>OY728167.1:559571921-559903035 GCA_963277665.1 Viscum album | reverse complement strand
TTCAATGTTTATTGGTTTCTGTTTTATTTGAATTAAATTTTCTAATTTGGAATTGAGCTGTATTCAAACCTAGTCAAACAATATTTCTAACATGGTGAACATTACAACTTGTATGATTTATTACATTCATTCAATCTCTTATAAATAAATTTAATTCTAAATTACCAATGAATCCCCCTATTTCCTCATATATTTAGTTTTTTGGTTTACACGTTAGTTTCCGTTTTCTAATTAATTACATATATGTTTTCGAAAGAAGGAAATTCAGCCAATTGAAGAGAGACGAAGGAAAAAATTGATGGAGAACAATCGTCGGATGGTGGAGATGGGTGTTCCACCATTAGTGCCTGTAGTGAGTACTTTATTTCAAATATATATAAATTTAAAGAATATATAATGTGATGTGATTAATTTTTTTGTAAACAATTTTGTATAATCCACCTATACGTCGACAGTTATTCGACGATGAGCCTAGTACTGGTCCTAGTACATAGACTGGGGGTACGAGGAGGGATTGTACCAGAGGTGGACGATCAGCTGTGCGTGCCCGACTAGACCCTGCCCCTCCCACTGACATGTAATCCTTCCCACATTCTAATCCCAGTGTGTCGTTAGGGACACACGAGATATTTAGGCCTCCCATGATTTCACTACCTTCTGTATCTTATGCCCCATCATTTTGACATCCCATGATGATTCCCACTCCACAGTCAGAATCTGTTCATACTGATGTCCCATCTTCTCTTCCTTCTACTTCTGTCTCTCCGAGCTTTTATATTCCATCATCTTAGACTCCTGTTCACCCACAGGGTGTTCCATCAGTTTTTGTGGATTCGGCGGTGCTCAACGATCAGACTGGCACATGTATATTTATAAAACCCTAAAAAAATTATAGCAATATTTATTTTCATTATTACATGTTTTGATAAAATATTTTTTTTTCATTCATGACAAATACATCTACTGACAGGAGGCGAGGGCGGGGGAGTACACACATGCGTTCGGTGTGGAACCGCCGCACATAGGTTATGGTGGATTACAATGAAGAAAACCAAATTGTTGAGAAATCAGGGTAGCATTATTGGAGTTTTTTTGCAACGCTTACCAAATACTCTGACATCATTCCCGTCAGCCCATTGTCATGGAGAAATTTTCCACATAATGTCAAGGATAGAGCTTGGGCAGAGATATGGGTAAAAAAATATGTTGTATTTAATTCCATGAATTATTTTAGTATTTATATGAATTAATATTTTGATGTCATCTTCGATTCAATTTTCCCAATGGTGAGGGTGCTCGAGCGGAACGTCTAAAGGATTTACGATAGCATTGGAGAGCCTACAAGAATGAATTGTATATGGGCTGGCGTGCTAGAGTTGGCACTGAGTTAGAGGTGTTACCATTCGTGGATTATTGTCCTATAGAGCAGCATCGTCATATGATTACTCATTGGATGAGTACCCAGTTTATGGTATGAATTACATTTGAGGTATTTAAATAATAAATTTCAGGTTTTACGTTAATATTATCCTTTGAATTATCGAATATTATTTAGGAATCATCAGGAAAAAATAAAAAAAACATTGATGCAAAAAAATACCACCACACACCAGGACGTACGATGATGTCGGATCATGAGAGGAAGCAGGTATGACAATTTTTTATAAGTTTTATTTGCGAATTACTTTTTCTTTTTTTTCTCAATTATTTAATCGTTTGCTAAAGTTTTCATATAACTTTAGTTTTCAATGTAATTGTAGAGGCAAATACAGAATATTGAAGGATGTGTGCCTCGAGCAAAACTGTTTTTCTCAAGTAGGCGAGAACAGGATGGAAGTGCCGTTAATGAAGCGACTCAGCAGACGATTGTAAGTTTTAATCTATTGGTTTTATATTATAATATCTATTTTGTAACATAATAATATATTTATATATGTAACAGGTTGCTTTAGAGGCCCTCCATGTCCACGAACCAGACAATTTTGTGCCAACAGATCACTTACATCACGTGTTGGGAGAGGAGCATCCTGGCAGAGTATGCTGCCGACCTAGGATAGCCCCGATGAGGTATTGGGCATCCTCAGGTACGAGATGTAGTGCCACCGAGCTGCATCAAGTTAGGGAACAGGTAGAATAGGATGTGAAAAGGGCCACAGAGACGGCAGAACAGTCTACTAGGGAAAACAGCTCGTTTATAAAATTTATTGATGTTCTACGTCCAACACTTCTAGCAGAGGCCATCCCATCTTTTGATGAGTATATTTCATCGATACGTTCTATATATGGTGAACCAGGTGGAAGTTCTAGTGGTTTTCAGGATGATGTCTAGCTTGATGATGATGATGGCGAGGAGTCTGATGCGGAAGAGGAGGGAGAGGAGGAGGGTGAGGTGGGTGGCGAGGGCGAGGAGGAGCGGGAGGGCGAGGAGGAGGGCGCTGAGGAGGGAGAGGACGATTATGGGGACTAGGAAGAGGGTGATGATTATGGTGATGATGGTGATGGTGATGTGGGACAAGTTGATCCTTTACATTTTTTTTCTGATATTACAGATATTTGATGTTAAATGTATTCTAGTTGTTGGTATTATCTAGACCTGTAGTATAGTATTGGAGTTGAGTTATTTTTATATATTCCTATTCTCATGGAGGTTGATGTCTTTTAGTGGTTGTGTGTTTGTGAACCCCCCTCCTTCCAGGACCCTGGACAACCCCCCCCCCCCAATAACCTCCTTGGAACCCGGACACCCCCTCGGACAGCCCCCTGACAGAACCCCGAATAGCCTCCATGGACAGGCCCCCCACCCTCGTCCATGGACCCCAGATAGCCCCCCCCCCCCCCCGGACAGCCCCCGGATATCCCCCACCTTCCTCCTTGGACCCCAAACACCCCCCCCCCCCCAAACAACCCCCGAACCGCCCCCAGATAGCACCCTGAACAGCCCCCGGATAGTCCCCCACCCTCCTCCCTGGACCCTGGATATCCCCCCAGACATCCCCCCCACCCTCCTCCTTGGACCCCGGATAACCCCCCAAACACCCCCAGATAGCCCCCCGGACAGCCCCCCACCCTCCTCTTTGGTCCTCGGACAGCCCCTCGGACACCCAGCGGACAGCCCCCCAGACAGCCCCGCCGGGCAGCCCCCCACCCTCCTTGATTTCATTTATTACTAGAAAATCTATAATATATATTTTATTTATTTTAAACATGATAATCAATGTAAATCACATTTACACATCTAATCAATATCATAGATTAACTAGGCATTACAATGTTAGCTCCGAAATGTTTCATAGCATGATAAACTAAAATCTAATCCATACTAAGAATGATATAAAAATATTATATATGAATGTCCACAAGATTTTAAGTAAATACCATTTCACCAATAGACACATGAGGATTCTCATAAAATGGACTTCGATTTAAGTACATATGGGAAACTAACCAAACACAGTCGGTTTCCATTGAAACATTCAGAGAACGATCCATTGGTCATATGTGACGTGTACGAGTCAACCCCGCATCAATTTGAGACAAGGTGTGGCCAGCACCACTCAAAGTGTCTGTCTTTTGTTTTAAAAGGATGTCATTTTAATTGAAAAACATCAACATGCATACGGAAAACTGACGAAACGCATTCGGATTGTGTCGATACATTATCACAACTATCCACGGGCCATATGTGACCTGTATGAGTCAACCCCAACTCAATCCGAGGTGCGGTGTGGCTGACACCATGCAGAGTGTCTCTCTTTTGTTTAAAATGGATAGGATTATGAGTTAAAAGAACAACTGATATACAGAAATCCAACCAAACACATTCAAAATGTGTTGATTCTTTAGGAAAACTATCCATGGGTCATATATGACGTGTACGAGTCACCCCGTGCTCAATCTGAGGCACAGTGTGGCCAGAGTCACTCTATGTGGTTCCCTTTTGTTTAAAATGGACATCATTTTAAGTACATACTGAAAACCAACCAAGTGCATTCGGTTTATGTTGAAACTTTAGGAGAACGATCCATTGGTCATATGTGATGTGTAAGAATCTACCCCTCCTCAATTTGATACGCGGTGTGGCTGGCACCACTCAAAGTGTCTGTCTTTTGATTCAAAAGGACGTCATTTTAATTGAAAAACATCAACTGGAATACGGAAAACCGACCAAACACATTCATATTGTGTCGATACTTTAGCACAACGATCCACGGGTCATATGTGAAATGTACGAGTCAAACCCGCATCAATCTGAGGTGTGGTGTGGCTGACACCTTTCAGAGTGTCTCTCTTTTGTTTAAAATGGACAGGATTATGAGTGAAAAGAAAAACTGACATATGGAAAACGGACCAAACTCATTCAAAATGTTTCGATGCTTTAGGACAACGATCCATGGGTCATATGGGACGTGTACGATTCAACCCGGGCTCAATCCGAGGCATGGTGTGGTCGGGGTCACTCTAAGTGGCTCCCTTTTGTTTAAAATGGACAAAATTTTAAGTACATATGGAAAACTAACCAAACACATTCGGTTCCCATTGAAACTTTAGGAGAACGATCCATGGGTCATATGTGACAAGTACGAATAAACCCCGCCTCAGTCTGAGAAACGGTGTGGCCGACACCACTCAAAGTGTCTGTCTTCTGTTTCAAAAGGGTGTCATTTTAATTGAAAAACATCAACTGGCATATGGAAAACCGACCAAACTCATTCGGATTGTGTCAATACTTTATCACAATGATCCACGGATCATATGTGATGTGTACGAGTCAACCCCGCCTCAATCCGAGGATCGGTGTGGCCGCCACCTATCAGAGTGTCTCTCTTTTGCTTAAAATGGACATGATTATGAGTGAAAAGAACAACTGACATACGGAAAACCAACCAAACACATTCAAAATGTGTTTGTGCTTTAGTAAAACGATCCATGGGTCATATTTGACGTGTACGAGTCAACCCGAGCTCAATCCGAGGCACGGTGTTGTCGGGATCAATCTAAGTGTCTCCCTTTTGCTTAAAATGGACAACATTTTATGAACATACAGAAAACCGACCAAACACATTCTTTTTCCATTGAAACAATAGGAGAACGATCCATGGGTCATATCTGTCGTGTACGAATCTACCCTGCCTCAATCTGAGATGCGGTGTGGCCGGCACCACTCAATGTGTCTGTCTTTTGTTTCAAAAGTATGTCATTTTAATTGAAAAACATCAACTAGCATATGGAAAACTGACCAAACACATTCGGATTGTGTCAATACTGTAGCACAATGATCAAGGGTCATATGAAACGTGTAAGAGTCAACCCCACCTCAATCCAAGGCGTAGTGTGGCCGAAACCATTCATAGTGTCTCTCTTTTGTTTAAACTCGACATGATTATAAGTGAAAAAACAACTGACATACGGAAAACTGACCAAACGCATTCTAAATGTGTTGATGCTTTAGGAAAACGATCCATCGATCATATGTGACATGTACAAGTCAACCCGGGCTCCATCTGAGGCATGGTGTGGCCGGGATCACTCTAAGTGTCACCCTTTTGATTAAAATGGACAACATTTTATGTACATACGGAAAACCGACCAAATGAGTTCAGTTTCCATTGAAGCTTTAGTACAACTATCCATGGGTCATATGTGATGTGTACGAATCAACCCCGCCTCAATCTAAGATGCGGTGTGGCCAGAACCACACAAAGTGTCTGTCTTTGGTTTGAAAAGGAAGTCATTTTAATTGAAAAATATCAACTGGCATACAGAAACCGACCAAACGCATTCAGATTGTGTCGATACTTTAGAACAACGATCCACGGGTCATATTTGACGTGTACGAGTCAACCCCGCCTCAATATGAGGCATGGTGTGGCCGACACCATTCAGAGTGTCTCTCTTTTGTTTAAAATAGACAGGGTTATGAGTGAAAAGAACAACTGACATACGGAAAACCAACCAAACGCATTCGAAATGTGTTGATGCTTTAGGAAAAAAAAATATGGGTCATATGTGATGTGTACGAGTCAACCCGGGCTCAATCCGAGGCAAGGTGTGGTCAGGATCACTCTAAGTGTCTCCCTTTTGTTTAAAATGGACATCATTTTAGGTACATATGGAAAACCAACCAAACGCATTCAGTTTCTATTGAAACTTTAGGAGAATGATCCATGGGTCATATGTGACATTTACGAATCAACCCCGCCTCAATCTGAAATGCGGTGTGGCCGACACCACACAAAGTGTCTATCTTTTGTTTTAAAATGATGTCATTTTAATTGAAAACATCAACTGTCATACGTAAAACCGACCAAACACATTCAGATTGTATCGATACATTAGCACAACGATCCACGGGTCATATGTGACATGTAAGAGTCAACCCCGCTTCAATACGAGGCACGGTGTGGCCGACACCATTCAGAGTGCCTATCTTTTGTTTAAATGGACATGATTATAAGTGAAAAAACAACTGACATACGGAAAACTTACCAAACGGATTCAAAATGTGTTGATGTTTTAGTAAAACGATCCATGGGTCATATGTGACGTGTAAGAGTCAACCCGGGCTCAAGTAGAGGCACAGTTTAGCCGATATCACTCTAAGTGGCTCCCTTTTTTTTAAAATGGACAACATTTTTAGTACATAGGGAAAGCCGACAAAATGATTTCAGTTTCTATTAATACTTTAGGAGAACGATCCATGGGTTATATGTGATGTGTACAAATCAAGCCCGTCTCAATCTGAGATACGGTGTGGCCGGCACAACTCAAATTTTTTGTCTTTTGTTTCAAAAGGACGTCATTTTAATTGAAAAACATCTACTGGCATACGGAAAACTGACCAAACGCATTCGGATTGTGTCGATACTTTAGAATAATGATCCATGGGTCATATGTGACATGTACGAGTCAACCCGGCCTCAATCCGAGGCACGGTGTGGCCAGAACCATTCAGAGTGTCTCTCTTTTGTTTAAAATGTACAGGATTATAGGTGAAAAGAACAACTGACATACGGAAAACTGACCAAGCGCATTCAAAATGTATTCATGCTTTAGGAAAATGATCCATGGGTCATATGTGATGTGTACGAGTCAACCCGGGATCAATCCAAGGCACGGTGTGGCCGGGATCACTCTATGTGGCTCCCTTTTGTTTAAAATGCACAAAATTTTATGTACATATGGAAAACCGACCAAATGCATTCTGTTTCCATTGAAACATTAGGAGAATGATCCATGGGTCATATGTGACGTTTACGAATCAAAACCACCTCAATCTAAGACACGGTGTGGCCGGAACCACTAATAGTGTCTGTCTTTTTGTTTCAAAAGGACGTCATTTTAATTGAAAAACATCAACTGGCATACGGAAAACTAACCAAACACATATAGATTGTGTCGATACTTTTGTACAACGATCCACGGATCATATGAGACGTGTGCAAGTCAACCCTGCCTCAATACGAGGCACGGTGTGGCCGACACCATTCAGAGTGTCTCTCTTTTGTTTAAAATGGACAGGATTATAAGTGAAAAACAACTGACATACGGAAAACCGACCAAACGCATTCGAAATGTGTTAATTCTTTTGGACAATGATCCATGGGTCATATGTGACGTGTACAAGTCAACCCGGGCTCAATCAGAGGCACGGTGTGGCCAGGATCACTCTACGTGTCTCCCTTTTGTTTAAAATGGACAACATTTTAAGTACATACGGAAAACCGACCAAACGCATTCGGTTTCCATTGAAACTTTAGGAGAACGATCCATGGGTCATATGTGACGTGCACGAATCAACCCCGCCTCAATCTGAGACGCGGTGTGGCCGGAACCACTCAAAGTGTCTGTCTTTTGTTTCAAAATGACGTCATTCTAATTGAAAAACATCAACTGGCATACAGAAAACTGACCAAATGCATTAGGATTGTGTCGATACATTAGCACAACAATCCACTGGTCATATGTGACGTGTAAAAGTCATCCCCGCCTCAATCCGTGGTGTTGTGTGGCTGGTATCACTCCAGGTGTATGTATTTTTATTAAAATGGACATCATTTCAGGTAAAAATATATGGTATATGAAAAACCGATCAAAATATGAATTGAATTCTGGATTCCACATATAATTGTCATCTAAATTTTAAATTGAATTTTAAATGAATTATGTATGTTTATAATTATGTTATGAATTATAATTTAATTATGGATTTGTATAGTTCCAAGATGCACTATTTGTTATATGTGTATGAATTTGTTCTCTATAAGTATCTGTTAGTTGGTTATTGCAGGTACAAACAATAATTGTATTGAAAATGAGATGTAATGCACAAAATGAGACCTGGTGGGAAAATTGCAGACCTTTTGTGAAAATTGCAAGCTTCTATGCAATTTGCACAGCATAGGCTCTGCCAACAGTTTCAAAACATTGCCATAGCATCTCTTGGATTTTTTTAGAAATGGTTCCATGAACCGTTGGTAATAATATTTTCCCAACGGTTTCTAACCATTGGGAAAGAGGAAGATAGCTTGGTCTTTCCGAACGGTTCCAAACTGTTGGGAAAAACTTTTCCCAACGGTTCAGCAAAACCGTTGGGATAGGTTAATTATTCCCCACCCTATCCCAATGGTTCACTGTAAACTGTTGGGAAAATCTTTCCCAATGGCTTACTTCCCTATGGTTTGTAGAACCATTGGTATAACATATACCAACGGTTCTGCAGCCTTTCCCAACGGTTTAGAACCATTGGGAAAGACTGTATTTCCGGTAGTGAAAATTATTTATTTATTTTATTTAATATATAATTAGTATTTATTTACTAATTTTTAAATAAAATATTTATTTAATAGAATATATTATTTATTTACTTATTCGGGTTTTCGATAATTAGAAGTAGAGTTCGAGCGGACCACGGTTGGTCCGATAGTAAAATATTTTTTGTAAATATGGTAAATAATTAATTAACTAGTTTGCAGAAACAATATAATAATAACATTATTGTAATTATGCGGCATAATATTTCATTTTTTATTCCATTTTTCAAAATTTGGCACACCACAAATAATCACTCAATTATTGTTATTATGTATCATGGGTTTTCTATAAGGTTATGAATGTATTTAATTTTTTTATGAAATTAAATATTTTAACTGAATCTGCATGCCAATAAATAGACAGGTACATCTATTGTGTCATGTATATGAATCCTGTGATGAGAGAGAAACTCCAACTTAGGAATTATCTCTCGACTCCTCTCTTTTCTCCCTATCATTAGCAAGAGGCCTTCTTCAAAATTGAAGAACATGAAATAAAGAGCAATCAACGCAAGTCATTCGGTTCACCGCACTAGCACCCAAAAAGTGATTGGCTTCAATCGAAGACTATTAGAGCCTGTGTGAAAGAATTCAAGATGTATTTTGGTTTGGATCCTCGCAATAAAAACATGATAATATGAAAGGGTCATCCCAGATGATCAACATCATCAACAAAGAAAGTACCTAAAAACCAGGTATTTTATTTCCTCGTAAATTAAATTTAAATTAATTATAATAATGATTTAAAAGATCAACTATAAAGGTTTAGAGCCACTTCATTATTTATATAAATAATTTATTATATTATGTGGAGACTGGAATTTTTCGGTTTATTGATCCCGTAATAATCATTTATGATAGAATAATTAATATTTGGGCACCTTCCAAACTATGCTTCTACTCTACTCGGAACCTACAAGTTATATGAGTGGGGGGTCCTCATAGTTTATAATTACTTATATAAATCATTGATGATTTACTTTTTAAAAGGTCAGTTTTTAAAATCAAGGATAATCATTCTTGTAATCTGGATTTCGAGATCTGTTTTTCCTCTTTTTGTATCTCAGATATCAAATAAATGAATGATTTTTGGTTTAAAATTAAAACATAAAATTAATTATGAGGCACCAAAAATTATTCCCAGGTGACATGAATATAGACTCCATGTGTTAGGACTTACACATTGTGTTCTCTTCTATACACTTCATATAATACAGACTATATGTCGTGTAGTCACGTTCAGTGCATCAGGAGTAATTCGGAAAATACTGAATATGTGTGCATTTATTAACCATGGTGTACTTAATTCGAAACTCTGTGTTAATCGGGAAATATAGGCACACGCTTTCTTAATTACATGTCATGTGGCATGCTACACCTGGTGTGTAGTCTCTTCAGTTCAGGGGCTAAACCATGTATCCCATATACAGCTAAGTCGACCGATAACAATGTAACGTGGAGACAAAAGGACATGTAGCCCACTGTTCACATTATGTACTCCAAAATTTCTGATGTATACTTCGCACACCATGTCCCTAGGCATGTATGTAGGGAAATATTTCGAATGCAGTACGCACCATACAGTTAGAACAACATGCCATGTACTTTACCAAATTACAAATAATAAGAACTTTAATGTTCGTGTAATGTTCAGAACTGCATATCATGTATAAATTGTACTACAGGTTGTTACACTAGGAATTGAAACATAATTTATGCCATATTTTATAAGAGTAAAATAGTATGTGAATATAATACATGTTGGGTAGATTCAAACGGGTATTCACTAGGTTACCACCAAGGTGCAGTTATGTAAAAGGACGAGATTATCAATGAAATTCAGAAAAGGATTAAGATAAAAGGATTGATAAATTGAAGATAATAATTAATTTATTATATCATGACTTTTCTTAATAATAACTATTAATGAACTGAATGCTAGTTTTATTAAATGTGTATCTTGTTTCATGTCTGTGGGTGATCATGAACTAGACCAATACCTTTGTGGGTATTTGGTTTCATTTTAATTAATTTATTAAATTAACTATTGGCATGCACACCATCTCTCTTCATTAGTATATAGGGCCTATGTTACCATGGTTTCGTTTATGTAACTCCGTTTACCCTTCAACTGTGTGTGAGTTTAACAAGAATATGTAGTGTATGGAGCTCCCAAGATGGTGGAGGTTGTCCATGTCAGGAGTTGAGGTGAAACCAATCCAAGGAGATATAAATGTGGATAAGTGGAATGCTGTAAAAATTACTGTGTTTCTCCCCTAGGCCATTGATAGTTTTTTAAGTGCATGATAAAATAACCAATAGAAAAATCCTCATGATCATTCCCTTTATTTTATTTCTGTCAGTTTCATGGTATTCCATTATGGATGTGTTGTCGCGGTCACATTATTAATGAACTAACAAGCATGCAAGATAAAACTAATATAATCTAGTATTATGCCTAAATATTATCAAGCCATGGTTAATCACATAAGTAAGTTCAACTTAATATTAACAATCAAGCGATAAAGTGAATAAGTCAATTTACGCATAAGGGATAAAAATACGTCAACAAAATATTAACTCAGACAATTGCTTCTGTTACTTGATTAAGGGAAATACTCGATAAAAAAATGTGTTTGACCAGCCCTTGTTGGGACACTTAATTTTATATAGGAAGACCTTATTGAAGGTTTTGGGATGAATTAACCACATTTCATCTAGATGAGCATCCCTTGTTATACATGGTGTAATGTTAGAGGCAAGTGTTGAGGAAATCCAAGTCAAGATTTCAGGATTGGGGAGTCCCCTCAATGGATCAAGGAGATGAAATCCCATAGTTGACAAAGACCTGCCTATGTAAATACCGTGAAATAGATTGACCAACCCATTATTGGGGTTTTACAAAGGCCAATATGGATCCTTTCAACTAGAATTTCATGGAAACTGGACATTTTAGGTTCAACAGTGAGGGCCATTGGTACATGATAAAATAGTGGAATACTTAATAAAATTAATTTATTATTTCTCATAAATTGTAATAAATAAAATACTAATAATCTGAGCTTTCAATTTTCTAATAAAATTAAAATATCCTCAAACACACTATTCCTATGATCAAGTATGTACAATGACAATAACATCACTTGCAGTAACATCGAGGAATGGTTTATATGCCTTCAGGTTATTCTACCCCATGAAGATAAGTCATACGCACTAGAGTCAGTATTACCTGATCTGCCTGCCCAAGTTCTGGGCCTACTAGAAACATATGAATGACATGGTCGATGTTCATTTTTTGATGATATCATCAATTTCTAGTGATCTCATGATGTCTCAAAGAAACAAGGATTCCTATATCATCCTCAGTGCACCTACATGGTCATTACTACGAGATAGAAAGACATCAATGGGTTAATATACCCAAGGAACTATTTATAGTTTGTTTGGATAGGGTTCCCCTCATAGGCCACATGTATTCAATCTCACTAGCTATATTGATCACTTGGAAGTTCTGGGGTTTAAACTCCATGAAAAACTGGGTACCGGTCTCATTCCTGCATCACTCCCTCATAGCTTCTCTATATTTGTTGTTAATTTCAAAATGAACAACATGGAGAAGTCTCTATATGATCTTCTTTCCTTATTCTCAGAGTGTAAAATGATATGAATCGCAGAAATCCTTATATACTTATAGTGAATAAGATGAAATAGAAGGTAAAGAGATTTATGCACAAATCTTCTTCACACCCTTCAAGGAAAAGGAATCACAAATGGGATTCAAGGGAACATGAATCATTTTGTTTTGCTTGTGGAAAGAAGGGCCACTGGAAGATGAACTCCACCCAGCCTAATAAGTGAGGGAAAGATTCATGTGAATTTTTTATCAAATGAAATCTATCTATTTCTAAAAATTTGGTATTAGATACATCTTGTGGTGCTCCCATATGTATCCAAAAACAAGAACCAAGTAGATTAAGAAATATTGACCAGGGGAGTTAGATATTTGATCTTCCAACAGATCCAGGATTGGTGTTGTAGTTGTCAAGGACTACCACCTCACATTGCCAAATGGGATTATGTTGGTGTTAAAGGGTTGTTATTATGTGTTGTCTATTACTAAAAACATTATTTATGTATCTACATTAGATACAGATGGATTTTTTTCAAATTTGTAAATGAATGTTTCTTATTTTACAAATATATCATTTGTTTTGGTAGGTAACATTTAAACCATGGTTTTGACATGTTTGATTAGACTAACAATGTAATGGAAATTGATAACAAAGATTCCTCGTAGGACTCATACCACACCCAAATATGGCATCACTGAATCGGTCAGGTAAATGAAAAACACTGGACAAAGTTACATCAAGAAGAATATTTATATTATTTAAAACGAAAACCACTTGGTGTATGTCACACATGTTTACAAGGTAAAATCACCAAATCCCCATTTAGTGGGAAATGTGAAAGGGATAAAGAGCATCATGAATTATTTCACACCGATGTGTGTGGAACATTTATAGTTGAATAAAGGGGTGGGTACTCATACTTAATAACTTTTAATATTGATTTTATTAGGTATGGACATATCTACATAATGAGGTATAATTAGAATTATTTTTATAAGTTCAAAGAATATAAAAATGAAGGTGAGAACCAACATTGTAAGAAGGTTAAGAAACACCACTCAGATCGAGGGGGAGAATATCATAATAAATGCTTCATTGATTACTTATCGGAGATTGCGATCCTATCCCAACTAACTCCTCCTTACAAGCCCCAGTGGAATGATGTGATAGAAAGTAAAAACCGCACCTTGTTGGACATTGTGAGATTAATGATGGGTCATACAAGTCTTCCATTATCCTTTTTGGAATATTAATTATAAACATAATTACACATACAAAACCACGTACCAACTAAATCGATAAATGGTATATCATACGAGTTCTAGAGTTGAAATAAATCCATGTTAAAAAATTTACATGTGTGTGGAAGAAAAGAAGTTTTTTAGGCATCTTCATGTAAGAAACATGAACCTGAGGAACAAAGTGTATCTTTATTGGATACCCCATGTAAACAAGGGAATATTACCTATATAAATCCTTATAAAAATGTTATAGTTGAATGACACCCCTTATTCAATGAGAGGGAGAACATCTCCAAAAGAGATAGTGGGAGCTAGATAGACTTCAATAATGTCCAAGCTCAAGGTATACAAGAGTTGGTATAAGAACATATTCCACAATGACCTATGGAAGAAAGAACTCTTACAAAGACACATGAACTGCGTAAGAGTACAAGAGAGGTTATAGAACCGAAACATTATTCTTTTCTATTTATTGAAGATGGTGAATCATTATTGGTTGATTAAAATGATCAACTAACCTACAAGGAAGAAGTAAATGGAAATGATGTTTCCAGGTTGAAGGAATAAATGAATTTAGAAATGGATTCCATGTACCAAAACCGTGTCTAGAATTTCATAGATCCTCATGTCGATGTAAATCCTATTGGTTTCAAATATGTATTAATAAAGAAAATGGAAATTGAGGGACATGTCATTATCTATAAGGCCCAACTGGTTTCAAAAGGGATCAAATACCATCAATTCATATACTACAAGGAAACCATTTCATCAATTTCAATACTGAAATCCATTGGATTTATACATTTAATTGCATCTTACCATGACTATGAGATTTGGAAAATTGAGGTCAAAATATCCTTCCTTAACGGGATCCTTATGGAAGATTTCTACATTACCAAACTTGAAGGTTATTTTACTCCAAAGGATTATAATAAGGTATGTAAGTTGTATAAATCCATTTATGGACTAAATAAATCATTCATGTCATAGAACATTAATTTTTTTAAAAATATAATGGAATTTTGTTTTATAGAAAATTAATGTGAGCCTTTGTATACAAATGTTTTAGTGGGTGTGTGGCCAATTTCCTAAGAGTATATGTTGATGAAGTATTACTTATTGGAAACTAGATAACATTATATCATTTTGTAAAGGCTTGGTTGAATCAATTATTCTCCATGAAGGAATTGGGTGAGGAAACATATATTCTTGGGATCAAGATGTACTATGATTGAACCAAGAGATTGCTGGGACAATTCAAAGATCATAAATTGACATGATACTGAAGAGATACATTATGGAACAATCCAATATGGGATTGTTTCTAGTGTTAAATGAAGTTCATATTTCGAAGAAAATGTTCCACCAAAACATGAGTAAATAAGGAGAATGACTAGGAATCCACACTCATTAGTGATTGGGTCAGCCATGTATTCCTTGCTATGTACTAGGATGGATGTCTCCTATGCATTGGGTGCGGCAGGAAGATATCAAGCAGACCCAAGTGACCTCCATTGGATGGAAATCCTGACTGTCCTAAAGTATATGAGGGATAAGTGTGATATGTTACTCATTTATAAAGTAGATAAGGAACTAGTCATCGAAGGATATAAAGTTACAAGATTCCAGATTGATCAAGATGACGTGAAGTCTCAAACGGGACACATATTTACTTTGAATGGGGGTGCAGTGAGCTGGAAGAGCTCATAGTAGAGTGTGGTCACATATTATAAATCATAATCTGGGTATATGATAGCTTTTGAGGTAGATACAAGAATATTTTTGGATGCGTAGCATCATACAGGTGATAGATGTGTTACCTAGTAGTAAAGATCCCACCACAATGATTTCTGATAATACTACAGCGGTGGCCCTCACAAAAGATCCAAGCTTATATCATCGGACGAATCACTTACTTCATAAGTATTATCTCTTGTGGGAATTTTCTCCGAATGGTTAAGGTATAGGGAGAAGTATTTCCACATAAGGCAACGAGGAAGAACTCTTACCTAAAGCCTTAACTCATTAGAAACACGATCATCATGTGATGTCAAGCAAACTCAAAGTCCTAGGAAGTTTCCCAAGTCCAAGTTAGATTTTCTATCATGGAACCTAATGTTTGTACTTTGATTACATGAAAATTTAATTTATTTAAATATTAAAAATATTATTAAATATTTTTCATTTCTCTGTATGAAAATAGTTTAATAATGTCAATGAGTATTTGTGGCATTGAAATGGTCATAACAGCTCACTGCTATGATGAGAACCTTGAAGTGGTATGAAAATATTCATAAATATAGTTCTCTGGTTGGATGACATACTATGATGGGACACATAATATACATACCATCATGTGCTAGTACTCGTAAGAATATGATACTTATTCACATTAAGTTCACACTTGGTAATCTCCTAGACGGGAGATTATGATAACAGACTCACCAATAGGATTTCCACATGTTTTGGGGTCATTGAATATTCCTATATATGAGCATGTGTAATGGTACTTATATTTTAATATTAGCATTATTATGTTTCATGACTCACACAATTTAATTTACAGACAAAAAACCATCTTGGAAATTATTTGCGGTAAGTATGGTATATTATCTATGTTATGAATGACATGTTATTAATGGATAAGTTGAGGAAGTATTTGTCTCTCCCATTTATGGAAGTTGATATCTCAACCCTTTTATTGAAATATAACCATCACACAAAATTCAATGGCCATGGTGTAATGAAGATTTATTTCAGTTATTCATAGAAAAACATATCAAGAAAAATAGTTAATGACACTATCATGAAACCATCTTCCTATGATATTGAGACAAAGGGATTATAATAATGAGTGATCATTCGTATGTAGATATCATTGTTGTGACTATATGTTCTTTCTCTTGGGTTCCTTGACCCGTTTATAGATAGTACTCTTGGACTTTTGGAAAACTTGCCTAATTCAAAAAAGAAAGAATCTTAATGGGCTACACAATAAGTGTTTCTGGTTGTATCAGTTAAATTATATACTTGAATTTAAATAATCGAATAAATATTATTATCAATTCAGTGGAATAATTTTATTCAAGTTAAAATTATTTCATAAATGAAATAAATATTTATTCTATAGATTGTGAATAAAAAAATGTATACTTATTTTATTAAACATTTAATAAATATTTATTTAGTAGTTTTTGAAAAATATATTTATTTAAGAGAATAAATTATTTATTCATTCATTTGGGTTTTCAATAAATTGAAGTGGAGTTATAGTGGACAAAGGTCGATCCGGTAGTGAAATAATTACTTGAAAGATGGTAAATAATTATTTAACTAGTTGAAAAAAAACAAAATAATAACAACACTATTATAATTATGTGGAATGGGATTTCAATTATGATTCTTTTTTTCAGAAGTTGGAGCATAAAAAATAATGGCATGATTATTGTTATTTTGAAGCATGGGTTTTCTTTAAGGTTATGAATGTATTTAATTTCTGTTATGCAATTAAATATTATAATTGAATCCTCATGTCTATAGATAAAAAAGTCTGTCTATTGTTCTATATACGTGAAACCGATGATGCAAGATTAATTACAAGTTAATAATTTTCTCTCTTCCCTTCTCCTCTCCCCCACTCAATAATTATAGATCATATTCAAAATTGGAGAATGTGCGATCAAGATCGATTGACGCAAGACATTAGCTTCGCCGCGATAGCACCTACAGTAGGAGTGGAATCAATTGGAGACTATTGGAGAATGTGTGGATAACCAATATAGGGATTATGGTTTTTATCCACTCATGTGAAACAAGAAAATCGTAATGGTTCATCCTAGATTATCAACATCGTCAGTGAAGAATTTACCGAAGAAACAGGTTTTTTATTTCTTCAAAAATTAAATTTAAATTAATTATAAAAATCAAGTGCATGATAATCCATAAATATTTCAGGCCTCTTACTTCATTATATAAATCATTGAATGAATTTTCTAGAGATTACAATTCGTCATTGTATTGATCCTGGAATTATCATTTATCATGGTAAAAATTATTGTTTGGTGTTCGACCATCCATGCTTCTATTGCACCAAGAACCACCAATTTTCATATGTCTTCACATCAATCTGAGATCATTTACATATTGTTTGAACCCCTCTCTTCTAAGAGTTATTAAATGTCAATATATTAATATTTGTAAAGTGTAATATTGACATTAAATGATTAAAATTGAAATTACTATTATAAAAAATAATTATTGTTTGACAGAAAGTCAATAGGGAATTACTGAGTGTGTGATTCATCAACAATAAATACGCAAAAAAATTATAACTACTAAAACTGGCTTCATTAATGGAATTTTTTACTGAATGAAAATTCTTGTTGGACACATAGTATAATTACCTAACCTTCAAAATTACCTAATCATGTTAATTAAACTAAAAAGAAATTATTACATTACAAAATATCATTTCTAGATTAGAGTTTAAGAGAATTAGGTCCTAACAGAAATATGAAAACCCATAAGTATACAAAGTGGATACTACAAAAAAATCCTTTTGGCATAATATGAATCATTTAAAACAAAACATGGCTTATTTATGTGAAAAATCTTCATAGATTTAAACTTGAATCCTTCATTTTCATTACCCATACATAAACCATTTTTAAAACTTTTTAAAATAAGGGATGAGCTCAAAAATCACATTATGTGATATAAAAAAGAGAAATAATTGATTATTACATGAATACATATGAACATATGAAATAATTTTCACAAATAAATTCTTCTCACTCATTAAGTATCATATACAAACTTTATGAAAACTACTTATTTCCATAAAAAAATAAAAAACATAAATAAAACCATATAGGATACAAGGGGAATTACATAAATAATATTGATACACTAATGGATACCAAATGATTTGTAACCCTCAAGGATACCATAAAATTTAACCCTCATAGCTACCTTATGACGTATCCCTCGCTACTTCCTTATGGGGTAACCATCGTAGTTACACTAGGAATAACTATCACGGTCAACTTCCAACATAAATACGTCCAATGAATTGGAGGGACATATAGGTCCCACCCTTCTTTATAACCAATTTTCATGAAACAAAACAATATCATAAAAACATGAATACATTCATAAAAACATTATTTTTTAGTTTTGTAAAAATATAAATTTTAAGGATGATTTGTTTAAGAAAAGTCCCTTACCTTAGGGTTTTCTAACTTCAAACATGTTTAAAAATAATTTGTAATGGTTTAAAGGATGTTATTACTATATATATACAAAACCATACTCAAGTTTATACTACCTTATATGACCATTTTATAACAAACATACACCCATTTATTAATAAAATATTGTTATTTCCACAGTTTCTGGTGCATTTATTTCATGGTTTTGATGGTCAGTTCATTATGGATTTTCTTATCGAATGGAATAGAAACTCCAAAAGTGGAAAGATATTATATTATTATGTTTCCATAATTTTTATTTATTCTATGTATAATTTTTTTATACGAGGATGAATCATTAGGTGAAAATTAAAATCAATTAGTTTATTTTGGCAGTTTTTTACAACTATCATGAACATATATCATTTTATTTAATTTATTTTATATAATGGTTCCATGACACTAAAAAATTTATAATATATATAATTAAATATTACTTAACCATAATAATGGATTATGAACTACCTCAAATGTGGTAAAAGAAATTTAAAACTCATCGTCCCTGGGAGTGATAAATTAACTCATCACGGACTATGATTTAATTTTTAGTAAAAATAGAAAGGAGGAGATAAATGATGATGGTTTATTCCATTAACAAAATAAAATTAAACTATATAAAATATACTAGAGTTATCATGTTACATGTACAACGAGAGATGAGTAGAGAATAATAAAATTAAATAAATTGAAATGAAATCACAAGAAAAAGAAATAGGTTTTTACCTCTTGAATTCTTCTCCTTAAAAACCTTCATAATATAGTTGATTTTGGCCTTTTGTTGAGACCATAATTTCTTGGATGTAGAGAATATGATTTGTATGGTACTTTTCCAAAAAATAAACAATCTATAAGGAATTGAAGAGTGAGGAAAATAGGTGGTGAGTGGTAGTATTTATAGTATTGGAGAGTGGTGTTTTTTTATTTTAATCATTAGTTTATTATTTTTCCCATGAATATCAATAATGTGAATTCCTGTGACTAAGTTCAGTAAATAGATCATGTGAGTTTGAATCAATTTCCATTTACATCATCCATGATTCAAGCGTGACTCAAAAATTCATTTATTTATCTTATACCGTAAATTACCATATATCACTATTCACAAGAAAACCAACTATTTTAGAAAAATTACAAAAATTCTCCCCAACAATTTTTTTAAGTCTAGAATTCAAAAAAGTCTCCATTTTTTGAAAATAATTTTCTAAATATGAGAAACATAATTATTAACTAAAATTAATTTATTCTAAAAATACAAATCTAAAAATTATTACTAATTTTATGACACTTTAAAAAAAATAATTAGGCTCATAAAATTATCTTATAGTCATAAGACATTAAAAAATTAATTTATGGATCCATTTTTTTTGAAAATATTGTTATTTTTAATCATTTTATTTATTATAAATTTGTACATAAAATTTTATAACATAAAAAATACTAACACTTATTTTATAATTTTATTTAGAAAATATTTACTTATTCAATGAAATAAATATAAAATATTTTCACCTATACGATACATAAATTTAATTTATAATCTCATAGGTTTGGTTAATATTATATTATTATAGATTCTTTAATTTCTATAAAAAACACTTATTGAATTATTAATATAAAATGAATATAACTATTTAATTCGAGAATGAAAAAAAATTATTTTGTAAGTACCTGGGTTATTACAAAGAAACAATATATTCAATAGAATGTGACATACTCTCGATGTTTTTTTTCATATCTTAATTGTAGCATATGGAATCTATATCTAAATAACTCTTCAGAACAAAATCATTTTCCAAAAAAAAATATTCCAAATAGATGATAGGGTAACACACGTGCTTAATTTTATATTTAATAGTTATAACCCTTGGATTTCACCCCTTATCCAATGATTCCTTTTAACATGGTAATTGTTATAATGTCCCTAGGTGGCCCTACTAGTACAGATTTGATAAAGGGTTTTTATTGTATCAGTACCATTAAGATATCTAGACCTATTATCCCTCACCTATTCAGAAAAATTATTTTCCCTACAACACTTGAACCCAAGATCATAAGGAAAGCATATGAAACCCTGAATATCTTACCTATAAGCTATTATAATGATAACCTAAAAAAGATTAGATTAACTTAAAAAATAGAAAATTTATTATGATTCATCAAAACAGGGATCCAAAATATAACAATTTGTAAAATTAATACGAAATACCCTCTAATGGAACTAGTGGATGTCCTATCATCACCAACATAACTAATAATCGAACATGTCATCATTATAGAGAGAGAATAGTGTAAATATTCAAAAATCCATCTTCCTTCAACTTTGAAAATTTTAATTTTAATTATATAATTTAAATTAAAATTATATTAAAAACACAATGAAATATTATATAATGATCTCAAATAAAATATTTAAATGCCTGAAAAAAAATCTTTAGAAGTTAAGTAATCATATTTTAGATGGTCTCTCTTTTATCTATATAGTTCTCAAGGAATAAACACCCCATGAAAGGGTCTCCTAAGTGTGAAAAATAAATAATTTCTGAATATATTTACATAAAGAAACAGTACTCTAGGAAATACTACACTGATTATTTAAAAAATATGATATCTAATTTTTAGTATATTTTAAATTATTAATATTATTATTCACTATAATTTAACATATAAAAATATAATAATTTTATTAATTTAAATAAGTGTGATTCAAGTAAAAAATACAATAATAAAATGACTCCAATCTCAGGGTGAAAATTTATATATCAAGATAATTGTTATAAAAATACAAAACTGTTTTATAATAAAATAAAAGGAAAAAAATAAAGGTAACACAGAACAAAAGGCATTAAAAATGGAAATGTAAAGAAGGAGAGTTAGTCGAAACTGTAGTAGATGAAGAAAATGATAAAAGTTATAAGTAAAAATGTATAATTAATAAATATGAGTGAGAAAAAAATTAGATATTAAATACATATAATGATGAAATAGATAAACTATATTTAAATGTAGTTTCTAAATCTAGGGTTGGAGTAAGAGAAAAATAATTAAGAAAATTATCAAGGATGAAGTGTAATTTTATGTAGGTACATAAATTTTTTTAAAATATAAAGATAGAATATAAAAAAATGAAATCCATATTCATGTTGAAAAGCAGAGGTTTGTCACAAAATAATAACATGAGAATAATTTTAGGTAAAAGTGAAACTCAAAATATAAATATAACAAATAAAAAATCATAGAACCATCCAGAGATGGAGATAAAATTTGAAATATGAAAATAGTGATATGATTTGAATGTGGGATAAAATTGGATGTTTACGTTAATTTATAATAAAAAATATATAAATATTAAGGAGGTGTATGAATTATGTATAGAAAATTATAATAGAATAAAAAAAATTGAATAAATAACTAGAAGTTAGAATATATAATAAAATTATAATTAAGCATACATTCACAATTCATATTATATAATCAAATTACCAGAGGAATTTTTAGTAGAAACAAAAAATGTAGAAAAAATATTTTAGGTAAAATCAAATGTTCTTATATATCCAATGTTCATATAAAAAAAAATAATTGAGAAGTACAAGGAGATAGATAAAGACCAAAAAAATTGTGAATTCATAAAAAATAGTTAAAATATAAGTTGAATTATAATTAAATATCTACATGTAGAAAGGAGAAGCACAATAGTGGATTGGAAGTAGAAGAAAAAATATATTAGTTAGATATAAAAATAAAAATAAAATTCATAGACAAAATTATGAGAATAGAAGTATATGAATATGTAAAATGTGATTAAATTATAGAGAATATTTTCAGATTCTAAACTAAGATCCATACATGGATGTAACATGATAAAGGATAATAAATAAGACATCAGAAAAATAAAAAATTGGAGTAAATGGAAACTGAAGTTGACTGGAATGAAATAAGAAGAAATAAAAACTATATGAAAAATAAAAAAATAAAAAATTCATATTAAATGAAAACAATGTGACGAAGAATAAAAAATAAATATTTGATAGAGATACATAAAAGTGTATTATACGTAAAAGAAAAAATGAATCAATTTAGATATAATAAAAAAATGAAATGACTCATGAAAAAGGAATAAAATATAATTTTTATAATTTTTTTTGAAACTAGGAAGAACAATGATAGTTGAAAAAGGATGAACTATATTCAAAAGATAATGTGTAATATAGAAGATAAAAGACAGAAGTAAAATTAGAATTCTGAGAGAATGAAATACTATGAATATTTTAAAGGATATCAAAAAACAAAAACCAACTGAAAAAATTGTATATTACAAATTAATCCAATTTAATAAATAAAAAATATAAAATAATTGTTTGAAGGAATACTTAAAGTGAAAAAAGATATAAAATGAGATACTATAACTAAAAGATACAAAATTGAGAAGCAGGTGTAGAAGGAAGAAGTTAAAATAGAAATCAAAAGATTAAATTAATGTGAAAGAAAATATGAATGGTAGATTATGGGGCAATCTGATGAGAAAATATTAAAACTAATAAAAACTATAATTTTTAGATCAATCAATGTGCTTAGGCAAAATTTCTGAGAATAATTCCGAAATAAATCGATATGAAAGTAATAGGATAATGAGAATTTGGAAGAAAAAAAATTATAATAACATAAACTAAAAATTAACATATGAAAAATAAAAGTATGTAAAATATAAATATAAAATCTAGATATTTAAATTAAAATTATATAAATGAAATTATATTTATGATTTAGAGAAAAAATAGTTTTGAAAAATAAGCGGAATATAAACTATAAGAAGAATCTGAAATAAAATCCAAAATAAAAGAAAAATTATTAAAAATGAAAAAAATTCAAAAAGAAGAAATGGTAAGATGTCAAATATATTAGATGAATATTAAGTGGAAATCAAGCCACAAATATTATTTTATTCTGAAGTAAAAAAATAGAAGCGATAATATGGATTCATAAATAAAGTCAATATTGATGCTATGGAAGAATAAATGGTATATAAAGAATAAAATATAGAATTTTAATAAAAAATGTAATCCATAAACATGATAATATTATAATAATTCATAAATTAATGAAAAATAACTAAAAGAATATGTCAGAAATAGAACCTAAAAATAGATGCAATGAATATCGGACAAAACCTAGAAAACCATTCGGTGTTATCATGAAATCATTGGAAAGTGAATATTGAATAATTTTTTTACATGTATGATAATAATATCCATTAATCTGATTTATCATGAGATCAAAATATGATTTCTTTTGTTAGTTTTCGGTTAATTGAGTCATTCTTTTAAAGAATTTTTATTCCAATAAAACTATTCTTTGGTCATTATGAAAATATTTCATATTGGATTGACATAAAGTCTATTCATATATTTAAAAAATTTATTAACAATTTATGTCGAAAAATTTGATGAAAATTAATGGCTATTTTTTCTATACTAATCCAACGACACATGTTTTCTTACTTTTAAATAAATAAATAAATGCTCTTTTATTCATTTAAAGAAAATTGACTCTCATTTGATGTGGGATTTTTTGTAAAATTTAAAATATTAAATAATGATCATTTTCCAAATATTTAGCTTCAATATGATGTATTTTACAAGGTATTCACACTTTAATTCATGTTTTCCTAGATTTAAATCAATAAAAATTAATTTTGTTTGTGTCAAAAAATGAACAAGTTGGATGGACATTCGTTATATTCCTACATGTCAAAAATTAAACAAAAAGCATTATCCATTGATTTGAAAACAATATAACGATGTTTTATTCATTATAGAAAACATATAATAATTGTTTAATATTTTTGAATCTATGAAGATTGTATGTTCATTCATTATGACCACACTTCACATTGTATTGAAATGCAGTCTATTCATATATGATAAAAAATTCAAGAAAATATAAACTCATTATCTAGATTTTCAACCCATTTAATATGAATGTGAACGAGAGATAGAACCTTTTATTATATTGAGAAATTATCATGTTATATTGATATGTGTATTTTTCTTAATGATCATAAATTAACAAGGCATAATTTTACTATGTTTTCATTCAAATCCATGCTTCTTTTTTTGTTATCAACCCCCTATTCTAGTTGTTTTCAAATATATGAAGAAATGTTTTAGAAATAATAAAGATTAAGATTTAATGTCTAAGAAATGGAACTGGTCTTATCATAATTATACCAAATCTAAGTGAAACACATTTAAATTTTAGCGTGTTTGTGTTGTATCCATATTAATTATGCATCATAACCTCTAACAACTACAATATCCTTCAACGGTGGAAAATTTTATAGAATAATTCTTTTACTGAATTGTGAATCTATAGATTCTACCTGAATGTTACATGTTTTGAATGTAATGTTCTTATCCATTCCTTAACCAATTATATTTATATTTTATTAACTCATAAGAAAAAAATCAGATCAATAATAATAGAAAAGTTCATTTTAGAATAAGGGATTATGCAAAGACTTAATTTTACATTATACATGATGGATAAATGGATTCTTCCCATGCCTAAGATGCATATAACCTGGTAGTTATGATAATTCCACAAAGTATGTAATCTAATATAGATCACTAAAATATGTTTCATCTATATGTATCTAATTGAAAAAAGAAGGCATAACAGTCCTCCGCAAAATCATGAGAATTGTGTTCCCCCCAGCACTCAAACTCGAGTACATTGGGAACACACCTTAAACCCCCCATAAAATGACCTACAAGATATTTTAATGTTAACATCTTAACAAATTCATGATAACTTACCAAAAAAATATTTTTATTATTTTTATTTAACAAAATAATGATCCATATGAAATCATTTTGGAATATGAATTGCAATCACACTCTAATGGTAGTGGTATTTATCACTTATTCATATTTGTAATTAAGAATCAATCATCTCATTTTTGTGTATATATGAAATTTTAAATGTCTTACAATCCATCCTACATAAAATTTTATAAATATAAACGTATTTAAAATAAATTATAACAAAATATAAATAAAAATATAATTAAACATTGTATTGTGAACTAAAATTAAATAAATAGATTCATAAAAAAATATAAATTTTAATATGATTAGTAATCAAGTCATAGAAGATATATATTTGGTAATTATAGTGCATTGAGAACCACCTCACCATCCTAGGGTCTATTAGAGGCCCAAAACTAAAAAATTCTAAATTTATTTCTATAAAAAATATATTACATGAAGAAATACTTCACTGAGGATTTTTAAATAAGATATATCATTTTAAATATAATTTAATTTTTCATTAAAATCCTTTATTAATTATAATATGAATCATTAAAATAAATAAATAATTTAACACCCCAAGCTTCAATGGTATGCTTCTTCTTAATAATTAAATAGCTTGCACTACACGCTACACCGAGTTCAAGTGCATCACAACCTATAAAACTAGCCTTTTTAAAAGAGTTTATGAACAATATTATGAAAATTTGGAATTATATATATATATATCCCATATAATTTTATCATATATCATACGTGTTTCTTATACATTATCTATGGATAAATTCAACATTTAAGACAAAACAAGTGTTTTTTTAAAAATAATGTTTTTTTCCTTTTAATGGAGAGAACCATTTTGAAATCCAATATTTCAAAATATTATATATTAAATTTGATGAAATTAAATTCTTATAAATAAGAGTGACATAAAAAACTATTTTGGATACATTTTTATTATTTTTTTGATAACATTCATAATTTAATGAATTGTGAAAAAAATTGCATTTTAATTCAAATTTATTTTTTTCATATTAAATATTTATTTAATTAGATTATTGTATTATCTAGTTTAAAAGAATAATTATATTATTTTTTATAATTTAATATAATTTCTTTAATTGGATGTAACTTAATATTAAAATTGAACATAAACATAAGTCAATCTTTTGATAGTTTTTACCTCTTAAAAACCTGCTTTCTATTTTGGACAATGAGAATTGATTTCAAATTAATTTCCACCGATTATATGTTTTGAATTTTAAAAAGTGGATTCCATATTTTTATTCAAAAGAACCAAATTTTTTAAATATATACCTATTATTTTTTGACATTATTAATAGTAACAACCAAATTATTTTAATTTACCATGGTTAAAGGGTAAATCAGGTAAATAAGTGTCCACAAATAATATTATAATAATATCAAACAACGCTAAGACATGTCCTTATCATATTTTATGAGATATTACTAACCATGATCATTCTTATTCTGGAAAATAGGCATTTGGGAGCCATTTGGGTCTCAAAATGACATATTATAATATTTAATTTTTAAAAGGGTAAATATAACATTAACAAATATGTTTTACTAAATAGTTTGAATATAAGGTTATATAATTGATTTCCATAACTATAAATAATAATTATAAAGATAAAAATATGTCCTATATCATGGTGTTTTATTTATAATTTTTAGACTTTAAATAAATATATTAATTTATAAAACTATGATGATGTAGTGAATACCTAATTAATGAATGATTAAAAGAAATGAATTTATTAATTTTAAATTAAATGTAATTTGAACATTGTGGAGTCATAAAATAATTTATTAGTGTAAATTGACATATTAGGGATGCTTTAATGAGTTTGGTTTTAAGGAATAAATATTTTATGACTTTAACAAAAATCGAACACTAAATAGTGTCAAAATTGTAATAATTGAATTAAAAAAACTATTTTATTAAATGATTTAATAGTAAATAAAATTTAATATTCATCCAACTAATTTATATAGTGGTAAAAATTTCATTAGGGATCCAATTTATGTTATCTTGGAATTTTATTGTAATTATTTTAACCATGTTGTATAAAAATACCTGAAGATATGGTAAGAGTTAACTTATTTAACTAAAGGTTAAAGCCAAACGATATGGTTACATTGATGACATAACATGTATAAAACCTATTGTTTGATATGATTTAGACACATCCTAATATAAACCTTTAAATAATCCACCTTGGGTACATTAGAAACTGAAAAGAAATTTATAAAAAATTAATATTTCAAGATCTTTAGAAAGTTCCCCTCACCTCTCTTACAAAAAGGCACTTCTCCTACTATTTTATTAAAACCTCTAAAGCCTCTTGGATAGGCTAAAACATGTCCACCTCTCCTTAAAACAATCCTAAATTCATCCTAGATGCCACCCTTTGTGACGAAAACTAACTTATGGTTTTCTATTATGAAAAACAAGTAGACAACCGAAGAAGAGGTAATCATTTTATCCCTTCTTCCAATGTTCTTTTCTTCTTCTACTTCCTCCATTCGTGTTTATTCCATACTAATGAAATAAATAAAGTATAATATATATAATTATATGTTATTATAATTATTTAAAAAATATATTCATCATTTTATTCATCATATAAATAATAATATCACCAACTGTGCGTACGTACGACTTACTGTCTCCACGCCGTGGTGTAATTTTTTATTCCACATTACATTATTTAGATGGGTATAATGATGATTATAATATAAATAAATATTGAATATGACATGATTATTATTCATTATAATTAATATACCATCCACTTCCATATCATTTAACTATTAATGGAATGATATCATCGCTCGTGTGTACGTACGACCTACCGTCTCCACGACGTGATGAGATTCATTATCCGCATTAACCATTAAAGAATGATTATATATATATTATTAATAATTAAGAAAAATATAACAGGATAGGGATACTACAATAATATATATGTGTGTTTTTACATATTTGACATTCACATACTTCCATACAATAAGAAAACGGAAATAGCGTTCATCCTAACGTACGACCTACTGCCTCTATGAACAGAGTATTTAATTTCATATATCTATATATCATATATATTATGAATATATATTATCTGAAAATCATATTATACATTATTTATGTAATTATATCATGATCTATGTAATATTATCAATAATAACAAGTCAAAACATGCATGATAAACAAATCGATTATTACTTGAAATGTTGCATTAACTTCGAATTGTTTATAAAATGGTAATAAAGTAATAATAGAATATTATATGATATCATAAATATTATTATGATTATGATATAATTTAATATTATTTTTCAAAAAATTAAGCAAGAGTTTTGTATATGTACAAAGAGTATCAGACATAAGGTAAGGGTTAATTCCTCAATCCCAATGTTATCCGAGATTATTTATGTGTAAGAATTTATTGGGAAATATTTACCATCCATGCCCATGATTATAAAAATATATTCCAAAGGAATCAATTAAGTCATTATGGAAGAGAATATTTAAAAATAACATCATTTTAAATTTATTAAATATTTATTTTTATAAATATTTTTAATTAATTTCCATGTTTTCAAAATGATTTTAAGGATTTATTTATATGGACGTGATAATTTTAAAAGGCTAATTCCATTCAAGTATAATGTGGTATGTGATAATTTTATTCAAAAATATTCTTCAAATGAAATCTTCTATAACTTGTGTGACTTTAAAAAATTTCAATGAAAAGGGATATTTTTTTCAATTATTTTCTACTAATTATTTTCAACTATGTCAATATCCTTTATTAGATTTTATTATTGATTGAGGTTGATTTATTACAATATTATATTCAATATTTTATTGAATGAGTTATGATATGTTTGACTATGGAAGTTATATTCTTATAACATTAATAGTTTATGGTTAATGTATTGACACTTCATATCCTAGTTCTAATATGTTTGTTTATGTTTTGTTTCACCATTTTCATAAGACGAATGAATTGGACATTTTAAGTATCGTCCAATGCCCACTATAGCACCTCGATGCATAGGTAGTCTCTTGAGAAAATTATGTTTGGGTTTTGGATAATTTCTTACCCAATTTGTTATGGTGTCTTGAATGATTCCTTAATGGTATATTTATGTTGTATTGCATTATGGATTCCCTCATTATGAGATTAGTTGTTCATTTTACATATGATTATTCAACTAGAAGAATATAAATTTGAATGTTCAAATGGAATTATTTGATTTATTCATGAAATTGTATGCTGAAGATAATTTTTTAAAAGGATTTTCTTAAAAAAATTACCTTTCCTTAAAAGTTTATGGTTATTTGTGATTGCTTCCACTATATAGTTTATCTTTACTGAGCATCTGAGGTCACCGATTTCTTATGTTTCATATTCCCATGATTCTAAAAATTGTTTTATGATTGATATGTAGGGCCAAGATAGGGTAATAATGATGTCATAAAAGGGTTATTTAAGTTTTGTTTTTATTTTAGAAATCGTGATGTTAAGATTGTGTATGTAATCTATTTTTCCAAAACTACTAAACTGGTCAGTACTTCGGTAAATGATTCCTTGTAATCATGAAAATGTATTAAAATAATGCATAGGATCGTGGCTTGTGGGGATGGGTTGTTATAGTTATTATCATATGAAGTTTCGCGACAACCCTGGAAATAGATTTAGAAATTTAGATTAGGGATCACAACTCTATAATAAACATTGATGAAATGTATAGAAGGACCACCTAGAAGTTTTGTATAGTAGGGATTACATGGATATTTCATGAAATACATCACTGTCTAGATACTACAACTGGATGTGGTTCAGGCATAGATGTACCTCAGGGTGATAACTCAGACAAGGTGTTTGAGGGTTGACTCAGGGTAACATGGTACATGACAACCGGCCTTACTGCCCACCTAGTTTAACACTCCCAAGGGGATATGCGTAGGCTAATTAATATTTTATTTACAAAACATTATAAAGGATTTATGAGTATATATGTCCTAAAAAGAACCTTATTTATGATTAATTATTAAATATACATAAATATTTTAGTGTATGTTAAGTATTTTAATAACTGGGAATTATGAATTATGATTCATAACCTAATCTATTGTATTCCATTATTTAGAAATAGATCCCAGTGGAAGGAAAAGAAACTGTATCAACACACATAATCCATGTAGCTATTTCTCACCAATGAAAGATAATTATACAGGAGGTGGCGATGTAACTGGTGTTGAACTACTTATAACTATACTGGGACAGCTGACACATGTTATGAATAACAAACCTACTGAATGGATCACTTTCATCCACAACACATAGGATCAATGATATATCACTTAATGAGACAACAACATCGAACATTAAATGGGACAATAAAATCTATTTTTGGGTGAGAAATGGATACGTTTCATAAGGAAAATATTTCATTCTTTGGGAAGTATCAAATGGGATAAAATTATAATGCAAGATTAGCATCTATCGGGAGATGCAGATCAATAGTGGTCATTAATTCGAAACACAAAGGATGATGAAGAAGTGGAAAATATTGAATGTAGGTAGTTTAATGAAATTTTCATAGAGAAATACATTCCTCGTGAAGAACGAGCTTATATGTTAAGGAAATTTCTAACTATAAGGAAGAAGGATAATGATAATGTTGCAAAGTATGAGGCATACTTCACAAGGATAGTAAGGAACATTGTATTATACATTAATAACCAAATAATTAAGATTTTTAGATTCTTTTATTGGTTAATACCATTTATTCGATGATCACTAGTCTCACAATCTCTCTCATCATATGAAGATATGTTCTCATGTGCTATCAAGACATAAAAGTAATCATCTACTTTTTTCAAAAATAATGTAATGTAATAGAAGAAGAGAATGGTGAATAAAGAGACAGATAAAGGAAAAATGGAAAGAATGATTTTCTCTTATGTGATAATTTTGGGAATAAATACACTATTTCCTGCCTAAAAGGAATGGGATTTTGTTACAAATGTGGTGAAAATGGTCAATTGGCTCATGATTATAAGGTAAAGAATGAAGTTGTGAAATGATATAATTTTAAATATATGGGACACTATTCAAATAAATGTCCTAAGCATCAAGGAAATATATGTGATAAGATGAAAATGAATCAAGGTCAAGCTTATACTATTACTAAAATCAAAGTTAAATAAGTATTGTATTTGTGTTTTTGGATTCATGAATTAAATAGTTGTTATAAGAAGAATGTGATATATATATGGATTTTACTTCATTTCTTTTTTTGATTTCATTAAGTTTTTAAAATGATTAAGGTAATAATATATTTAGTATGTGACAACAATAGAATCATTATGTTGTTTGGGGAATCTAATGTTACAATTGAATTTTGAAATATAAAGACCATTTGGACAGATCTTGGATAGATGTTTTTGGATAACTCTAACGGTTGTAAAGGAAAAAGATGTAAATTGGAAAGTCTTATTTAAGGATAAAACATTTATTAAGGTTATTTATGGAATTTTATAATAATATAGTTTGAGAAAAGGGGAAACTTGTGGGCCCAGAAACAGCCCATCACGTCAGAAAAGGCTATATGAATAGAACCCACAACCGAAGTGTGATAATAATTTATCACCTATAATTGGGCTACATGAATTCCTTGGTCAGTATAACATATTTTTAATTATTTAAATGGTATATGTTTATATTTGTAACCTTATACAAATAAGATAAATATAATTTTTTTAGTTTTATTATCTTTTTAATAGAAAGATGAGTCTGTGGTAGGAAGTAGTTAATGAATGAAACGTTAAATGTAAATTTATTATGATTCCTTGTGTTCATAGTCCATGAATTAATTACTCAACTCTGGGGAAAATATCCTAAAATAAACAATGTTTTCCTAGTGCATTCATTTGTGATGAATCAAATAGTCCATTAGATCATGACAGATTTATGGCTTTCATATTGTGAACTTTATCCTAATAATATTATTTATCACTATACATTAGAACATGGTGGTTAGAATTTTCTTTAATGTCCATGTTTTTTTACATGTTACACTAGTCTGTGTTATTTCTGGAAACCGTTATACTTACCTTTCTTAATTTCATAATAGAGGTCTTATTAATCCATTTTTCGTTGTGGGGTTTCGACTAAGATATTTTGAAATGTAAAAACCCTAGTTTTCAGTCATGAGATTAAATTTTAAGGTTTAAATTTATTAAAATAAGGGATAATTTAAGACCCCAAGCTTTTATGGTATGCTTGTTCTTAATAATTTAATAGATTTGTCTACACTTAACACTGAGTTTGAGCACACCACAACCTACCAAACTAGCCATTTAAAAAGAGGATATATATAATATTTACCAAATTTTGAATATTTTTATATAACCCATATTATTTTACAATTTATTTTATGTGTTTCTTAGAAATAATATGAGTAAAAATTCATATTTTCAAATAAAAGAATTTTTTTCAAAAAATACAGTTTCCACCTTTTAATGGATAACCATTTTATATCAAATATTTGACACTTGTATATATTAAATTTGGAAATTATAAATTCTTATTTAGAATCAGGACATAAAAATTTAGTTTGGATAAATTTTTAGTAGTTTTCTTATAACATTCACATTTTAATTAATAGTAAAAAATATTGTATTTTAATTCAAAACTTATTTTTATTCTAATTTATTTAAATTGATAAATTATTAAATTAGAATATTTTAATTTATAATTAGATTTAGTTTTTATCATTTAATATAATTTAGTTCATTGGAATTATTTTTACATTTAAATTGAACATAAACACATGTCAATATTTTGATAGTTTTTACTTCTATATAACTCGCTTTCTATTTTTGACAATGAGAATTAATTTTATATTAATTTCTTCCAATTATGTGTTTTGAATTTGGAAAAATGGAATCAATATTTGGAATCAAAAGGTCCGATTTGTTCAAATCAGAACCTATTATTCTTTATCATTATGAATAGTATCTTCAATAATAAATTTTAGTTACCACGGTTGAAGGGTAAATCAGGTAAATAAGGGTATTAAAATAATTTAATAATAATATAAAACTACCCTAAAATGTTTACTAATACTATTGGATGGGATATTTCCAACCAGGATCAACCATAGGCCGATATTTTGGAATTTGGGAGCCACTTGGGTCTGTAAATGACATTTTATAATATTTAATTTAATGAAAATGGAAATATAACATTAACATATATCTTTTACTAAATAAATTCTAATATATGGTTCTATATTTGATATCTATGAGTAAAAATATAAATTATAAATCTAAAAAAATTACTACATTTTGGTATTTTATTTACAATTTTTATACATTAAATAAATATATTTATTTACGACCCAATGACGATGCACTGATTACCTTATTAACGAATGATTCAAATAAATGAATTTATAAATATTAAAATAAATGTAATGTGCACATTTTGATGCCATCCAAGAATTTTCTAGATTAGATTGACATATGAGGGATTATTTACTACCTTTTTTAAGGAATGATTTTATTTTGATTTTTACAAAATCGAACTACTAAATTGTGTCAAATTAGACATAAATAATTTTTTTAAAATAAACACTATTTTATTAAATGCAATAATAGACATAAAAATATAATATTTGACCAAATGACCAAGATAGTGTTAAAAAATGACATTGTTAATCCACTTGCGGTTCTCTTGTAATTTTATTGAAATTATATTAACCATGTAGTATAAAAAACAAGAAGACATGGTAAGAATAAATTTATTTAACTAAGTGTTAAAGCCAAAAGATAAGGTTACATTAATGACCTAAACTTGTATAAAACCTATTGGTTGAGAGTATTTAGACCCATACTAATCTTACCCTTGAAATAATTAACTATGGTACCATTATAAATCAAAAATATTTTTATAATAAATTAATATTTCGATATTTTCCTAAAGTGCCACTCACCTCTCATATAAAAGGAAACTTCTCCTTCTCATTTATTTGCTCCTCCAAGGCCCCTTATCTCAGCTAAAACCTTACCAAATATCCACCCAACATTACTAAATTCATCATAGAGGCCTCCCTTGTAGGAAGAAACCTGTCTTAAAGAGTTTTTTTGTGCAAATTAAATGGAGACACCTGAAAAATAGGTAATCATTTTATCCCTTCTCTCAAAGTTCTTTTCTTCTTCTACTTCCTCCTTCTATGTTGTTTCCATACCAAAGTAAAAAAATCAAGTAACATCCATATTCTGATATGTTATTATAATCATGGAAAAACTATATTCATCATTATATCCATCCAACGAATAATAATATCAATATATGTGTGTGCGTACAGCTTACCGTCTCCACGCCATGGGGTAATTTGTAATTCCACATTACATTTTTGGGATGGGTATAATGATGAGTATAATAGACATAAATAATGAATATTAAATGATTCTTATTCTGTATAATTAATATACCATCCATTTATATATCGTTTAACCATTAACGGAATGATATAATCGCTCGTGCGTACGTACGCCCTACCATCTCCACGATGCGATAACATTAATTCTCCACATTGACCATTAAACAATGATTATAAATATATATTTATATGTTATGAATAATTATGTAATATATAACATAATAAGGATACTGGAATAATATATATATATATATATATATATAATTCACTAACTTACTTCAATACGATAAGAAAACAGAAATAATTTTCATGCGTACGTATGACATATCGTCTCCATGAATGGATTATTCCATTTCCTATATAAATATATCCTATATATTATGAATATATATACATATGACATGTAAATAATATTATATATTTTAGATGCATTTAAATCACGATATAAGTAATATGATCAAGAATAAAAAGTCAAAACACGTACAATAAACAAAGCGATTATTACCCGAAATATTACATTAACTTTCAATTGTTAATAAACAGGTAATATAATGTCATAAAAGATTTATATATGATATCATGAATATTATTATTATTTTCTATAATTTAATAATATTTTTAAAAAAAAATTGTAATGGAGTTTCAGACACATATAGAGAGTATCAAACCAATGGTAATGGTTAATTCCTCAATCTCATTGTTAGTTGAGATTTTTTATGTGTAAGTATTTACTGGGAAATATTTATCATCTATATCCATGTTTAATAAAAAATCTTCAACATTAATATTTTAAGGTTTTATGGAATGGAATATTTAACTAGAACATCATTTTAAATGTTTTAAGGATTTTTTTTTCTAAATATTTTTAATTAATGTCCATGTTTTCAAAATGATTTGAAGGATTTATTTAAATAAACCTGATTTTTTAAAAAGATTTATTCCTTTAAAAAGTTTCAAAGTTTTATCAGACACTTTGATTCAAAACTCTTTTTTAAATGAAATATTTTATAAATTGAGTGACTTTTAAATGATTTCAATAAAAATGGATATTTCTGTCATATATTTGTATTGATTATTTTCATCTATGTCAATATCATTTATTATATTTTATTCTTGATTAAGGATGAATTATTACATTAAAATCCTTCATATTTTAATAAATATGTTATGATATGTTTTACTAGGGATGTTCTATTTTTATAACATTCACGATTTATAGTTAAAATATTTACATTTCTTATGAAATTTTTAATACAATTGTTTTTGTTATTCTTCTCCATTTTCATAAGAGGAATGCATTAGACTTTATAAGTTTCAATTGGGGCACATTGTATCCCCTCAATGTATCGATAGTTTCATGAGACAATTATGTTTGGTTTTTGGCTAATGTCTTACACAATTAGTTATGATATCTTGGCTGAATTCTTGACAGTATGTTTATGATGTCCCACATTACGTGTTCCCTCGTTATGAGATTAGTTATTGATTAAATTTGATTGTTTTCTGGAAGTATCTCCATGATGATATAAAAATGGAAATATTTGATTTATTTATACCGTATTGTGATGGAGAAAATGTTTTAAATAGATTGTGTTATAATTTTGTACCTTGACTTAAAGGTTTATGGTTATTTATGATTTCTTATGCTATATTGTTTCTCCTTATTGAGCATATGAGCTAACCCATTTATTATATTTCATTTCCCTAGGCTTCTAATAAGTGTTTTATGGATGATATGTAGGGTTAACCTACGGTAATAATGGAGTTCTAAAAGTATTATCAATGTTCTGTTTCATGTTATAAATGGCGATATAAATATTATGTATGTAATCTAATTTTTCAATAATAATAAATTGATCAGTCCTTTGGGAAACGATTCCTTGTAACCATGCCAATGTATTAAAATAATGCACTGGATCTTGGCTTCTTGGGTCATGGGGTTACAAATAATATTAATATAAATAACTATGATTTGAATAATAAAAACAGAAAACCTAAAACCAATATTTTCCCAAGGTTATTTTTTATATATCATTACATTAGTTCAAACAATAATCAAATGTACATAAAAAATAAAAAAATTAAAATTTAAAAGTAAAATATAACATGTGGAATAAAAATTGAATTGAACATAGAGACATAATTTTTAGAAAATGTCGAAGATGAGTAAATTTATAATAGTTAGAATGAAAAAAGTATATGTAATTATTTGGTAATAGAGACAAAAATTAAAAATAAAAATACATTCATAGAATAATAATATGAACTTGATTCAAATATAGTTTACAAATCATGAGTAAGTGACACAATAGAATAAATATGAAATGATTGAAATAAGGGGATATTTAAGAAGACACAAAATCATTAAAAAATTAAATATAAAAATGAAATATAAAAGACTTTTTAATGTAATAGGTAAATGAAAAATTAATAACAATAGAAAATTTTAATTCAAAGGTGAAAAAAACATTGATTTCATATATCATGAGTTGAAACAACAACAAGAGATGAAGATAAAGTGTGAAATCATGAAATGATGATCAAATATTAAAGTAAGGAAAAACATTTATGTTTAAGATAAATCTGAATAAAATATATATATAATGGGAAGCGATATATTGGAGTAGAGGGATTTAAAATAGAATAATGAATAAAAAAATATAAAAAAGGTAGAATATAAAATAAATTTCATAATAATTCATAAATGAATTATTCTGAATACATTATCAAATTTTGAAGAATAATTTGATGTAAAGAAAATAAAAAAGTAGTATAAGTTTATGAAGTTAAAGTAAAAGGAGAACTATAATAAATATCAAAATCCAAAAAAATATATTCCAAATATAAAAAGGAGAAAGACTAATTCAAAAAAATCTGTAGATGTAGCGCTAAAAGTCGAAATAGAAGGTGGAGAAGAATATATCATCCCAGAGTCATAAGGAGAAGTTCAAAAAGTTAAAAGTAAGTAGAATAAAAAAATTATTAGATGGATATTACAATTATAAGACAGGAAATTCAAAAAAAATATAAAAAAAAGTATAAAAATAATGAATAGTTTACGAAATTATCTAGTTTAATACTAGAGGGAAAAAATATAATTAGATTTATATGTTAATCAAGAAAAGAGAAAACATAAGAATAATTATAGGTATGAATAAATGAGAAATATATTGACCATAAAGTAATAGAAAAGACAATATAATAAGTATAATATGAAACAAAAAATCGAATAGAAAAATAAAAAAAATGTAGAAAAATAATTTGAAGAAAATGTAAAACAAAAATATAAATACAAGAAAAATGATATAAGTGAAAAGAGTTTATAAATATATAATATAATATATATGAATTCAAAGTAAAGAAAATAATATAAAATGAATGAACAATAAAATGTCAAAGGTATAAACAAGAAGTATCAGATGAAAAAACTTTAAGATGAATAGTAATTGGAATTAAAAGATAAACTAATAAAAAATGATCTTGTAAAGAGAATAATTCATAATATGTTGAAATATAAGTTATATGATAAATTAAATTTATATGGGAAACGCATTAATAATAAAAAAAATCATAAGTATAAACATAATAAATATCAAAATAAGTAAAATCAAAATAAAAAATCCAGTATCTCGAGGTCAAAATATAGAAATGGAAGTTGATACATAAGGGAATAAATAGTGAAAATAGAATAAGTATAATTAAAAATTAAGAATGATACAAAATAGAGTATCAAATAAATGAAAAATAAATTAAATATAAAAGAAAAATATACAGAAAAAAGAAAAAATTTAAAATAAAGAAGGTAATAATGTTGAAATTGAAGTTGAATCTAAAGTAGAAGTAGAAGCTAGAGACTAGAGTATTAAAATAAGTGAAAGTCATTAATAGGGAAGAAGTAATGGTAGAAAAAAACCAAATATATTATTTGATGGAAAAAGTAGAAACATAATCCAAAACCTTGATCATAATAATAGAAGGTAGAAGCTAATGAAAATTTAGTAAAAATAGAATTCATAATAAATAACATGAAATGGAAAAAATATTAAATGAAAAAAACCTATAAAAATATATTACATTTTCCTGGAATCATTGGATATATATTTTTGAATAATTATTCACCTATTGGAATAGGAGACCAGTCAATGTGGCATGCAACGACCTCTTAATTTTGATTGGTTGTTTTCTCCTTAAACTTTGACACATTTGTTTAAATACTGAGTTCAATAGAACTATATTTTAGTCATTATAACCCTATTTTATGTTTTATTGACATAAAATCAATTTATAAAAGTAAGAAATCCTTCTGTAATTTATTTATAGTGTTTTCATGACAGTTTTATGTCATTTTTATGTATTTACACATTAATGCACTTTTTCTAACTTTTATATCTACAAAAAAAATCCTTTATTCATTTCCAAAAAACTGTGTGTTCAATTGATGTGTGGTATGTTGAAAAATAAAAATAATCCAAAAATTATACATTTCTAATTATATAAATATAATATGAGGTTTTTACAAGGTTTTAAATATTTGGTACATGCTTTCCTACTTTTAAATAAATAAAAATAAATTGTTTTCTCATTTTAAAAAACTCATAAGTCATATTAACATTTGGTCTATTCCAAATAGTCAAAAATTAATTTATGGGTGTCTTATACTAATTTAATAATAATCCGTGTTCATTTTCTCTATTATGTCTCCCAAACATGATTTTTAATGATATTTAAATCAATGAAAACATTATGTTTGATCATTATTACCTAAAAAACACGTTAGATTGAAATGTAGTCCATTTATAAATGATAAAATTTGTTATATAAATATGAAATTTTCTTCTCAAATTTAACTATATTTAATATGTATGTGATTTTCAAAAGTAACATTCAATCATATAGAGAAATTAGTGTTCTTGATTGTTATGTTATTGCTTCATAAAAATTAGAATGGACATAAAAATTATTTTCATAAATATTCTCGATAATCTGAGCTCATTTGATTAATTTTTGACATATATTTTCAGTATTTTTTCAATGTAAGAAGAATATAATTATATTAGTGATAGAATCACATTTATTGTTGTAGAAACTTCACAAATATTATAACTATGAATCGGGTTTTTATTAAAACTCATTCCAAAATTAATGTTTGTCTAACATCAATAACCAAAATTATTTATGGTTCATGACATGAAACGACGATGAGGGCACCTAGAATAAATGTGCATTCCGCGACATACAACACATACCGAAATCGACTTACGGTTCATCAAATACAAAAAACCATAAAGAAAAAATAAAAAAATAGTTAACATATGTATTATAAATAAATATTATTTCAATAATTAACACCCCATGCATAAAATGGTAACCAAATATATAATTTCACTCTTAAAGTTCTTACATTATAATTAAAAAAATAGAATAAAATAAAAAATATGAAAAATTTAATAAATAGATTAATAAAGAAAAAAAATGAAATACTGATAATGAGTAAAATAAAATTATAAAACAAAAGAGAAAAAATAATTGATGAAATATTAATACATAAAAAATAAATAATGAAAAATACGGGAAAGTAATACATAGTAACAAAAAACTGTATTCGGAAGCTTAAGTGTTTCATTCATTTGGATATTTTATTTCTCTTGGTCCCAGGAAAATGGTAGTGGTTAAGGTGGGTGGGTGGGACTCTAGTAGTAGATTAGGAATTTCCTACCTGAGATAAGATAGGATTGTTGGGTTATAGTACTCACGCAAGCCAAAATTGGTTGTTGTGGTCAAAGCAGAATGGTTGGGTCTCTTCGATCATGGGAAAAATTTAGTGTCATTACCTATGTATAAATAAGCAAGAATGGGGCATATATTCAATGTAAAAAAGGAAGTTAGTTTGGCACATGCCACACCATATTTATTTTTAGCATAGTATTATGGACACTACATCCTGTGATCCCAATTGTTCCATGGCATAGCCATTACATGGCTCAGCGGTGTCTAGTATTATTAATGGTATGATAACTCACCATTAATAACAATTTTCATTATAATTAGGAGTAGTAACATCAAAACTACTACAATTATCCTCGATATCATGTTATTTGAAAAAATGATACTTCATAATTGACTAACAAGTTATAGCTTTTCCTAGGAAGTTTCGTATTCATAATGTATGTTTGTTATCTTTTATACAACCTATTAAATCTACATTTGAACAATTTTTAATAATAAACATGAATCCAAAATCATAAAAAACTAAAATTCAAAACATATAATTGTACACAAACATAATTTTAAATTTTATAGGTAGGATCAATGGATTCCACCTCTCCCACCAATTATTCGTCTAACCTGGTCATTTCCATAATAAAATGCTTATGAAACACATTTCATTTTATCAATGGTCCTGCTAAATGTTTTTGAAACCAATTTATTTTCATCTGTAATGATATGATGAATGTCTTAAGATCTTTTTCCACACATATATATGATTTATATTATGTGAAGTGTGGGACTTATATCTGCCTCCATTTTTTTAAATTTTTGTATATCATGACATAAACATGACTAGAATATGGGAGTCAATGAATTTTTTAACACACATTGTCTACTATGAAGTTATGGGGTGTGAAATTAGACTACTATAATGGTTTTGGGAGTGAACCCATTACACTATGATAGACTTGATAGCAAGACTTGACTACAATGGAAGTGATTTTCTATAATTATGTGTAAGAAACAATTTCTTTGTTTTATGCCTTTTTATGATATCATAGCCTATGTTATTTTATTCCTTTATGTTTCATGTATTATGAACTTCAATGCTTCATTAAATATATTGTGATTATGATATTTTATATGTTGGTTATATTTTTCAAATGTTATCCTCATTTTCTTATGTCCTTGTTTCTCATGTTATTCTTACGTTGTCATCGATATTTAACTTTATTATCCTTACGGAGCTTCTGAGATCACCCTTTCTTATGTTTCCATTTTCTTTGTTATGAACATAGATATTATGCATGATATTCTTATGAAAAGCACTATTTAGAAAGATCTTTTGGGTTTATTTTGATGATATTTCACAAAATAATGACATTGTTTTTATATATTCTAAACACCCTAAAATATTAATATAATCATACATTCATATATGTAATTTATTGAATATTAATCTAAAGATCTATAATATTTATGTATGAAAATACTGGGTCACTTTTGTTGGTATTTAAGAATCAATTTAGTAAACCATTAGAATAATTTATGGGAGTATAGTACTGGTAAACCTCAAGATAATACTCTATATAAGTGAACATCGCATGTTATGGTCAAGAAAAGTGTCTTTTTTATCCATGATATACATCTATACGATGATTATAAAAGTGGATATAGTTATGGAATATATGTACATAGGGGTAATAACTCTAAAAAGGAACATCAGGCTTCACTCGAGCATTACCTAGTACATGACAAAGGGACATACTATGCACCTGTTTTGACACACTTAGAGGATATGCATCGGATAATTCACATTTCATCATTAAATAATTATGATGCATTTGAATAAATAATACATAACCTCTCATAAATCTATGGTTTCAAAGATTGAAATATTAAAAGTAAATTTTCTCGATTATGTCATTTTCTGCTATGATTAATGTTCCTCATGCAATAATTTTTTGTTTTAATAAATGGATGGAAAGAGGAGGAATCGTGTTAGCCCTAAATGTGATGAAAGATTTAGTGATTACGAGAAACCATATTGCATGATGATGATGAAGGGATAAAATGATATGGAAATTATTCCTACATTGCTATCATTATATATAATTAACAATGTGAACATCGGCGATACTCTTAACGCATCAAATAATAGTATGATAGTCTTTTTGGAATGATTTCATGCTAATAAACAAAGAGATAAGATGAATTTCATTTCTAAATGTCAATAAAGTGGAAAAAATAATCTAGAATAACATATCAAAAGGGGTAACATGTTTTTTATGTGTAAATGAAGGTCATCGAGAAAGAATTTTTGAAGACATCATTTTATCATTTTTAGAGAAAACGGGAATTACCCTAGTCAATTCCCTAACATAATAGTGAACTCCTAGATCAAGTAATGAAATATTCCATGTCAAATTTTTAATGAATGGATTCATGTATTTATGTTATAGAAAGCAAGAAATTATATTTCAGTATAATTTTCAATAATTGCATTTCAGTTATAAGAATCATGAATCTTCTTATAGATTATGTTAATTTTGAAAGCATATATGTGTCCATTAACCTAAGTGTTATGGATCACATTAGGGTTTATGAGTTTAAGTTTGATGATAAGTTCAATGTTTTATAGACACCTTTTTAGGTATTATTTTATGAGAGTATGTCAAGATTATAGATATTTTGGGACACATTTATAGAAATACTACCCTTTATTTTTATAAATGTTCTAGTGAATGGTAATTTAAGTAGGATTTACTGAAGATGGCATTCCATGCATGGTATGGAAGCTATTAGTATACAGTGATTCTATTTTGTCTTACTAATTCCATCACTATCTTAATTTATTTAATGAATATAGTCTTTAGAGATTACAATGATTAGTTTTTGGTAGTCTTTATAGATGATATTATCACATATACAATGAGAAATAGGAGCATGTAGATCACTTGATAATTTTACTAAAGATCCTAAAGAAGGTTAAAATGTATGAAAAAACTATGATGTGTGAATTTTATCTATACAATGATTAATGTTTTGGTCATATAATATCATGATAAGGTATACTTGTGGATCCGTGAAAGAATAATTCTATTGTATGATGTCCCTGACCATCCATAATGACTGGTATCCAAATATTCCTTTGTTTGGATGGATATTATAGATAATTTCTGGAACGTTTATTATTTCTATCTAATCCATTCATCGTGTTAACATATAATTGGTCAAAGTACTATTCAATCGGTTAATGTGAGGTGAATTTTAAGGATTTGAATATATGATCAGTCAGTCCAAGAATCCAGACATTACTTTATTATAGATAATGGTTTGTTATCTGTAGTGATGAATCCAATAAGGGATTTGGATAAATTTTCATGAATAATGTCATGGTTATAAATTTTTAATTATGAAAATTGATTATTCAGGAGTATAATTACCTAACTCATGATTAGGAGTAAATTGTGATAATCATTTCATTAAAGATATAGATTCATTTTACTTACTGAGAAAAGTGTGATATATATACCAATAACAAAATTTATATGTATATACTCATATAGAATGAGTAGAATATGCACCAAAGGAGATGGTTAGATCTGAATAAATATTATTAATGCTCAATAAATTATCACCATGGGAATTTGAACAAGTTTGTCGATGCTCTGAGGTGAAAGGATCATTATACCTTATCCATGATAATGATAAAAAATTACCCAATATTTAGGGATTTTAAAATATATATTTAGATATCTTAATAGAAGAAGAGAAATAAGATCTTCCTCAAATGTGAATCAAACCATCCATATGAGTTAATATTATTAAGACACAGAAGAATATTTATACATTAACAGTAACCTTCATAGAGAAGGTTTTGGAAGTTAGAAAAGTTTGTTTTTCAATAGTATTTACTTTTTTTGTCAAAAAGGATAAATCAATTCACTTTGTAAATGTTTTATAATATATGATTATGCTATACTAATTTGATTTTTTAAAATATTATAATTTCATTAGATAACTTGTGATACAAGTATTATAATGGATAGGGGAATAAAATGTGTTGCCCATCATATTCCTGTTTGATTGGAAAGAAAGATGTTGTTGGATGATATGGAAGTTACAATGTGATCCTTGTTAAATATTCTGATGCAAAATATAATTAATCGAATGATAAAAATCATGATAGATAATGTTCTTCATAAATTCATATCATCAAAAATCAGTACAGTTGGTGTTTCCGAAGCATATTTTTAATATGGCATTGTTTCTTAGTGTTTGAGAAATTTTTAGGCCTCCAAATTTGAAGATTCTTTTATGAAAATACAAGGATTACTATAAACGAATTCATAAATCATAGTCTTTTTAATGAAAATAACAGTATGTAAACTACATCGGATGTACACGGAATGAAAAAGTAAAATAAACAAAGGAAGGTTTCCACATAGAAATTCTACACAGACTGCAAAGCACGCCATGCAGACCGTGTAGGGAAAATAGTTCACATAAGACTTGTTGTTCATGGAAGCTTGTATTTCATATAAGTAATGTCATTTTTCATAATGAGGTGTTCATATAGGGAAACTTAAAGGGTCCAGTTTGTGGAAGACATCGGTCACCGGGAGGGAAGAAAGGCGCCATGTGCACCATATATCACGGTACCCAGTAAAGGCAATACCACATAAAAATTTCATAAATTAAGATTAGTAGGTTTTATGAAACTTATTTTCCAATATAAAGAGATCTAATTCGACTATTATCTATTGAGACAATTTTATTAGAATAGATCATCACTTCTAGAGGTATTTCTGTATATATGAAACTATTCACGAGGAAGAATTATATAGAGGATAAGTAGTTCGAATTGGTGAATTCCATAAAGGATAACAGTTCACATGGAATCATTTTCTTAAAGGAGGATGTATTTTATGGAAGCAGTTTCCTGGGTTTGATAACTTGTACATATAAGTGGTTTGTGGGGTTCAATTTCCCACAAATTAAAATGGCCCAAAAATCGTATCTAGTCTGTGATGCATCTGTCATATTTGGAGGATGAGGTTTTCCACAGAATAAGTGATGATCTGCAGAAGAAGAGGATGTCTACGTAAGAAGAGCTGTTCCACAGGATAAAAAGTCATTTGTGAAGTTGTGTGAGTTTATAGAAGAATAGGTGATCCAAGAAGAACTCATGCCACATGTTGCAGCTGAGAAAGCAGAGGATACAGAAAATTTGCAGAGAAATTAGGGCAATTTTTAGAGGATTAAAGGACATTTTAAAGGGATAGAAAGCGGTTTCTGAAATTCATTTTAAAGAATAAATATGTTCAAAAGTTTTATTTTAGTTCTGAAAATTTAGACGTCGAAATAATACTGTGATTTTGATCTGAGTATTATTACAATGTCCAGGACTTTTTTACCATCTTATAGGTAAAAAATTGAATAATTATCCTGAAGGATAATATATATGAATGTTATTCAAGAATTACGGTGAAATTTTTGTAACAAAAGGGTATTAAATATTTTTTTTGTAAGAATCACACCCACTATTGGATTGTTTTCATAGTGCTACACGAGTGAAAGGGGACATCCAACTCATTGAATTCCACAAAAAATAATATATTCTAGTGGACTGTGTGGCATTAAATTTTTTCCAATCCATACAAAGGATGTAGTTACTATTGTTCAGTAGTGACCCTTATAAATTCTTGTAATTCATTAGATGTGTGTTTAAATTTATTTCAATTGGGAATGAACTCTTTAATATGATGTGAAGCTTATTTCATTTACAATGAAACATAAAAGAAAGATAAAGCACTAATTCACCCCTCCCCATCTCAACGATACTTGAATCATTACTTGGAAACATCAATTTGGTATCAAAGCTGAATGTTCCCTTCGTTTATTTGTTTCTAATGTTTTGTAGATATGTTGTGATGTATAATATGAATTATGTGAACAGTAAGGGGATTCCAATATTTGATGTAATGAACTATCATATCTGGAATGATATAATGAGTCTTTATCTTATTTCTGTTGGTTATGATGCTATTGATGCTACAATAGATGGATTTCCTCCTATAGATGATAAGGTTTCTTGTACACCCATCGATAAGAAGAATCTAGTGAATTATGGAAGTGAGAAAAATTGGTTACTCTCATCAGTTTTATTAAAGTGTGTTTTTAAGAGTGAAAGTTATTTTCATTTCTAAATGTATCTGGAATAAAATCAAAAACATTTATGAAAGAAATAAAAAACTGAAGATGTAAAAATAACAAATCTAGGGGCTGAAGTATGAATATTTTATAATGGGTGAGTATGAATTTTTTGGGCATTTCTTTACTAAGCTAAAAGAAATTGTCAACACTATAATATGTATTTGTGACAAGTTATGGGATTCTATAGTTTTAAAAAAACTATTAAGAATTCTTAACAATAAGTATGATGCTAAATATTATTCCATGGAAGATAGTTACCCTGAACCATTATCTCTATAATATTTTTATATCACTCTCATTACATATGAAATAATGAGGGAGAATAATATGTTGTTAAAAAAATCTGATAGATAAATGTATTTCAAATCTTCCATGAATGCAAAATACAATAATTTTCTTAAGTAATTTGATTTTTCTAACTATGACTTCAAAAATGAGGTATCTCAAAATCTAATGGTATTTTTTCCTTATTTTTAAAAATTGTTAAATTAGTTAAAAGTAACTATAAAGGGAAACATCCATTGAAATGATTTGAATATATATCCATTGGGAAGATTGGGATAATTTTCCTCAAACAAAGAAGACAATAGTAATGAAGAAGAAAGAAGATCCAGAATTTCATGGATAAATTTGAGTGATAAAGATAAATATTTTTCTTTAGGGGTACATAAAAAATTTTTATAATCCAAAAGATAATGTTTCTTATTTAATGATTTTGAAGAATAATTAAGGGATGTTGAATTGAATAAATCTTTTAAAAAATCATGATATAATATTTTATTGAAACCGTTATTAATTAAGTGTTGAAGAGAATTATTTCAAAAAAGAATAAACCCCGTAATAATTTCATCTTAAAGAAGAATTGAAATATTTCATTGTAAATACCTAAAGGAAAGTGAATGAAATTAGTAAACTGGTTAATTAGAACTCATTAAAAAATAATGAAAAACATTTTTAATGGGAAATTAAATTTGATGATTGAAATTTTTTATTAGATAAAATCTTTTTTGGATGAAAATAATCGTAATGAACATTTGGAATTCATGATGAAATAAAAAAGAAATATATTTGGAACATGAACCAGAAAAAAATTTCTAATTCTGAATAGAGGGATACAAGTTTCAAATTCACTATCTCAGAATTTGTAGAATGTTTTAAAATGGATAAACCGGAGAAAGATCAACATAATTTTCCATCAAATGTTTATAAGAAAGATGGAGTTTTTTATGATAATAAGAAATTTGGGAAGGTTATGTATGTGGCCAAAGTTAACAATGTTAAAAAATAAATGGTTTTTAAAAGACCTATGTTTGGAAATTTTTTTATTACTATTGGTTCTAGTGAAAATGGAAAGAAATTTTAACTAGAGAAAAATATATATATTGAAAACCGAAAGGTTTGTGGTCAATAAGGTGATGTTAAAAAGGTTGTTGAGAAATATACTCATAACACTAGTCCATATGAAAGTTTCAGAGGGAGATAAATTTTCTATCGATACTACTGATATTATTATGGATTCATACATATAAAAAATATGTGTCTGTTTAAAAAATAAAACTAAAACTATTCCATTGGGTATTGAAGGTAAGGATTTAGGGGGAATCAATCCTGTCAAAATAAGAAGTCTGAGAAGGATGTTCAGAAGAAACATGAGAAAGTTGGTGGGAAAGTTGAGAATATGTTCCAACCCCTGGAAGCTATTTGTGAAAGATGTAAAGAACCTACACATCTTTCTAAGGGTTGTCTCGTTTTTTACCAGCACAACAAAATCATCTTAACAATTCACAGAAGCCAAATCTAAATAATGAAAATGATGAAGAGAAATATATTATTGTTGATACAGATTTGAATCCTATAAAATAGAATGGTAATAGATTCTTGATAGTGGGTGTTATTCCCATATGATAGGATATATAAAGTTGTTGAAATTGTGAAAGAATTCATAGAATGAATGGTGAAATTTGGAAATGATGAATCTCATAAAATCAAAGGCGTTTTTTCAATTATAATTGGGAATGTAAATATGAAATCCATGAAATAATTATATATTGATGCCTTTAAACACATCCTATTTAGTGTTTCTCAATTTATTAGTGATGGTAACAGAGTTATCTTTAGAAAATATGTTTTTCTGGTGAAAATTGAGGAATATGTAAAGATATTTATAAGAGGTCAACATAAAAAATTAATCTTGTTCAAAGTTGGTGAAATACAAAATTATTATTAGTTAGGTATGGTAGAATAAAATAAATTATGGCATAAAAATATGAGACACATGTGTAAAACAAAAATGAGAATGTTATCAATGAAATATAGTTTTCATGGTATACCTAATATTTCAAGAAGAAGAGATTAGTGTTGCACCATTTTTCAGAAAGGAAAAATCACAATCTCAGTGCATAAGAAAGTTGAGATTTTTTAAAAATAACCCCTAGAACATATTCATTATGATATCTGTGGGATAATGAGAAAATAATAAACCAACATAGATAAGTAATTCATCACTTTTCATGATTACTTTAATTTCATTAATTGTGTTATGTATATTAGACATCATTCCTATGCAATGAAAATGATTAAAAGTATCAGGAGGAAAACTGAGAAGGAATGTGAGTAATCAGTGAAAAATTTGAGAAATGACAATGGTGGGGAATATAATAATGACAAATTTAAAAATTATCTATAGAATCATGGATTTATGCGTGTGTTTAGTTCACCATACACACCGGAACAAAATGGGTTTGCTGAAAGGAAGAATAGAAGTCTTGTGGAAATTGGGAAAACTATGTTACATGAACATAGTATCTCTCAATACTATTCTAGTTAAGGAATGATTAATATTGTTTATATTCAAATAAAATGTTTTAATAGGTCATGTCCAGATATAACTCCATATGAAATGATTTATGGAAAACTACAAGTTTGAAACACTTAAGAGTTTTTGAGAGTCTATGAGTTATAAAGAAGAAATGTGGAAACCATGGAAAATTTGATCAGAGAGTTAATGATGGGATTTTTATTAGTTATTCTCTATATGTAGGATGATAAAAATGTTTCAAAAAATAAAAAAGAAGAATTTTTTATTCTGTTGATGTGAAAATTGATTAAAATAATTTGTAATAAAAACAAACTTACACTGATGAGTATGTTGAGTTAGATAAGGAATGCTTTTTAACAATTATAATAAGGATGGCGATAGTGGTAATACAACTCATGAAGAATAGTTAGACTCACTTATTTCAAGTGATGAGGATTAAAGTCAAATAACCCATCCTAGTATAAGGATGTATGTGGAGGCTCAGAACATTATTAGTGATCAACATCAGATAGTAAAATAATATGATTATCCAAAGGTGTTACACCAACATCCTTGTATTAACTGGTTGAGTGAAATGATGGTAATATAGATTTTGAGAATCTGAAATGGGTTTAGTCTATTAATAAAGAACATGATCAGATAGAAAAAAATGATACTTGGGAAATCGTACCAAAGTTCAATAAGAAAAAATTTATTGGTACAAAATGAGTATTAGGAATAAGAATTATGAAGAAGATGATGTGATAAAGAACAAGGAGTTATTAGTGTGAAAATGTTAATCTCAAATTGTAGGTGTTGATTTTGATGAGTCCTTTTCTCCAGTGGAATGTTTAGAAACAATCAGAATCTTTCTTCTTATTACTTCATAATGGGGATGAAAAAAATTTAAAAAGGATGAAAAGTTCACATTTTTTAATAGGGATCTTAAAGAGGAATTTTACACTGATCAACCATGTGTCTTTGTTATAGGGAATGATTAATGTTTTTTTGTGTAAGATGAAGAAATATTTTTATGGGATAAAAAAAGCTCTAAGAGCATGGTATTCAAAATTGGATACATTCATTAGAAAGTTGAATTTTAATAAAGTATTAGATGATATAAATCCTTACATCATGAAAAGTCAGGAATTTTACCCCATCATAATTTTTTATGTTGATAAAATTATCGTTTCTGTGAATGATGAATGGTTTTGGGAAAGATTTAATTAAGAGATGAAACATTTATTTGAGATGTCTATGATGAATTAAATGAAATAATTACCTCAGTTACATATCTTAAAAAAGAAGAAACACATTTTTCTTAGTCAACAAAAGTATGCTAAGGAGCATCTTAAGAAACATGTTATGGAAAATTAATAATTGGTTTCCACATGGATGTCATTGGGATCAATGTTTTATAAAGATGGATAAGGAACATAAGTTTATTAGAAATATTTTTGGAACCTAATTGGATGTTTTTGATATTTGATTATTTCAAGACCAAACAATGTTTATATTGTTACCTTCTGTGAAATATTTTAGATTGATCCTAAAGAATAACATTTAATTTCTCAAAAAATAGTTCTCTAATATGTCAAAGGAAATAAAAATTTCAGAATAATATATAATCGATCATAATGTATTTACTTTGTTGGGTATTCAAATGCTTATGGGGAAAGAAATGTTCATAATAGAAGATCCACATCTGTTAGTGTTTTCTTTCTAAGGAAAAGTTGTGTTAATTGATATACAATGAAATATAACTCAATAACTCTTAGCAAGGGAGAAGCTATGTTTTCATTCTACCAATGAATAAATGACCCAACTTATGTGTATGAAAACTCAATTGGAAGACTTACTTGTTAATGTAACGTTACCCTTACTCTTGGGTTGTGACAATAAAAATGGAATCAATATTACAAGGAATATGGTACAACATTATCATTAAAAAAAATATTGATATAATGTACCATTTCATCAAATAGAATGTGGGAAAAAATGAATTGAATCTGGAGTATATTACTACAATGTAATAAGTTGCCTACATATTCACAAATCCTTTACCAAAACAGCCATTTTATAAATTGAGGTAGAACATGGGTGTCCAACATATTTCTCAGCATGTCTGAGGAATATGAACCTATCCCCTATCTCATCTTACTTTGGGATACTATTTTCAAGGGTCATAATTTTTATATAAATCTATCATTTTGGAGGCATGTATAAAGGGGGAGTTTGGGTTTGTTTTTAATCTAACATGTATGTGTGAGAAATATTACAATTAGTTATTGGAGTGGCTAAAGGAAAAAAAAATTTATTTATGGAATTTTGAATATGTATAGGAAATATGAGGAAGAAATACTAAGGAAGAAAGTAAAAACATGAAGAAGAAAGGTCGAGGAATAAAATTTGAAGTGATTTCATACTCAAAACATTTCAATAGCATAGTTTTTCTATAAATAATTCTTGTTTCTTACATAGAGTCATCTCACATTGTCCTATAATGGTTGATATCTAATCCATATTTTGATCTTGAAATGTTCAGTGACTTATGAATCCTGGTTGAAAAAAATTATAAAAGGGGTGATTGTTGGGAAAAAGTTGGTTGAAGATGGTTTTTGGAAGCGAGAAAAGTTTGTTTTCCAAGAGTGTTGTCTTTTGTTATCAAAAAGGATAAATCAATAAAATTTTTAATTTTTTTAGAAAATATGATGATTTGTTACTTATTTTTATTTTACACATATCATTTGTTTTTTTGGATAACTTGTGATTCAAGTCTTATGAAACAAAGGGTGAGAAAAAGTGTTGCCAATCATTTTCAGGTTTTATTGGAATGAAAGATATTAAAGAAAGATATAGAAGTCTCAATACACTCCTCAGGAAATATAATGATGATAAATATGATTGATCAAAGGTTAAAAATCAAGATAGATATTTTTTTTATAAAACAAGATTATCACAAATCAGTATTATTGGTGTGGTTGAAGCATATTTTAAAGGAGGTGTTGTTTCGAAGTGTTTACCAAATTTCTGGGCCTCAAAATCAGGAATGTGTTTTGAAAAAAAGGAATGTTTACATGAAATAAGTGCACAAAGCACAGTTCTCGGAATACAAAGCATATTTCACAGAACACATAAGAGGTATGTGTAACTGTGAATGAAAATTATCAAAATAATATTTCCACATAGTAACGTTATATGGAATTTGAAGTGTTATATGGGCCACGAAACCTGCCACGTGGAAAACATAAGGAAACTATCTAGAGGAAGGCTTAATGTTCATGGAATCTTGTAGTTCATAGAAGGAATGCCATTTTTTGAGTGAGTCTAGGATTTAGGCCATCTAAAAGGGTTTTTTACGATACAATAGATTGGCCACCAGGAGGGAAGACATGCATTATGCATACCAGTTAACATTGTATGTGGTGAAGGTTGTGCCACATAGAAAATTTGGGCAATTTATATTAAAGGGGTTTTTTAGATCATATTTGCCTATATAAATAACCCTACTTAGATCATTTTCTAGTGAGATAATTTTATTAGATGAGATCATCATAGATGGAAGTATTCAGATAAGTATGAAAGAGTTTGTGATGATGAATTCTGTGAAGTAGAAGAGGTTTGATAGGGAGAATTCAATGAAGGATAGTAGTTTGAGGGAATCATTTCCATGAAGGAGGAATTTTCTATAGAAGTAGTTTTAGATGCTTGATATATTGTCTATTGAAAATTTTCTTGGGGTTCGATATCCAGCAATGTAAAAGGGGTCGTAAAATATTTTCAGTTCATGAGGCAACATTCATATGCGGAAGAAGAGTATATCCGTAAAAGAAGAGCTGTTCCATGGAAGAAGATGATAATTGTGGAATAATTGGTGGTCCATAGGAGAAGAATTTATCTATGAAGAGAAGGTAGTGCATTGAATAATAGGTGATCAGTGAATCACTCACGCCACACAGTGCAACTCAGTGCACAGAGGATATATATAGTTCATAGAAAATTCAGGGAAGTTCACTAAGGAATCAAGAATGTTTTCAAAGGCTCTAAAATGGCTTGTGAATAAAATTTATGAATACTTACTATATTCAAAAATGTGGGATTTTAGTTGAGGGAAATCAGATGATGAAATCAGAATCAGACTTCATACTATGTATCATTAATAAGTCCAGGAAGTCTTACTAGATTCATGGTAATAATGTAAATAATTGTTTTTTCAGATCACATATGTGAAATTTGATTTAGAAGCATAGTGACATGTATTTTATAAAAATTGTATTTCATATTGTTTTCTAGATGAATCACACACACTATTGGATTGTTTATGTAGTGCTACATGAGTGAAATAGAATATCCAACTCATAGTATTCGACACACAAGGATTTTTTTCTAGTGTATTGTGGTTTATTGGATTGTTTCTAAACAATACCAAGAATGTAACTACTCTTGTTGTGTAGTGAAAATTTTAAATTATTCTCTTCCAATGGATTTGTACTTGAATTTTTTTCAGCAGAGAAGGAAATATTTAATAGTAGGTGAAGTTTTTTTCATTTACAAGGAAACAGAAAAGAAAAATATATCACTAATTTTACACTCCCTCTCTCAGTTATAATTGAATAATAATTGGGAAAAATTAGTATAACAACAAAAAAAGTGAGAAATGTTCCTGAGTTCAACCATGATCATGATGCAATGTTAATGTTTGGGAATCCTGTATGTTTTCTGTCAATACATTACATGAATATGGATCTATCAGAATAAGATCATATTTCATCATTATCACTTCGTCCAAGAATTATGATGATTTATATTAATTTGGAAGATTATTTCTAATGGTATGGAATAAATAGATATATTTTAGAGTTAGTTTCTAAGTGATTCGTATGTCATCCAGTTAAGGTTGTGAAACAATATTCTAAAGATATTATATAACCATTACCCATACTATAATATAAATTGGTAAACAACATCATTAAATTTATCATAGGACTCCCTAAAATTTATGAAGGGAATAATGATATATGGGTCATAGTAGATCTCCTTAGGTATATTTCATATTTCATCTCTATTATAGAATATTTATCTCTTGATCATATTTCCAAAATATATATTATGGATGTTCTAAGACTTCATTGAGTAAAATATTCTATTATATCTAATATGGATATATTATTTACCACAAATTTTTGGAGATGTCTTCAGGAGTCTCTAGACAAAAAATAAATCTTTTTCACTATGTATCATCCTCAAAAAGGCGGTCAATATATAATAACAATTAAAAACATAGATGATATATTGAGATCTTGTTCTCAAGATTTTAAAAGTGGTTGGGATCAACATCTTCCTCTAGTTGAATTTTCGTACAACATTATCTTTCACAAAAAGTATTTAGATGGATCCTTATGAATCCCTCTATTAAAGGATGTGTATAACTATAACATCTTGGGATGAAGATTGATAAATAATTATATTTGTACTAGAATGGGATAAGGAAATTGAAGATAATGTTAGATCCATTCAGTGACACCTCAAGGAATCTCAAAATCGGAAAAAATGATATGTTAACAATATTCTGTGTGATCATGATTTTAAAGTTGGTGACAAGGTATTTCAAGGAATGTATCCGTGGAGGAAGATTATGATACATTGAACGAAAGAAAAACTAATCCCAATATAAAGTGTCTCTTTGGAGATCTTTTTTCGAGTAGGGGTGGTTTCTCGTCACTTTGTTCTTCCATCAAAATTTTCATAAGTCCATGATGTGTTTCAAGTATCTCTCCAAAGAAAGTATATATATGATCCATCACATATACTAAAATCAGATGTCATACATTTGCTGAAAGAGATCATTTATAAGGAGAAACTGTTGGAGATTCTAGATAATATATAAAATGTTCTAAAAAATAATACCACTACCATAGTTGTTGTTTTTTGTGAGACCATCAATTTGAGGAAGCTATATGGGAACCTGATGATAAGATGAGGTATAGGTATCCTCAATTATTTCCAACTATGTAATTAATTTTGAGGTATAAAATCATTTTAAGAGGGTTGGACATAACTACTTGAGATTTTATGAATTTGTTTTTTTGAATAAATTTAATTTCATTAATATCTTGTGTTATATTCCAAATGATTTTAGCTTGCATCACACACAAAAATAAGTTGTAAGAAACTAAAACATATTATTAATATGCGACCATTATAACAAATATGTTAAATAGAGTGGTATAAATATTAATAAATACTATTTAATTATTAACTATAATAGTTTCATATTATGAAATCATATTGATAAAAGAGAAGTTAATTTTTTGAAAATTCATTATATGATTTGAAAATAAAATTTTCTAAGAAAATATTCAAATTGAAATTTGCCGAAAAATAATAAAAGTGATTCTTTCCACTATTAGAAAATTGATTATAAATAATTAACATATTTTTTAAAAAAATCAAATGAAAATTTGATTAGGGTAGTTTTTTGTGATTTCTCGGAAATGTTTCCTTTTTCATAAAATAGTGAAAAAAATTTATTATAAAGTTCTTTTTTATTTATATAAATTACAAGTACCATTTTGTTTTAATGTTCTTATAAAAATAATATTATTTAAATGATATATTAATTAATCCAAATTTGTTTATTGGAATAAATTTCATATTGGATATTAATATAATAATTTTTTTCATATTTTGAATGTTTTTATTTTGGAAAATCATTTTATAGACACATCTGGATGGTTAATTTTAAATTAAATTATACCAAATATATTACATTAATTTAAAAAAATCTATTAAATATTTGAAATCATTATAAATTATATTATCTAACATGTGTAACATAACTTTTTAACATAATTAATTGAGAATACATTGAAGATTATCTACCATGGTTAAGGAACAAACTAGATTAACAAGGGTTAAACTAACAGTTTGGGGTTGAAAGTGACCCAAAACTTGTTCAATTACTATTTTATGGTAATATATAGACCTTATATCTTCTAATTTTAAAAAATCTTTTTCATTTTGGATTCTTATGTCATGATTAGATCAAGAGTATAATTATTTCTTTTCAAACATTTCAAGCATTTCGTCTCCCCTGCTATTAGAAGAACACCTCCTCCCTTATACTCTTTAAAAATCCATAAACCATTGTTCTGGAAGATCACTATCCAAATAAATTATTTAATTCCCTACTCTAATAATTTATTCCTTATTTTGATATATAATCCGACCTCATATAGATTTTGGTGCAAACATAAAAATGTTACATAAATAAATGGATACATTCATCAATGAGAGTTTTTATTTTATTTTTTTCCTCCAAATCCTTAAAACCAAAATATACCATGATAATATAATAACCACAGTATCTTTCATATACTGAGACTTTTTTATATTATTTTTAATAATTATATCTATACCCTCTTCCCTGAAATGGTAAATGATAACATCTTCCATGTGTATGGTGCACGACCTCTACATGATCTGAGGTGACTAGTTTTCCATAAAATCTTATCAAGGATTAATATAACTATGAATATAAATCATATTTTAAATATTATTATAATTTTTGAAATATAATATCACATATTCTTTTCTAATCTTCAATCTCTGGGATATATGATAATGACATTCATGTGTACGGGATAATAATATCATGTTAGACTATGTGATTCATCTATCATATATGATTAGCATTGATCTTAATAAGGATATTCTTAATGAAAATAAGTGAAATATGTGAATTAATTATAATTCTAGAAGGATACACTATTATTTACATTTATTTTATTACATTCATAAAAATAATGGAAATAATATTCTTGTGTATATATTGGTGACATGCGGGGAGGTGGGCCATTACAGATTACATAGGGACTGTGAACGTAACTTTTACATATCACTATGGTAGTGTAAATTCATTACTAGAAAAGGACAAGGTAGTCCTTACTGAGATTAAGTTTTTCAACTAATAGAATGTTTGCCTTTCACAATTGGATACTAATTCAATGATCCTTCATGATTCCTTGCGTGGAAACGATTTCAAGCCATTGGAATTATATAAAATCATAAAGAAATGAAAATATATCCTTAACAACAGTATAAAAGTGACCCACACCTAGTGTTAGGGGTATCAAGCAGAGGATCACCTAGAATCTCTGGTTGAATAAGGTACCAAATGTAACTATATTATATAAAATTTCTCACTTTAAACCATGGAGAATTAATTTGATTAGAAGGGACACCCTTGGTTTACATTACATTAGACCAGCCTAGGCCCTCCTATCCTGATTTCATTGTATTTATTTTACTTTAATAAAAATTAACAGATGATTATGTATGAACGACCTACTATCTCTATTAATGGTGTAAACCATTTGTCTACATCTACTATTATAAATAAACCTAAATATGTATATAATAAATATATATGATATTTATATCATGTTTAACATTATAGGGATTATAAAACCATTGTCAAATTATAAGTACAAAAATCACTGAATGATGAAATAAAATTATGTAGATGAGACAAATCATAAGGTTTATAAGAATAAATATGAAGAAAAAAATAAGAGTGAAAAATTTGAAAAAAGACATTAATATAAAGATGTATAAGATTAACTACATGAAAAAAATAATTTCAATGCTAGAGTAAGAGTAAGAGATGAAGTTGTAAGATAAGTATGAAATAATAAGTGGAAGCAAATGTTGATGAAGACATAATTTTTTTTCTTGAAAAATATGATGCAAGTACATATCCAAAAAATAATCAAAACAATCATATTAAAAAGTATATGTATAAGAAAATAAAAAAAATATTATAAAAAATAGTAAAATATAGACTCAAAACATAGATATAATAAATCAAAAATAAAAGCACCTATAAGAGTTGATGTGAATGTTTTAAACAAAAAATTATTATTAATTGGAATAGTGGAGGAAAAAATATAATTAAAAGATAAAGTTGAATAAAAAATATATAAACAATAATAAGGTGATGAAGACGATGAGATATTGAGTCTTGCCGAAGACGATGTTCTTTCTGGTGGGTCTCATCAGTGACGATTTTTGGAATGATCTTTTGGAATGATGACAGAGTGATGTACCTGATGGATGTGCAACTGATGGTGGGCATGTGACAGAGGTGGCACATAGATTAGTAATAGTGATGATGCAGTTTGGTTTTGAAATTTGAATTTGGTTTTTGAATATTTTCATTTCTGGCGCGTTGTTTGCTTGGTGGGTTGTGGTTGTTCAGTTACTGCTTACCCTCAAAGCTGCTCTTGGAAAATAATAAAAAAATAATTTAGAGGATACATAAATGAATAACTCATATAACAAGATCAAAATTAAAAGAAAAATTTTTTAGAAACAAAAACTAATATAGGAAAAATCAAAATAAAAAATCCATAAGCATCAGATCAAAACCCTGAAATAAAATCAAATGAATTAGGATGATGTGAAATATTTGATGAAAAATAATAGGGATAAAATATATGAGATGAATATGAAATAAAATAATAAATAATCTAAAAAAATATAAAATAAGAGAAGTTAAGAATAAAAAATTTGTATTTTAATCAAATGTAGGTAATAAGTGAGAATTGTTAATTAAGTATGAAGCAAGAGTATATCATTGAATCTATATTCATAGAAGAAGAGAATGTCAGTGCTGAGGAAGAAGTAATGGAAGGGGAAATAGAAAATGTAAAATTAGAATCCAAAAGAAGAAACATAATCCATAAACATGAGTATAGTACTATATGGTATAAGACTATAAAAAAGAGATACATGAAGATGTCATGATGAATAGATATAAATAATAGAATACGAAAAAGGTTAAAAACCTACAAAACAATATTATAGTATTAAGAAACCATCATATAATGATTGATAAATAATTATAAAAATGTAAGAATAGATTAATAATTGATCTAACATATAGTGATACCACAATCTAAGGTCATTTTTTAGATCATGACTCCGAGGAATGTTTTTACAAACTTTTTAAGCCTAATAGAATAGTTTTTCAGTCATTATGATTGCATTGTAGGTTGGACTAATGTGAGATGTATTCAAACATGTCAAAACCTAATCAAAGGATATGATTTTATGGAAAATCAAGGTCATTATCCTTGTATTATTCATGTGAAACATGTTTTAGTACTTTTAAATAATTAGAAATTCACTTCTGTTAATTTTAGGAAAATAGTCTTATCAGATTGAGGTGGGAATAGTTGCAACATGTAAAACATTTAACGATAAAGTTTTTTTTATGATTTATGTACAATAAATGATCTATTGATAGGTTTTACATTTTGACACATGTTTTTTACATTTAAATTAAAAAAATGAACTTTTCATCATTTCAATAAAAACCTAAAAGTCGTAATGACCTGAGGTTAGTTTATATATGTGAAAAAAACATTTTTCATTGATTTAAAGACAATATTAGTTCATTTTCTAGGTTATTACCCTCAAAAAAAAATTAAAAGAATTTAATATATAAAAAAAATATATGTTCAATCATTATTTCCAAGTTTCATGTTAGATTGACTTACAATCCTAATTTTTAAGTCACAGAATATAACAAAATTCAAACTCATTTCCTTAGTTTTGAACATCTTTAATAATAATGTTATAGTCAAATGGAACAATTTATGATGTTGAGAAATTCATGTTAATGGTTGGTTGATATATATATATATAAAATCACTCAAATATTTATTTCCTATATTTTCAAAATAATCAATCCTCTGTTTCTTAGTCAATGAAACCCATTTCCCAAAAAAAATAAATGTAATAAGAATAATATTAGAAAAGGGGAAGATTAAAATTTAATGTTGATGAAATTTCAATTGTTTTATCACAATGAATCAGAGTATTTGTGAAAATATTCCAAAATAAGTTAGTGTGTACTACACCAAAAAAATGTATAATAACATCCATTGACTAGAATAAAATACATTAATGTAATTATTTATATAATAAAGCTTCTTGGTGGAACAAAATACTAAAGGTTCCCCCAAGAGGTAAAAATTTAAGAATGAATTTTCCAATCTATTCTAAAACCATTGAATTCAATATCACAATAACTCTTAATAACAATATCTTGTTTATAACAATAGAATATCACATGTGTGAATATAAGATTCTAAGTATACTTAATTTTCCCTTGAATATTGAGGATCAATGTATTTAACCCATACTCTCATGATTATTTTCACCTAGTTGTTCTGATAACACCTCTCGGGGGCCCAACTAGTATAGATCACCGAATGAGGCTTTATCTATGTGGGTACTATTTAGATTAGTAGGCCCATTAGACATTCCGATAAAAGGTAAAATTATGTTTCCCAAAAACTTTAACATGATTTCATAGTAAAGGAATAATAAAAACCATAGTAACTGTCCTCCATGTTATTGAAACATTAAATTAAAAAACACTTCAACTTAATATAGGTAAAATATAATGTGTATTTTCAATCATCAAAATAATGATCCAGGTGAAATTATTTTGGATGAAGAATAGAAACCTCCCTTCAATGTTGGTATTTGTTTTCTTGTGGTAATGAAAATAACCAAGATTATATCCTATATTTATATCCCAGAGGGGGTAGTCTAAAACATCGATAACCATCGCTACTTTAGGATTATTAAAATTAATTTTATTTAAAATTAATTTAATTAAATATTTATAAACATAATTAAAAATTATATTAAAATATTAATTCAAATAATAATCAACATAGGGAAAATAAAAATCAAGAGGCTTAGTAATCTTTTCTCAGATGATTTTTCATTTCACGAAATAGTGTTATCAGAACATCCTCAACATTAAATTTCCTTCTTAGTGTTCGAAAATAAATATTTCAAAATTTCTTTGAATAAAAAAAACATTTTTTAATCCAAACAAAAATAATGATTTTTCATCATGATATATCATTTCCAATTTATTTTCATATTTTTTCAGAATAATTTTGTCCTTGTAAATTTAATAATAAAAATAAATTACTCTCATTTATTCCAATGTGTGTGATGTAATTAGAAAAAACAAAGTAACCTAAAACCACTCCCCTCTCGGTGTGATAATTTATATATTAGTATATTAGTTCTCACAATAATAATATTAAAAAGAAAAAAATAAAGTTAAAAAATAAAAATAAATAGGAAACAGAAGACATGAAAATGGAAATAGAAATATTGATGGAGTTTTAGGAAATATATAAGATAATTTCAATGATATGGGTATGAAGGAAAAATGTAGAAGAAATAATGACAATTTGGAATAAAAATTTGAAATTGAAAATAAAAATTTCAAAGTGTAACATGAACTAGATGAAAATGAAATTTCGAAATCAAGAGTTAGAACAATATCAGAATTAGTATGAAAAGTTTGAAATAAGATGTCGAATAGGAAGAGGAAGTCGATGTAGACACATAATCATTAGAAAAATGATAAACCCATAATATAAAAAACCAAATCATATACTTATACAAAAGCATGAAATTTACTATATTAAAATATTGTTTCCAAATATGGAGTGGGAGAAATGGAATAAGTAGACAGTAATGTTTAATAGATAAAGTGGAAGTATAACAGGAAGTAGAATTACACACAATAACATTAGAACAATATAAAGAAGGAAACATGAAAAAATGGAAGCCAGAAGATTATATAAAATTAGTGGTAGAAGAAAAAAAATTACAGTAGATAAATTTGAATTAATAGTGAAACTCAAAACATAGATATTAAAAATAATATGATAGATAACCAACCATAGATGAAGATAAATTGGGATATCTAAAAATGATAACAGAAACTGATAGTGGGGAGAAATTAGAAACTAAAGAAGAAAAGAATAAAAAATATATATAAACAATAAGAGGTTCTATAAGGTAGTAAAGAAATTTAAAATATAGGAAAAAAACTAAAAATTCAAAATATAAAACTATAATATAAAATATAATGAGAATTAGGAACAAATTCATAAGTCATAATGAATTATCAAAATTGAATGATGAATTTGATGTAGAAACAAAAAAATGGAATAAGTATTTGATATAAATTTTATATGTGATCTAAAACCAATGTTCAAATAACCAATACCATATTCCAAAAGAATAAGTATGATGAATAAGTAAACACAAAATTTTAATATAGCTGTAGAAATTTAAATAGATGGCAAAGCATAATCCCAAATCCAAAATCATTATCGAGAAGATAAAAATAGAATTAGAATATGGTGAAATTTTTTATTAGTTTAAAATAATACTAATAATGAGGTCTTATAGAAATGAATGAAAATTGATGTAAAAAATGTAAAACATGAAGACATTAGTTTGAATAATGTTAGATAGAAAAAGTGAAACCACGGTTATAGGTTAATATTGAAAAGCGAATAAATATGGAAGATGTCGAATCAAGCTTTAGAGTAAATTAAATATATAAAATCCCCAAAAGTTACTAAATAATAGAAACCAAGAATAAGTAACAAAAAAATTATATATAAAGGGAAACATAACTAGAACTGAATGTTAAACAAAAGAGTGGAGGTGTAATAAAGTAAAATAATTCATAATAAATAGATATAATGGAGAAATTAAGAAGAAAAACAAATAAAAATTCCAAATAAATAAATATTAAGAAACCAAAATTAGTTGATGAATATAAATTATTTAATTATCCATAAGTGATAGTTGAATCTGAAAATGAAGTCAAATATATAATCTACAGTCATAAAATAAGTGAAAGTTGATATAGGGATATAATTAATAGTAAATTCAGAATAATTTATACAATTTGAAACCAAAATCAATAGAATATGCTATAAACAAGATCATATAAGAAAAATCCATAGTATTGAGAGCAAGAATTAAAAGTATAAATTAGAAAGAATACCTAATATAGATGAAAGATGATAAATGGTTAAAATATTTTAAATATTATTATATTATCATGATATCATTTCACAATGATTGTTGAATAATATTTTAATTATAAGAACAAAAAAACATATATCTGATGTGTTTTGTGTTTGGAAAAACCAAATTTGAATTTTTAAAAATTTAAAAGTCTTTAAAAATGATCATCTAGTAGTCATGTCTTAGAAATTTATGTTATATTATAATGAAAGAATGTAAAAAATAACTACTTATCTTGTGTCATCTATGAGTATACTGCATTTCATAGAAATTTAATATCTGGTCGAAATTATAAAAAATTGGTTTTGTAGTAAAATAATATTAGAACCATGTTATATGAGCAAAATAAAAAAACCAGATTTAATTTTCATCACATCATAGAAAAAAATATAATTATTTTGTGAAATCAACGATTATACAATATATGAATCCTACAAGTTGTTTTCTCCAAATTAAATAAGACATTTTTTTTATTTAAAATTAAAATATTTGTATCAATGGTTTAAAACCAAGAAAATCGTCTCAGATTGTCATTAAACAATAGGAAAATTATGATTGACTAATTTTGGACATTTACCAATAGACTATATATTAATTAAATATATGGTGAGATCATGATGACAGAAACAGAAGTTGAATTTCATTTAATATTCTTTTAAAACATGTGTAAAATGATCAAAATTTAGTAATTTATATCATATTTTTGTTAATTAAAATGAAAATTATCATTGTTTAATTTTTGTTATATCAAATAGACAGCGCATGAGTCCAATATATTGTTTTCCATGAATAACCAACGGTGAGTTTTTATTGATTTAACATCATATAATAAAACCCTATAAAATTATCCCAGATTATCATGAAATCATAACAAAATTATTGTAGGTAAATTTTTTACATTTATGAATTTTTTATAGTCAATTTGATGTGAATTATAGTTCAAATGACCAAAAATGAATTTTTACAACATAATGTCCTTAAAAACATGAATCAAAGTGTCAAAACATATAGAACACAATCAAATTATCAGAAAATAGCCTGAAAACGACATCTACATAATTTTTCATTATATTGGATTGGAGAAGACATCAATTCAACAAGAAATTTTCTTGAAATAATTTCATTATGGATTTAGAAGTTAAATATATTTCATCAATGTTTCGAAACCTAATAAATAACATCGAATTATCATAAAATAAAAAATGTCTCATCATTAAAATTTATGTTGATCTCATAATAAATAAATGTTTTTAAAAATATTAACAATCTTTCAAAAAAATGCACCAAATAAATTAAACCCACGAAAAATCCTCAGATTGACTTGAAATGACAGCATAACCACCACCATTGAATTTGTGACATGAAGAAATAGACCACATGTCATTATGATGTAAAATGTGGCCAAAATTACTGAATAAGAATCATTGTAGTAAAAATGATTTATAATTGGTTTTCTGGTAAAAATAATCAATCAACCATAGATTATCATTTAATCACCAAATAATGGCTTCCATTTTATTACAAAAAATGGATATATACAACATTCAATTTTCATAGAATGAACCGATGTTTATTTTTATTTATTTAAAAATCAAAACACATGAGTCAAAAATACAAACCTAGATAATGAATGTAATGTTTCAGAATTTTCTTTTAAATTTTTTTTATATAGAATTATTTTAAAACCAAGAACTGTGACGACGTGCTATTCTAAGGCCCGGGGTTTCAAGAATGAGAGTTCTAAAAATTTTAAACATTAAACAGCACATGTCTGTAGTTTTCTTAAAAAAGAAGAATAACTCTTAAACTAGTGACTATATCAGAAATCTATGGACACTATTGCGTTCTGTATGGTGGGTTTACCCTATTCATGAAATATGATTAGTCGGTGCAAGCCTCCAATGAGGATACCCAAAAATGGAATAACCATAAATAAAATTAATAAATAGCATTATATTAATATTAAAATTATTATAACTCATGAACAGTGACTTGGATTAAAAATACGAGACCACCACTGAACGCGTGAGGGTATGTTTGCCTTAGACAGATCCTATTATTTTCTGGTGCGGGCCAACAGTTGGAGATAGTTTTTTTCTGTAAATAAAATAATTAAGTAAAAATTATTTTGTTATCAAATCCTTATAAATCCAAAATGGTAACATAGTTTTAATGTCCAGGAGTATCATTGATGTCATAGGGGCGTGTTCCCCTTCGACACAACCTAACCATGACTAGCGCGAGTTGAGGGTAAAAGTTATTTTTTTAACATTTTTTATGGTTCATTAAAATAAATGTTCGATTGGATTTTTCTAGCTTCAGAACCATTTCATGGATCAAAACTATGAGGGAATTGTTTAACATGGAATGCTAAGATTCTCCTAGAATGGAGTTAACATTGAACGGTAAGGGTCAGACAGAAAATTCAATTTTTTGACTTTTTGGAAAATAATAAAATAATTTATAAAAAGTTATTGTATTTTCCATTGCACCGTTGAGCAGCAGACATCAGCACTACTATGCGAGGAAGAGGTGGAGAAGATGTGAATTAAATGATGATCATTAGTGGATCATTTTGTAAGCATAACAGCTATGCTATTTCATAAATGAAACAGCCTAAGGACATAACATCACAACGTAACAGAAATTCTTCGACCTGTTTCTTTTAATTTAACTAACGCATTAGAGAATTGACAATTAAACCCTAAGGATTCTTTGATGAAATTAATGTCTAATTTTTCTCCAATTAATTACATATAATGTGGCGATCAATTCCAACGATTCACAGATTGAGGGAGATAATACGGATCTCATCCATCATCTGTAGTGAATCCAACAATCTGGGAAGGTGTTTATTTTTATTACAAGTTTTCCTCGTTCTGCATTCAAAATTAAGAACGTGCATCAAACCACATTCATGATGATCCAAGGATTGCCTATTCTTGAAGGAGGTTTATTTTTGGGGTTGTCCTTGGGATTTAATTATAATGGATTGAACATCATCCCCGAACCTCCCCCCTATTTTGAAATTCTAGTGCGGAGGGAGCGGTCTGACATGAACAACGCTCGAGCCTCTCCGCATGTGCATTCTTTGTGAATGGATTTTGAAGATGGTGACAAGGAGTATTCGAGGCCGCTATCGGGATAGAGGCATTCCTGAAAGGCCATAGGCACATGTTCTGTGAAGAAAAGACCACTGGAGCGCGTCTGGTGGTCCTATAATGATCTTACCAGTGCGGCGGCATCGACGCACCGTGACGGAGGTGGCGTGTCGCAATGGCACAAAAATTTGTGTAGGTGGTTGTCCCATGTGGAGTAGTTTGAGGCTTTGGTCCATGGCGTTGACTGGTCCCATGAAATGGCCAAAATTTCCTTACATGTAGGTTGTCCATTTTCGGTTGTGCTTCACAAAGGGGGATGTAGAAGCGGTTATCGCATCCTGGAAAAAAACTCCAGCCCACTCTGATGTGGGTTGGGAATCTGTTGGTGGGCTACGCCCAAGCCAACAGACTGGGTCAGGCAAGACGAGACCAGGTTGTCGGGCGACCCGGTGGGCTGGACCCTCGGCCGAGCCAGGCCGGGTCCAGTGAGGCCTAATGGGCCTGACCAACTGGTCAACCTGGAACGAACTGACCCAGACCCACGTCGGGTCAGGTTCGGTTGGTCAAATCAATAGGGGCATGTGAGGCCCTGGAGTTAGGTTGGTCGAGTCATTCCAACTGGGTCCGAGTCCAGATGCAACTGGCCCCTTTTTACTAAAACGCCATTGAATTTCAAACCGAGCGTCCAATTGACATGCCGTCTATGGTGTTGAGACCCATGTTACATTGCATTAATTTTGAGATAATATATGAGAGTTTTGAAGGAGGTTAGTGTACTCCTAGGATGGATCATACTCATCACTAACCAAGTAACTTTTTAAAAAAAAAATCTATATCTTACAGACTGGGTATCCATTCGACACATTCTCGGTTGCATTGGATCCCTTAAGACAAGATGGTCTATTGGGTTAATCTATTTGGCAATTTGTGGAGGTAGAGTAAAGCTGATGGATTTTGGAGAAGATCCTATAGAAATAATGTGTTCTATGTGTGTGAATCCAATGGCTGGCTGTGACATGAAGAATGAAGAGAGACCCTTAGTGTATTAGCATTAGAGAAACTCTTTGTAGATCAACATAAGAGAAACGCTTCATGGGTCATCATAAGAGAGTCCCTTTATAAATTATCATAAGAGAATCCCTTCATGGATAAGAATAAGAGTAAGCCTTCATGGATCCAAAGTAGCGTGACCCATCATGGATTAATCGTAGAGAGACCTGTTGTGGATCAATAGTAGAGTGACTCTTCACGGATCAGCAGAAGAGTGACCCTACGTCGATCAATATAAGATCCTTTCAACATGATAAGATGATATAGCTTGTCGACTAATCTTCATTACATATGTACTTATGTTAGACATGGTGTGATTTGTGTCTTTTTCATTGTGATTTAATTTGAGATCTTTCATTGAGGTATTATTCTATTTTGGATTTCTGTGAGAACCAAGTTGGTCTCAGGTTCCCTACTGGGTATTGTTATACTCACCCATGCATGGGCTTCACCCGCACCTGTTTTGTCTTGTGAAGATAACATGAAGATTTTATATGGACTTTCAAGAACCATGTTAAAATAGTTCTAGGATGAAAATAGAAAGACGTGGTGTCTTGTAGTGACATCCAACAGTGAGTTGTACCTACCCTTCAAATAGGTTCCTTGTGTACAACCATCAGAGCGAGTACATCTTTTGATGTAAATTCCTTTCAGTTGGGTTTTTTTCTAGCCCACATTACATTTAATTTAACCCTTTTACTCTTAGTGGTGGTACATTGGGGTGTTTTTACTAATTTTTTCCCATTTTTGTTTGCTTTGTAAAGTATGCCTTGTATCTGTGTTTGTGTGTGTGTGTGTGTATAGGTATAATGGAAATGCCTTCCCTTTTTGGGATATTCATTTTCGGTTCTATTAATCATCCCCTAGCATATAGAAGGAAGGCTTGGGGTAGTCACAGAATAGTCCCTATGGGAGAGGTCATGACAATGAACCCATATTTTAATGAAATTATAAAACAAAAACTAGTGATTAATTTGTGAAATGTATGAATAGACCACAGTTTAGTGCGTTGTGGTCAGAATAACAAAATTTATTTTTTATTAGATTTAAAAATAAATAAAAATGTCAGTTGATGGGTTAAAACATATAAATAAAAATCATATTATCAAGAAAATATATCAAAATTAATGCTATCTAATTTGATATATGTAGAAATATATCACACTTTCTTCTGACTCACAAATTGTTAATCAAAATTAAAAAAACATGATATCATTATAATGGTATATAAATAAGGAATAAATGTACATAATATTTTAATCATAATTTTTAGGGTTTGACCATTAAGTTATATAGAGGGGTTGTGAACATCAGGGGTTTCATTAGTATAAATTTGATGTCTCAGAAGTGAAAAAGTGGTCACCAAATGATATTTGTGACTGTCTACCAGAAACTGTTGATGGAAGGACTTAAATAAAATTTGGAGATATTATAAGATTGTTTACTAATTATATATATAAGGTTTAGTAATGGTATCCACAAAATGAGGATTATAATTGTGATTGTGAAAGCTCTCATCCATTTAAAAAATAAACATGAATAATAAGGTTAATAGTAATTTAAACTATTGTTTAATTAAAAAATAATAAATTATAAAATACAAGTTTTAAGTAATAGATAATATAATAAAAATAATGAATAATTGTTACATATAATCAAACATTTCAAAAGGAAATAATGTATACAAATCAATTTATAGACAGCTCGTTAGTCCAACATGTGACGCCATCTTTTTTACTTAAGTCAAAAAACAATTGTCAAATATTCAAATAAAAAACAAACGATGTATTGTTATGAAAAACATAGGATAATGATTTATGACCACTTTTTACAAGTATCAATTGACCACATTTCAGTCTAACATTCGATGTGGTAAGAATGACTAAAATATAAGTTTCATTAAATTTTTGTCCTTCAAAGTGCTCTTTAATGTGTCAATACCTAACAAACAACCATATGTTGTCATGAAATCACAATATAATTACATCTGTTTAATTTATACCAAGTTTTAATAGACTACACATCATTAAAAAATGTGTTTTTCTCATGATTCTCATAAATTTGTTTTATGGATTTAAAAGGAAAAAATGCTTCAAAAGGTAAAACCATGAAAAAGGATCTCAAATTATAATAAAATCTGATAAAAACAATTTGATTTTATTTTGCAATTTAGATTTTATTTCTTGTTAATATAAATGGAAATGAGTTTAGAATAAATTAATGTGGATTTTCAAAAATCATCTAAATATTACAAAAAATATTTCAAATTGTGAATCCCTTGACAAACCTGAGATATTATCATGAAATCACATGGAAATTACATCAACATAATGTTTTATATGTTGGAACACACCTCATGTTAAATAATTATCTGGTTTGTTCAAAATGACCGAAAGTGTGTTATATGGATTTAGTAGTAAAAAATATCAGTTAAAGTTAAAAATATTGAAAAATGTCTTGAATTACCATTAAATCATAGGAAAATGTTTCATAAGTATTTTTTAATTGAATTAATTGACATCTCATTAATCCAACATGTGGTGATATCAGAATAAATTGTTTTTGTTTTCACAGAATTAAATTTCCATTAAGAATAGTGTAAATGGTTAAAACCCTTGTAAATTAACACAAATTTAGTGAAATTAAAATTAAAATAAAACCATTTAATTCCTGACCATTAGTAATAGTCCACATTTAATTTTGATTTATTGAATGGTCAAAATAATCAAATAAACTTTTTTATAGTAAAATATTATTCAAAATAAATTATATTGTTAAAACATAGAAAAAAGACTCGAAATAACATGAAATAGTATTCAAATGGAAATGTTTTAATTTTTAACCATATAAATTGACCATACATAAATTAGACATACTTTGTTCTAAAAATTACTAAAGGTGCCTTTTATTGATATAAAAGTCAATACATTTGAGTCAAAAAACTCAAACTCAAGATATACTTTGGATTTTTTGGAAACTTATAGGAAACTGGTATTCAATTAATTTATGACATGTACAAATAATCCACACATAAATTTTTTGTGGTCAGAATGATCAAAAAATAAATTTTAATTGATTGAATTATAGTTAAAAATGCATGTTATGTGTTAAACTTATCCCACGGCCTTAGATTATTGAGAAATCATAGGAAATTGACTAAAAATTAATTTTTGATAAATAGAAATAGGTCACATGTAAGTCAAAGTCATGGTTTATTTTCTAACATTTTGAAATAGATTGTATTTAAATTTTATGAACAACATTTTTCTAATTACTATAAGATCATTTTACTGATTTAAATGTATAAAACAATCCTTAATGTGATGAAACTGAGAAACTGGACTTGTATTGTCATGAAATCATAAGAATACAATATGTTATTTATTTGTAAAATATATTAATACACAACACATCAAATTGATGTGTGGTGTGAACAAAATGACCAAAAATGTTCTTTTATAAAATGTTAGAGTCTTTAAAAACATGTGTTAAATGGAAAAAAACATAGAAAATGGTCCTGAATTTTCATGAAATCTAATGAAATCATTGATTAATTTCTGATGTAGATCAATCATCAATCATTCATGCATAATTATTGGAAGGAATAAAAAATATGACTTATTAGATTCAACAGTCTTCAAAATAATGTGTCAAATGATTAAAATCATGGAAACGACATAGAATTACCATCAAATTGTTGGAAAATGTCCTCGATTTAAGTTTTTTCATGTATGAGTAGATCTCATGTTTTTTCGAGAATCTATTTTTTTAAGACAAAATAAGGTTTTTATTTAAATAGGTGTTAAAAAATGTGTGTCAAAGGATCAAGACCTTGTAAACGAACCTAGATTATCATGAAATCATAGTAAAATGATTTTAGTTGAATATTTGACATGTTTTAATAAATAGAAATGAATTATAATGTGCGTTAGGTGTAGTGTGGTCATGATGAATGTAAAAGACGTTTTTTATTTAATATTCATTAAAAGCCAGCATCAGAGGACCTAAACGTTGAAAATGTCCTATGATTTTTGTTAAATCATAGGAACCTAATAATAATTTAACTGTTGACATTTATAAATAGAATTCATGTCAATACAACATTTAAATTCATTGAAATAACTAAAGGTGAATTTTTATTGATTTAATTCAAATAAATCTATTTCAAATTTTCAAAACTAAAAAAACAAGAATTTTTATAAAATCAGAATACAATGATTAAAAAAATCAGACATGTATGGATGGACTACAAATCAATCTGACATGTAGTGTAGTAGTAATGACACAAAAAGTAGTTTTATTATATTTATGACTATATAAATGGTCATTAATGTGTCAAAAAATAGAAAATGTCATTGGGTATTGGTGACAACATTGGATAATTACCTCTATTTTACCAATAGAATTTTAGAATTAACATCACATAAATACTACTAATAGTTTTCTAAAAAAAATAAATGTGAGTTTTGTGGATTTAAAACTCAACAAACATATGACAATATTCAAAACCTACTAAATGGGCTCATACTATTATTAAATAATTTTTTAATGATTATAAAATAATTTGGGACATGTTAGAATTTAAAAACATGATTCAAATTGTAACGACCTAGAAATTGACATTATATTTTTATAAAATCCCAAACAAAACAACCATCAATTAAATAATAAAATGTGAATATATACCGCATGTCATTCCTACAAAATTTGTAGTCATAATGATCCAAAAAAAATTTATAATATAAAATGATCAAAAATATTATATAAATTCACAAAAATCCTTTGATTGTAATTAAATCATGGGATAACAATAATTAATTTAATTTTCTTTCAAATAGGAATAATCATCAGGAAAATTCAACGTCAGGTTTTTATAAAATGGTAAAAAGATCTGTTTTAATAATTTATGCCAAAAATGTCATTAAGGTCTAAAACTCAATGAATGAAAACATATTTTCATTAAATCAAATGGAAATGATCATTTATTGTCATTAAATCATAATAAAATTACTTACATTTAATTTTTGATATGTAAGAATAGATAACAGGTCACTCTAACTTGTGTTTTTCTCGAAATGGCCAAAATGTATTTTTATTGACTTAAAGGTAAAAAATTATATTAAATGGATTGAATCATAAAAAACGACGTAAATTGACATGAAATAATAAAAAAATGTTTTTTGAATAAATATATAAATTTATGAACAGACTGCATACTAATCACATAAATTGTAGCAAGTTAGAATTGATTGCCCATCAATTCGACATGTGATGTGGCCAAAATAATCAATTAAACTGTTTTCATAGATTTAAACCAATTATTTTTTTCACAAATTATTCAAATATATTGATAATTATGATAAATAATAGAAGGTAAATTGGAATAAAAATTTACAAAGTCATATGGATAAGATAAAAATCCTATTGGAAGAATAAGAACAAAATTATTAGATTGATATAACTGTAAAAATAAAAAACATGAGGAAAAGGGATAAAATAAAATTTCAATAAAAAATAAAAACATGGAGACACTATGTCGAAAAATGGAGGACAAAAAATAATAAATGGGATGAGATGTTAATCTAAATGAATGAATTCAGAAGAAAAAATTAGAATCAGATATATGATTAAATTAAAATTATTGAATCATTGAATGTAAAATAATAAAAACCAGATGAAAAATTAAAAGAAGAATAAAAAATAAATCTACAATAAAAATAATAATTAATGTAAAAAAATTACTAATTATAAATTATAAAAAAACTATATGTAAAAGAAAATGCTAGAAGTCAAAATCCAAAGTTGAGAAGCTGAGGAAGAAATGTGAATTAAAAAGAAAAATTAGACGAGAAAATAAATTAAAAAAGTACACCATGAGAAGAAAAGTTAAATAAAAATACATAATATCAAAAAAACAGTAAGCATGAAGTTGGAATATATAAATGAAATTATATTCATAGTTAAGATAATAAATATTTTAAAAAATATGTGAAATAAAAAAAGATGAATTATGAGTAAAACTAGAAATGAAGGAAACTAGAAAAAAACTACAAAAAAGGTAATAATGAATAGGCTTTAATTGACTCTAAATTTTGCATGAATCAAGAAGTATTAGTTCAATATAATATGGATATATAAGAATGAAAATCTATTCTTAAAATAAGTGAAATTAAATGTTGGTCATGGTGGATACATAAAAAAATATTGAAGCTAAATACAAAAGATGAATTATAATCCATCAACAATATAGTATTAGAAGATGTAAAAAAGTTCAAAAAAGAATTAGAAGTCATATGAAGTACCTAAAATGGATGAAAATGATAAAGGGTCAAAACAAATAAATGATCTTGTTATATCAAGAATCATTGGACAAAATGTTTTGAATTACTTTTGACATTGAAAATAGGAAACCCTTCAGTATGATGATCATTGAGAAAATTATTTATGGATGTTTATTATGTATTGAATCTTTGACAGATGTTTATAACGACTTTTATGTCCAATAATACCATATTTTCAATCATTATAACCGTAATATATTTTGGATTTTCCTGAGTACAATTTATATATGTAAAGAATTATTCAAGAATCAATTTCACATGATTTGAAGACAATTCTATGGCATTTTCTCTATATTAGGCTTATGAGGAATGTTTTTTTAATTTAAAATAAATAAATAATTTCCTTTTTCATTTCTAGAAAACTAATACTTAGCCTTATAATCGGTTGGTTCCAATATAAAAAAATTAAACAATTTTTTATATGATTATATAATATATGAGGTATTTTACTATGTTTTTATCCATTTGCACATATTTTTTGAATTTCAAATCAATAAGAAATCACTTTTTATTATTTCAAACGACCCACAAGAAAAATTAATGTATGGGATATTCCTAAATGTTAATATTTAAAATAAATATGTTTTTCCAATTATTTAACCACATTCTATAGTTTTTATCAAGATTATAACCCTTATACACATGTTTATAAAGACCTAAATCTAAAAAAAGAATGTTCAGTCATTATAACTGCACCACACGTTGGATTGACATATGTCCTATTTGTACATGTCATAAATTTTTATAGAAATCTTATCTCATTTGATCGGTGTTGACCCCAATTAATAATAATTTGATACATATATAAAAAAAATTATATTCTGAGAAATGTTTCTATAAGATTTCTATTTGGTTGGTTCTTACATATGAAAAATTACTTGAATACCATTTTACTATGTTTTCGTATCATTCTGAGCATGTTTGTTCGATTTTGATGCAATATTTTCATGTATCTTTCTATTTAAAATAATAATGTGACTAATATAGAATATGCAAATTTTAAGTTGATGAAATGACATTTGTGTTATCATAATAAATAATAGTTTTAGTGAAAATCTTTCCCATATAAAAGTGTGTGTGTTTCATCCACATGAATTTGGTTCTGTAATATCCATCTTCTATAATTATCATTAGAAATGGAATTTTTTAATGAATGGTAATTATTGTTGATCCATGAAACTGATGATTTATTAGGAAGAGACATGTTCTAGTATAAATTTTCATATATATTATACAATATATGATTTTTCATCTAAAAAATTTAACTAAGAGTCTCATATTCTAAAAATTAATGTATCCTAATAAGATGATAGGATTCTATAGAGACTTACTTTTATATTACATAGTGAGGATAATAATATTCCACCTCTCCCCCTAATATGTATCTGAAGTGGTGGTTGTAATAATTTCCCTCGGGGGGACCATCATGTATAGAACAATGAAAGTATATTCGTCTTTATGGAATCTATCAGGATAATTAAGACCACCAACCGTCCCCATAATCGGTAGAATTGAGTTTCTCCCATTACACGAACCCTAGTTCAATAGGAACACTCCTTCATCCCACCCAACTAACCTAAAAGATAATTTAATGTCAAAATAAATAAAATAGTTCATGTCAGATTAGAAAAAAAAATATAATTTTTATTATCATTCATCCAAACAAGCTTCCTAAAGATATAATCATGGAATATGAAAAAGAAACCTCCCTTAATTTATCGTGGTGGTTGTCCCATCACAAAAAATAATAATAATTAATCGATCATGTCATCATAGACACGAGAGTTACTATAAATGTTCAATAATAATTCCTCTTAAAAATATTTTAAATTTAATTTTAAATAATTTTTCTAAAATTAAAATTTAAAAAAAAACAAAATTAAATATTATATTGTGATCTTAAAAAAATATTAAATTCCATGAGAAAAAATACGAATTAATAGTTTTACTAATCAAATATTTGGTGATTATTCTTCGCTCATTATAGTTCTCTGTGAACCCCCAACCATTAAAAGTGTATTTTATGTGTCAAAAATTAATTTTTTTCCATTCACATCAAATTAAAAACATTCCTCTATGTAATTCCAAACTTATTATTTTCAAATATGATATCTCATTTGAAAGATATTTTCATTTTTTTCTAAAATATATTGTAATTTATTGTACCAACCCGAAAAATTATAAATTTTTTCTTTTTGAATATTTTTTATTTAGTTACTATCTTCCCTGATATGCAACACCAAGTTAAGAATGCATTAAATTCAACACTATGTTTTATTATGTTACTAACAATATTGAGTTCCTTCGATAGCTTGGGTTGCATGCAAGACCTTGTTTTACTGAATATTATTAATATTATTATTTAATATAATAGTCATAACATTTATGTCAAATTATATGTTATGAATAGGTTTAAATAACAGAAGAAAATTTATGGTTTAATTCATTTGATACAAATAAATTAAAAATAAATATAAAAACCAATTGAATAAAAATGAAATATTTTTATAAAAAATTATTTTTATATAAAAAAATTGTTTCAACCAAATAAATTATATTAATTAAAATTAATGGATTATGTTGATGAAATTTATATATTAAATAATTTTTTACATTCATCCAATCGATTTGATAGCCATAAGATAAGAATAAACCCAATTTTACGCATATAGAGATGTATTTTTCTAATGGCATTTTCCCTATTTTAATATTGTAACTATTTTAATTTTTTTTTAAATTTTATAAATATTATATTTCAAAAATAAACTACAATTAAGAAATATTAATGTTAAAATTTTCATAGGGTTAATATTTTGTAATTTTTCGAGATGTTTAATTTTTTTATGAATACTGAAAAATACTATATTTTAATTAAAAACTGTTTTTCATAAAAATAATTTATATGGATAAATTACATATTTAATTGGTTTTAAAGTAATATGATTTATTTTCTACATATAATAACTAAATGTAGTTCATTGGAACCATTTTTATATTTATTTTTGAAATAAAAACAGAGTAATATTTTGGATATTTTCACTTTTAAAACCCACGTTCTAGTCATGTATGCATGAATAATTATAAAATAATTATAAAAAAATGTGTGAATTTAATTTGGAAAAATGGATTAAATATTTGGAATAAGAATAATTTATAATTTTTAGTAAGTTAAATTTGTCTTTGGCCCAAATAATTTGTAGAATCAATTAAAATTAATTTGAACGACTAAGGTAAAAAATAGATTACTTATGGTTGAACTTTATTCTTATGGGGAAAACGCCCTAAAACATGTAAAAACCCATTTAATGGTAATATTTACACCATATACCACCTTTAATCTAAAATGGTTTAATATTATAGGAACCTTAAGTAAGGGAGGCTCCAAAAATTGTTTACCTTTTGGTATTTACAAGAATGGCCCTCCTCCTCTACTATAAACAAGCACTCACCCCATTTTCGTATTGACTCCTCTAATACCTAATAAATTATAAAAACCCTTATAAATAGATAACATATTTCACCCATCTTTCTAGAAGCCTTATATTGGTCTTAAATAATAATTTTCAAGGATTTAGTTCAATTCTAATGAGGGAACCTGATGTAGAGTTAATGTTCTTCTAAAATTATTTTTCACTTTATTTCATTCTCCAAAACGAAAAATTAATTTAATATAATTATTTTATATTATCATAAATATATTAAATATAAATATATGTTTTTATTTTATTTTTGAAACCTACAAATTCATACTCTTCTATAAAAAAGGATAAACAATCGTCAATCATGTGTATAATAGACTAATGTCTCATGAACAGATGTTGTTTGTTCATCAATTACAATCTTTCAAGAATGGGAATAATAATTGATTTATAGATTATATATGAATTATATGATATATATTATGTTTTTATTATTCCATAATTATTATATAACACATATCTTAATACATTCCAATTTGTTAGAATATGATAACATCGTTTGAGGATGTTTGGACTACCACCTCCTCAAAGCGATGTGAGTCATTCATGCTTTACATTGAATTTGTTAATAACGTGTCTAATAAACATATACTATATATATGAAAAATTTATACTACAAATATAATATACTTATATTTCATTTAATTTTCGACACTTTAATATGATAAGAAAATGGAAATATTGTTCATGCGTGTGTACGACCAACCATCTCCATGAAGAGTGCATTTCATTTCTATCACTAAATATTTTGGATTACTATAAATAAATATATACTTAATATATATGATATTAAAATAGTTTTTTTATTTTATTTAATTATTTAATCATGATCTAATTATGAGGAACAAAAATAAAAAGTCCAAACATACTAGAAAAATATAGTAGTTATCACCCATAATAGTGAAAATAATGAATTTTTATTTACAAATTGGTGATAAGATATCATAAAAAGATCATATATGAAATTATAAATATTATTATGGTTCTATTATTGGTTAATAACATAGTTAAATCTGTTATAAAATATTTTAAATAGTGTTTCACCTAAACGAGACATAAGGTAAGATATATTACCTCTATTACAGGCCATTAATAATTTTTTGATATTACGTGCCAATTAACTTATATGGGTGTTATATACCATCCCATTACATGTATTAGCATCAATAAATCATTATTCATGGAATTGTTTTTAATTTTAATTATTCCATCATAGGAGATTTTGATTGAAAATTATTATGGGCTAAAAGTTATTGAACTCTCTCACCTTCTTTGATGATTTTAAACATTTTCATGAAAAAAACTTTATTGTGATCATTTTTCCTTGGACTTTAAATTTATCCAAAATATACATATTATTTTATGATTTATATTATTATTTCATAAAAATTATACTAATTTTTATTTATGGTGTTCTCTTTGAATGTTATTCCATTAACTCGGCAATATTGATAAATCTTTATCCTTTACTCAATATATAAATTTGATGATATTGAATATTTTTTGTTAATTTATTTGATTATTCAATGAATAAAGAGTGATTTGAGGTTTTATAACATCAGTGGGTCATATTTATAAATATCCCCATGATGCATTGATAGTCTCATGACATGAAATCAGTTGGAGACAGACCTTTCATGTTTGTTTCCAAGAAGAATGAATTGGCGGGCAGGGGTGGGGCCTACATATAGATAGCCCACCGATGCATTGGTGGTATCATAAGATTAATAACTTGTCTAGTCATATTGGTTTCTACATAATATATTTTTAACTATCATGTAATTTTACTTGACGGTAAAGGTATCATGTAACAAGGAAACATGAAATCTAATAATCAAGAATTACCTTCATTCAGTATTCACTTATTATTATCTATGATATTTCCACAATGAAAAAATCTTTGGATATATTTAATTCAAATATTATTGATTAAATTTCATTTGTGTTCAGTTATTTACATTTCTATATTGATTATTCTTATTCATTCATTATTGTTTCCACTGTACATAGCCCTTACTATAACACATAGAGATATTTTTGAGATAGATTAATTTGAATTCCATTGATGTATTGTCTTGTATGCTACACCAAGATTATATTTCACTAAACAAAACATTTTTTTCTTGTGGTACATGAAACACTATTCTTGTCTTGTCTTACACACAATTTCACGTTCTTTTGATGGAATTAATTTCATGCAAGAACGATTTTAAGAGAACAACTAAATATTATAATATTACCTTATAACGTTGCCATCATAATGGAAGGTATGAATAGTATTAATTGAATTTTTACAATTTGATATAAAGATTTTTATATAATTAATTATTTTGTGATCAACTAATTATAAGTGAAAATAAAAACCTTTTTAAATAAATGGAAATATTTTTTATGAAAAACTATTTTAATCCAAATAAGTGAATTTAAAAGGTAATAAAATCTCTCCTATTATATTTTATTAATGAAATATATTTTTAATATATTTAATATAATTATTAAAACTCGTCCTAATTTTTTTCTTAATATGATATAATAACAAATTCAATTTTTCAGATAAAATAATTATTTTTAAAAAAATACCATTTTTCTTCCTTTTGATGGCGCACCAATTTTACTTCATGACTTTAACGAATATTTATATTATATTTCAGAAATTAAACTTCAAATTTAAAATTTGAGTATCAAAATTTACTTAGGTTCAATTTTTTGTTATTTTATTATAAGATAGAATTATTTATGAATAGTGAAAAATACTGCAATGTTGCTAAACCCATCTTTTTCATTAAAATAATTATGTAAATTTAAATTTATTTTTATGTAACAATAGATAAATAATAGATATATTAATCCAATTTATGTAATTGGAATCAATCATTTAATGTAATTAGATATAAAAATTATTGATCTTTTGAACATCTCTTTTACCTGCCTTCTAGCCACATTTGTGGGGTTAGTATTAAACATATTTTTAACAATTCTGTGAATTAAATTAAAAAAAGGAAATAAATGGTTGTAATTAGTATGGAAAATGTGGTATAATTGGATAAAAATAATTTCTGCTAAATGGTAAATTTTGAATTTTATTTACCACGGTTAATGGTAAATATGGTAATTATAGGTAACAATATTATTATAATAATATAAAATTACGGTAACACTTATCCTAATTTCATTGGATAAGTTTTTCTCAAAAAAATATTAACCTTAGGTCGAAAATATGATCCTTTTTACGGCACTTCTGTTATATTAGGATAGTTATTATATTTTATTTAACAAAGAGTTAAAAATGTCATATTTAAATTTTAATAATTAGATCATTTTTAATATAAGGTTGTATAAGTGATATGGTAGACTATAAATATTAAATAGAAAGATAAAATTTTCATATACATGATGGTAATTTATTTATAATTTTAAAAAATATATAATTAAATTTAATAGTGACCCAATGATGATATAATAATTGATTTATTATGGGATGAATCAAATAAATGAAATTAATAATATTAATATTAAAATAATTTGACATATTTTATGCCATCCAAAAACATTTTGGATAAATATTATGTGTTAGGGATAAGATAATGTATTTTTTTAAGGAATCATGTTTTTATGGTGTTTTAAAAAGTCCTGTGATAAATAGTGTCAAAAATGATTAAAATGATATTTAAAACTAAATAATATTTTATAAAATGATATAAAATTCATAAAAAATATATATTGAGAAAAGATTTAGGATAATTTTATATATATCATAAATGATCCAATTGGGGTTATTTTGGAATTTATAGTAACTATAAAAACTATATTGTGTAAAAAGATAAGTTGTCACGGTAAGAGTTAAATTTTTTAACTAAGTGTTAAAGCTAAAAGATAAGGTTACTTTTTTGACATAAACATATATAAAATTAATTGGTTTATAGGATTTAGTCCCTTACTAAAATTATCCTCTAAATAACTCACTTTAAAGCTATTTCAAATCGAAATTCAATTTATATTAAATTAAAAGTTTTGGAGTTTCCTAAAATGCCCCTCCCCTCTCTTATAAAATGACACATCTCATTCTCTTTTTTTCACACCTCTGAAGACATTTATATTGGAAAAACCCTGTAACACCCCGAGATTTTATGAGATATATTATTTTTAATTTCTTTAATGTCTTCAATTATACACTACAAAAATATTAGCTTGTACTATACACAACACTGTATTCTCTTGCAGTATACGCAACACTATTCTTGGCTCGTGTTACACACAATTTCATGTTCGTTTTGTGGAAATTATTCTACGTAACATTAAGTATAGATTTTTTTAATGTATAAATGAAATAAGTTTTGATTATGTTATACACAACACCAAACTGAGATTTCACTACACGCAGCCCTGACATGGCTAGCATTACACGCAATCAAGACCTTCCTCCATTGCGTGTGTGGTACGTAATACCGAATTTCACTAAACGAGATATTATTAAAATATTATTATGAACTAGCCGTATTGAGTAGTAATACCCAATTTTTAAAATTTTATAAATTTTACCTATCAAAATGGACTTCATTTTTGGATTCGGAATATAGAAATTAGCCTAGGGTGAATTTTTGGTATTTTTCTTAAAACATTCAATTTTTTATGAATAGTGAAAACACTAGGATACTATTTAAAAACCGACTTTTTATTTAAATAATTATTTATTTTATTTAAATTTATTTTAGGTCAAAATTGATACTTAATACCTATATAAGTTCAATTTAATTCATTGGAATCATTTTATAATAATTTTAGATATTTAAAAATTTTATTGAACTTTTCACTGTCTTTTACCCACCTCCTAGGAGAATTTGAAAATTTACATAAAACATAATTTTACCGCATCTATGAGTGGAATTTCAAAAATCCAAGAGACACCGTTAATATCAAGTAGTAAAATGTTGTTCAATAAGATAAAAATAATTTTTGGTAAATAGTAACTTTTTACTTTTATTTACAACGGTTAAAAGTATATAGGGTAATTAAGGGTAAAAATGATATTTTTGTTACCATCACACACGTCCGAATTCTATTGGATAAATGTAATTCTTCAAAAAAAACCTTATGAATAATTTATTGCGCTTTAGGTCCACATGGATTACATAAAGATATTTATTATTATTTTATTTAAAGAAGAGTTAAAAGAGTTAAAATAAAAGTTTAATAAATAAAACATTTTTTAATATAGTGTTATACATACGATAAATTCGACTATAAATATTAATTAGAAATATAAAAAAATTTCCTACATAATGATATTTTATTTATAGTTTTTAGACATTAAATATGTTGATTTATTTATGACACAATGATGATGTAGTAATTACCTTATTAATGAAATATTGACATAATGGTTGTTATAAATACTAAAATAAATGTAATTTGAGACTTTTTATGAATTAATATAATTTTATAGGATAATATGACTTGTTATTATTGATTTAATTAATATTTTGCAAAATAATCATGCTGTTATGATTTTCACAAAAATCAATTACAAAATAGTGTCAAAATTGACATATAATAGTTTTTAAAACAAATATAATATTATTAATTTCTATTCTTATCCTAAAAATCTATCGTTCGAAAAAATGACTTAGATAGGGTTATATATATTAATAATGAACCACTTGGGGTTCGTTTGACTTGTTATAGTATGTTTATTAACCATATTGTGTATGAAAACAAGAAGATGCGGTAAAAGTTAAATTATTTAACTTAGAGTTAAATCTAAATGATAAGGTTACAATAATAACCTAAACTAGTCTAAAAACAATTAGTTAAGAGGATTTAGAACCATCCCCACATTATCCTAGAAATAAATTAATTTGGAGCTATTATAAACCGAATTAAAATTTATTATAAAATAATATTTTATGTTTTTTCTAAGGTGCCTCTCTCATCCCTTATAAAAGGGCACATCCTCCCTCTTCTCTTTACACAATTTTGAGCCCTCAAGCCCGGCCAACCCCTGAAAATTTCCCTTATCAACTTACCTATAAGCATTATAGAGGTTATGGTCTCCTCAAAAGTCCAACTCTAGTGACTTAAGTGGAATTTTAAAAGAGGTGCGTTGAAGAAGAGGAAATCTCTTCTACCGATTCTTTCATGTTTCATTCTTCTTCAACTTATTCTTATTTAGTTGTTTAATTATAAAGTAATAACATAAGTATCACTAATATACTGATATGTTATTATAAATATTATATAACCCCATTTCAACTCCTATCCATCCTATGGAAAAAGAAATCACCGCGGGTGCGTACGTACAGAATACCGCCTCCACGCCGTGGTGTAATCTGTTTTTCCACCACCACCTAACATGGATGGGTGTAATGGTTTAACGAATAACAATATATAGTTATTATAACATCATACTGATTATAAGATATTATATCATCCACTCCATTTCAATTATATAATTATGGGAACGATATCATCGCATGTGCGTACGTACGGATTACCGTCACCACAACGCGATGAGATTCATTATCCATGTTAACCACTCATGAATGAATATAAAGTATATATAATGAATAATAATGAAATATATTACATGATAAAGCTACTAGATTTATATATATATATTTATGTCATCTACTTACTTCCATTCAAGTCAATAAGGAAACGAAAACAGTGTTCATGCGTATGTATGGCCTACCGTCACCATGAACGGTGTATTTCATTCCACTTATCGATATGTCATATATATTTATATGATGAATATACATTATAAATATATCTTGTTTTACATTATGGAATTACGTAAATCAGGATATAAGTAACAATATCAAGAACAACATATCGAAACACATACGATAAATTAAACGATTTTACCCAAAACGCTGCTTTAACATGGAATTTACAAAAGAACTGGTAATATAAAGACCTAAGAGAACCATATATGATATCGTAACAATAAATATGATTCTGTAATAAGTCAATGGAATTATTTAAATCATTATACAGGAGTTTCAGATACGTATGAATCATATCAGACCTAAGGTCAGGGATAACTGGTCCAATCTCTTTCTTATCTGAGATTGTGTATTCGTAAGTGTTTACTGGGGTTATTGTTATCATCCATGTCTGTGTTTTCTAAAAACAATTTCATGGAGGTTTAATGTCCTTTTGCCCATTTTTGACTTTTACCACATTTTTTGGACGGAAGCTTTCTTTTTTTTACCATACGAGGAACTTTATTACTTTTCCCACAAAAGTACAAGGAGAATTTTTTTTAACGTATATGGCATGAAGGGATTTTTACAGTTTCATAAAACCTAATTTTCATGAGTATTCCTCTACAGGTTTTCATGAATATTTTCAAAAAAATAAATTTCTTTTAAAATTTCATAGAAATTGGTGAAATGAAAATGATTATGAAGAAGAAAGGATATTTTCCTCAAGAATTCATTTCAAGTGTTTTATCAAAACTATTTTCCATCTAAGATGACATTATTCAGTATGTTCATGTTTCAAGTATAATGTCTCTTTTATTTACATGGTTTTATTTTTATTATAATGAAATGATATCGATTTATTTTATATTTACTATGTTATGATGGGATGATGTTTATGAAACCCATTTTATTCTTTGGGTAATGATGAATGATTTATGTTTATGTTGTGGCACAAGTAAGAATGATTTCATTATGAGATGGGTGACCTATATCTCCCTCCAATGCATTGGGTAATGATTTATATATCATGATATAGACATGGCTGGAATTGTAAGTTAATCCGGCTCAGTGTTATAAGACTGGAATGAGGAGTGAACTCGATTTATAAAGGGACTTTGTCCACTAAGATGGTCTTGGCAGCAATGCCTTGGATACTATGGAAATCATATCATGTGATTAATGGTTTCCCACAATTACATGATTTATTCCCATGAAATTTAATGATGATTGATGTTCCATTATGATCTATGCCTTATGTACTACCATGTTTTTTGTCATTTCCCAAGATTTTGATGTTTAAACATTATGTTCCTGTGTTTTTAAGTTCAAATGTATATGATTTGTTTTATTTTCTCCATGCTTACCCTTACTGCGCATTTGAGCTCACCCTTTATATGTTTTCTTTTCCCCAGGACTTAAAGAAAGGTTTTAGGTACCAAAAAATGGGAAGATAATTATGGTAGATGTTGAAGATATTTCATCATTGTTATAAGATTATGTTACGTGTTTCAAAAGACAATAGACTATTACAGTTCATGAGTGTTGGGTTTTGTTATATATTAATTATTCCGCAAAAGTAATGTAAAGTCTATGTATGTCAAGTTTGGGGTCTCTACAAACCCCAACCATTAATCCTCCAAAATTTCATCACTTCATGTGAATATCCAAAATTTTGGTATAAATCTAACCAAAGGAGTCCTTTTGTGAAAATCAAAAGGAGACATTCGAAGAAGAGGTAATTGTTTTACCAAATATTTCAATGTTATTTTCTTCTTAAACCTAATTTCCCTATGATCATTCCATATAAATTTAATAAATACAACATATAATACAATATTATATGTTTTTATGATTATGTAAAAACCAAGTTCCTCATTTTACATATCCTACAAAAAAATATCACCATGCGTCTGTAATTACGGCTTAACATCTCCACACAGTGGTGTAAACTATTTTTCATCTATACTTTATTTTATTGGCTATAATGATGAAAATAATTTATATAAATAGTGAATATGACATTATAATTATTATGAAAAATTAATATACCATCCAATTCCATAACATTTATATCCATTTAGGTAATGATAGTGTCCCTTGTGCGTACGTACAACTTACCACCTCCACAAGACGATGAGATTCATTCTCCTGGTTAACCATTAAAGAATGATTATAAAAATATATATAATGAATAAAAATGAAATATATGATGTAATAATTTTACTTGAATAATATATATATATATATATATCACTTAATTATTTCCAATCAATATAGTAATCAAACAGAGACAACGTAAATGAATACATATAGCCTACCATCTCCATACATGGTGTTTTCCATTTCATTTATCTATCAATTATATATATTTATATAATTAAAATATATGAAACATAAATAATTTTTTATATTTTGGAAGTATTTAATTATTTATTTATGTAATAAGATCAACAATTATAAGGAAAAACATGTATAATAATCAAATTTATTATTACCTAAAACGTTTCATTAACATGAAATTGTAAAATGAATGGGTAATATAAAGTAATAAATGAATCAGATATGATATCATAAATATTATTATGATAATTTTAAAAGTTAATAATAATTTTAAACCAACTATATAAGAGTTTCATACACTTTCGATGGAAATCAGACCTAAGTTAAGGGATACTTTTGACTGACTAAAAATTTTCTTTTTTATTTCTAGAACAACATTAAGTAAAAAAATATAAATATAAATGGTTCAAGCGCTAAAATAAAAAACAAAAAAATTGAAAAAATACATAAGCCTCTTCGAAACATTACCCCTAAATAGTTTCCAGGATATAGAGGATACCCAAGTGTCTGGAACAAACATTAAAATGTCTTCAAAATGAAATGGCAGTTGGTCCCATGTATGCATGAACTCTTCATGATTGATCTTACCTTCATCAAATCCCCTCATCAGCATAAGATATTTATTTTCAATCTATGCACAAGGTTTTCCATTGTTAATCAATTTTAACGATCTTCCAATCGTCCTATTATCTTCCTCATCAGGGGAATTGATCACAAAAACTTGCCCACCATCTCTTCATTTAAACACAACAGAATCTCTAAAGGTTTAACATAGGTTTCACCCAAATCCCACTTCTTGATTAGAGAATCATATAGGGGTGCATACCCATGATCCCTGGGATCAACATGGAGAACTTTTGCGTTGGTATCCCCATCAATCATCTTGTATTTTTTAACATTTTATGAATTTTGATTCCATTGGAAGTGTAAATGTGAATAGTCATTTCACCCTTCCTACATACCTTAAAACTGTTACTCCTCCCTATGTAGGGTGCACCTTAATATTGAAAACCAATAGAAGTATCAGTAGATGAAAGATCATAAGATTAAATACTGGACTGAGACCCGCTTACCCCTTGATCATTTGTCCATGCTGCAACAAGATCTTGAACCATAACTTCATTCTCCAGTTCATCAATGTGGATGTCATGAATCATAGCTGGCACCACACTTCTTGTGATTTACCGGATCAAAATCCCACTCTCTATATCCTTCTCCTAACCCATTCCACCTAATAAGTCTCCCACCCATTCTATAATATGTGATCCACCTCTTCCACTAGATCCTCTCTCTAATATAATAGCCTCTCCATGTCCATGTTTCCTAAATATGCATACCAAAATATTCTTTATGTTCTTATACAATTGTCTATAGTGGATTTTACTTATGGTGAAATTTTATTAATTGGTATAAAATGAATCTTTTTTCATTTTCTATATGAGGTACTTTTTTTAAATTTTTTAGAAAAAGTATGATAATATTTTTTTTACATACACAACATGAACAAATTTTTACGTTTTCATAACGCCTTATTTCCATGAATCTTACTTTAAAATATTTAATTTTTTTTTCAAAGGAATTATTTTCATTTAAAATTGTGTGTAATTTTCAGAGAATAAAATTTCCTTGAAGAATAAAGGATATTTTCCTCCAGAATTAATTTCAAGTGTTTTATGAAAATTATTTTCCATATAAAATGACATTAGTTAATAAAGATATGTTTTAAGTATACTCTCCCCATTATTAATATGGTTTTATTGTGTTTATTATATAATTTATTTATGAAATCTATTTTCTACATGGACTAGGTTATCATGTAATGATTTTTGAGAGACCCAATTTATTCCATGGGTTATGCTACGATGAATGATTTATGTTTTTGTGGCACATATAATAATGTTTTCATTATGAGAAGGGTGGGACCTATATCTCCCACTAATTAATTTGGTAAATACTTATTTCTCATGAGATATATTTGACTTGAATGAGAAATGATATTCATTCAGTTATATAGTGTTGTAATTGAAAGTAAAACTGGTTCAGTAATACAGGACTGGAATGAGGAGTGAACATGGTTGAGTATGGACTTTATCATATATGATTTTTTTGGAAATGAGAATTGGATAATATAGAAATTATTTTCTATTCTTGGGTGTTTTCCAAAAATCTATTTTTTATTCCATTACTATATTCTCATGGCTCATGTTCCTTTATGATATTTTTCCTTATGAACTACCATGATTTATTCCATGACTCGAGATTTTGATATTTTTTACACATGGTATGATGTTTCAATTTTTTTTTTCTTATTTTTACATTATTATGTTCTTGTATAGTTTTATATTTTTCGTATTTACCCTTACTGCTAATCTATGCTTAACCTTTTCAGATTTTTTCTTTTCCCTAGGATATAATGAAAAAATTTTGGTTGAAAAACTAAAGTAGATGATATTTATGGGAGATTTTGAAGATCTATCACCAAATTATAAGAATGTGTTTTATTATTACAAATGTGATAAACTAATATTTTATTTGAGTTTTTTTTCATAATATATTAATTATTTCATGCAAGAAATGTATCTTCCATTTATGTCAATATTGGGTTGTTATAATTACTAACCATCTGATCTCACCCTTATTTTGTTTGCACTACCCATGATATGAATAATAATTATCTTAATAAATTTCAAGGATGTTGAACATTATATTTTGTTTTGTAATATGATTTATTTATCTATTACTAACATAAAATTGTTTTTATGTATGTAATATGGTTACCAAAACTTATAAACTGATCAGTACTTCAGGATTTTATTCCTTGTATTATTAAAAATGTAATAAAGTTGGGGAAAACCTTTGGGCTTGTATTATAAAAGCATTATAGATGATATCACATGATTTTTAGCAGAAATCATGGGAACTTAGTTTAGGAAAAAATATAATATTTAACAAAAAACTATGATAGAATTTTAAGATAAGTATATAAGAACTTTAATTTTATATGGTAAGATAGATCTTATCATCGTCATCCTATAAATATAGATCTGTATGGATACTATAAGTGGACATAGTTCCTGCATAGATGTAGCTAGGATAAATAAATATGAAAAGGGAGAATCAATTTTTACACAAGCATAACCTGATGCAAGACAATGAGCCTTACTGAGCACCTAGTTTGACACTCCATGGGGGATATTCATAAGATAATTCAAAATTTCATTACAAAAAAAAATATTATGGTTTTGAATGTAAATATATCCACAAAGAAAACATAATTATGATTATTCGATTATTAGTGGACAAATATATCAATTTATGAAAATAACATCACTTGTTTTGTGATTAAACATTATGTAGTATAATGTTATGATATAATATAGTGTATTATGGTGTTTAGAAATGGAACCTAGAAGGAATAAGTGTATCAATACTCATGGCCAATTTAGGGGTTTTCCTATTGAGGAATCAAAAATAGTGTGTATTGGGACTAAGAAACATTTAAATATATTAGGGAAGACAAATCAATTAATTAAAAATAACCTTTATTGTGTGGATAAAACTTTCCCTTAGTGATATTCCCCAATGATGGATCACTTTATTTGATAGATCCCCCCATCATTTTGTGGGAGTACTAATCTGATTGAGGCTGAACAATGGATTAAATATTTGGAGAAGATAATTGGGCTTTGGGATGTAGTGAAAAGGGAATGGTTACATTTATATTTTATTTTCTGAAAGGCGATTATGATAAATTGTTGTTGTTGATCTAAAATTGTAAGAAGGAAATGAAAATAGAACTCATTAAATAAATTTTTTAAGGAGACATTCTCCAATAAATATTTCCCTCATGAGAAAGAAAATGATATGAAAATAAAGTTCCTTAAATTAAACAAAATGGAAAAGGTGATTTTTGTGTATTTTTAGGATACCTTTACATTTTCATCAAGGTATTATAACTATTACAAGAGCAATAAGGAGTGTATTATTGACCACTTCATTTATGGTCTGAATCCAAGTCTATGAAGGGTGCTAATGTCTCAAACATTTTCTTCATATGATAAAATATTTTTATGTGTTTTCACTAAAGATAAATAATTTTAATAGTCTTATAGATTCGAAGGGATTAACTAGGAGAAGAGGAATGATTAGAAAAAATGGATAAAGGGAATAATGGAATTGATGGTTTTCCCACATCTGATTATTGTTCAAAAATCACCATGTGAAATTCTTGAAGGGATTAGGCATTTATTATAAGCATAGAGGGAAGGGAAAATAGGAAAAGGAATCTGAAGGGGTGGAAGAAAACACTGTTATTTATTGATTCAAATATAAGGAGATGGGTGCACTATATAAATGGATTCCCCCCACATCATGAAAATATAGCTCAAAATAAGAAAAGGAATCCTGGTCAGGCCTTTGTTATTGATAAAACTGAATCATAATGATTAATGATCTTGTGTATTTGGATCCATGAAAAATGTTATAAAAGTATTTAATTTAGGATATTATAATCATAAGAATTATGAAATATATAAGGATTATACTACATTACAATTTAATTATTGATTTGAAACAATATGTTTTATTATAAAAATGAACATGAAAAAGGATTTCATGACAAGTTTATCTTCTGGGATAAAAAATTATTAAGAACCCTTAACATGTTCCTAATATAGTGATAATGATTGTTGGATAATGAGATGATTGATATGAATAATATATATTGGATTCTACTGATTACATTGAAAGTTATTATGAATTTTTTATGATATCATTGATGGAGTGGATTTTGTTTTATTATTTAAGGAATATATCCAATAATATGTGTTTTACATAAAAAATAATGAAGCATGAATGTTTTCACTATGGTGTTCTTTTAATTCATGTTATTAACATGTTTTAACAAAATTCATGATGAAGGTACACATATATTTGTTACGTGAAAATTAACATCTACATAAAATCTTTTGAGAAATTAATGATAAGGTAATTTTTATAACATCATTTTACTTATTTATAATGTTTCATATGTTCATAATTTGGAAGGATCAAAAGTTTAACCATTTATGAAATGTATTAATTTCATATTTTTCTAGGTTTTAGAGATTCATGTATTACATCACCAAACAATTCAACCTATTATAAGATATGATGTAGAAATAGTTAATGTCAACACAAAAGGATAATATTGTGATTATGAAATTGAAACATATCAAGTAATTATATTACCTTAATAAATTTCAGAGTGAATGAATTCCTCAACTGATGGAAATGGGTCTTGAATTTTTTCCATATTATCAACATTTATTATGATATCAATGAACTATTTTTTACACCTATGTGTTTTATGGAATTGTGGATGTTAAATTTCTCTTTATCATCCATTTTTTTGTGAGCAGTGATCTCTATCACTCTCCATTAGAACAGGATAATTAGATTTTCTTTCCTTTTCCATGTTTTCACTAATTTACTTATATTCAAAATCCTCATTTTGTGATGACATTCCCATTTCCCTTTACTGCATTTTAAGAATATGATTTATTAATTCATTTATTATGTAGTTTTTTCAACAATAGTAGTTTCAAATTTCAAATCCTTAGTTATAGAGATTAATTTTGATTTGTAGGACACAATTTATTTATAGTAGGCATAATGTAACTCCACAAGACATTAAAATATTTTCCATTTAGAATAAATTTAATTTATTTTGAAATATTGGTTTATATGAAAAACCATGTATGTATTTCACTTCATGAAACAATATTTTGATTTATGATACACAAATTATAGAGTTCCTTCAATAACTTCTATTGCATGTATGATTAAGTATTACGTAATATGATTAATATTATAAATTAATATAATAGATACAATGTAGCCATTAAATTAGAGTTTAATAATTGGATTAAATAACATTTGACAATATATGTTTGACCTCATTGGTTTCCAATTAATTAGAAATGAATATAAAGAACAATTGGATATAAAACAAATGTTTATATAAAAAAACTATTTTTATATTTCAAATGATTATTTATCTTAATAAATTAAATTAATTAATATTATTGAATGATCTTAATTAAATTTTTATATTCAATAGTTTTTTTACATTCATATAAAAAATATTATATACATACAATAATAACAAACTCTATTTTATTCATAAAAAGTTTTATTTTCCTAAATGCAGTTAGGTTACCATTTAATGGTGTTCCTATTTTAAAATTAAATTTTTGAAATTAGTAAAAATTTTATATGAAATAATAAAATAAATGTTTGAAATCGTAATTCCAAAATTTTCATAGGGTGAAATTATAATATTTCTCTAAGAAGTTTCATTTTTGGATGAATAATGAAAATACTTAATTTTAATTGCAAACTTTTTTATCAATAATTTATAAGGATAAATTAGATGTTGACTTAGTTTTAATGAAAAATTAGATCAATTTAAAATATATTAATCCAATTTAGGTCCTGGAAACCATTTTTATAATGACTTTATATAAAAAAACATAGTAAAATGTTGGACATTTTCACTTTAAAAACCCAATTTCCCGTTACGTGTGTGGGATTAATTTTAAATTAATTTTTGCCATATATGTGAATTAAATTTGGAAACATTTATTTAATAATTTTAATCTGAATAATTTATAATATATACTTTGTTTAACATAGTTTAGGAGAAAAAATATTAGTGAAATCAAGTAAAATTAATTACAATGATTAAAGTAAAAATGAGGTTACATGAGTTTAATCTTTAATCTTAATGGGACAAGTGACCTAGAAACGTGTCCAAAACCCAAAGGATGGAAATATTTATACCATATCACCATCTTTATCGAAAATTGTTCATTATTTGAGGCACATTATATAAGGTATACCTCCCAATTGTGTTTACCTTTTGGTATGTACAAGAATGCCACTCCTCCTCTAATATAAAAGGGAACTCACCCCCTCACTTATCCATGCCTATAAAGCCTATTATATTTTATGAAATAGACCCATAAATCACTTACTTCCTTAAAATTATTGTAGAATCCATTTTTTGTGCATAAATGAAAACTTATATGGTTTCACTACAAACCTAAGGAGGAATTCCGAAGAAGAGTTAATGTTTTCTAAAAGTGTTTTAATTTTATTTTCATATCCCTATCCTTAAATTATTAATATAAAATTCTTAGAAATTAACATAAATAAAATATATATATATAATTATATATTTTTATTCTAATTTTTCTACATAAAACTTCACACACTTCCATCAAATGGGATACTTAATCATCATTCATGTGTCCAGTAGACTACCACCCTGCGAACCGATATCGCTCATTCTTCCATTCCAAACATTAAAGGATGGGAATAATAATGATTTTATAGTTTATGTTTGTGTGATAATATATTTATTATAACTTAATTATTTTTTATGTATCACGTAACACATACCTTCAAAATTTCTATTTTTGAGAATACAATAAAATTGTTTGGGGATGTGTCGACTACCGCCTCCTCGAAGGGATGTGATTCGTTCATGCTTTACATGGAATATATTAAGGATACGTTTAACATTAACATATGATATACATAACATAATTATTGTACTATAATTATAATATACATATATATATATATTTACTTTTCTTTCTTTTAATATGACTTGAAAAGGAAGTCAACATTCATACGTACGTATAACTGTCCGTCTCCAGGAATGGTTCATTTAATTTATATGACTAAATATTATGGATTAATATAAATGAATATAAAATTAATAAATACAATATTTATATAATTTTCAAATTTTTGGATATTATTAAGTCACGATCTAATTAATATGAACAAAAATAACAAGTCAAAACATAGTCTAAAAACATACTACATATCACCTGAAAAAAGAAAATAATGAAAGGTTATTAACAAATGGGTGATAGGATATTATAAATGTATCATATATGATATTATAAATGTAAAATGTTTAATATGTTTTTAACTTTATTAATTCCATTATACAATAGGATGAATTATGTTTATCTTAAATGAAACGTCGGTTAACTGATTTCGTCTCGATTTAGATTCCATTGAGACTTATTTGTTATTATGAATTAATTCACTTCTATGTGGTGTATATAATTTCCCATGACATTTTTTATCATAAATACTTTATTCATCATGTTATTTTATGTTTTAATTTTAATTATTCAATCCAATGGGATTTTAATTTAATATTACCAAGTGGTAAATGTTATTGAACAATGTCATCTTATTTTATGATTGTTAACATTATATGGAATAAAATAGTTTATTGTGATCATTTTTTATTTGTCATTAAATTTATCCTAAATATCCATATTGCAGTATAATAGATATTATTATTTGAAAAAATTTGTTCAAATTTTTATAAACAATGTGTAATTTAAATTTTATTTGATTATATGTTGAAATAGTGACAAATCTATATCATTTATTCAATATGTCCATTTGATGATAAAGAATATCTTTTATTAATTAAATTCATTATTCGATATATGTGGAATTCATTAGACTGGGATGACATGGGTAGTGCCTGGTTATAGATATCCCCTTCATAGATCGATAGTCTCATAAAAAACTCAGTTTGTGACAAACCCCACATATTAGTTTCCATCACGAATGTACTGGTGGATATAAGTGGGGACTAGTAATAGATATCCCCTCAATTCATCAGTTTTCTAATGAAATGAGTCACTTGTAAAATATTATTTGTTTCTACCTAATATTTTTATCAACTATCTCATGATATGTCATGGAAGTAAAGGTACCATGTACATAAGAAACATAGCATCCATGTCATCTAATAATCAAGCATTACCTTCATTAAATAATTATTTTTTATTATCCATGATATTTTCACTATAAAAGAATCTATGGATGCATTTTTTAATAACATATTTATTAAATGGCATGTCTATTCAGTTATTTACCTTATCATATTAATTTTTCCATATCCAGTTCTTTATATGGAATTTGTGTTTAGTTATTTTTCCTCTAATATTAATTATGTTTATTGATTCATTATTACTTCAGATATACATAACCCAAACTATTAATCTACATTCACCCTTATGTTTTTTCTTTTTGTAAGGATATGAAGAAAAATTATTAAAATGAATTTCAATGATGTTATGTAGTTTATTTTTTTTATAATGTTTCATTTTTAATTTTTATATTCCCCATAAAAAATGGATATCAAGTATGTAATCTTGTTTCCAAAATATCTAAACTAATCGGTACATAGAGATATAATTCCTTTTCATCATGCTAATGTAATAATTTATGGTACCAGCTTTAGACTTCATCAGTGAGGGAAAAACAAATATACTTTTATTTATTAAAATTAATTAATTTTATTATTTTAAATAATCACGAATTAAATAAAAAACCATAATAACCAATACAACTCCCATCTTAGGGATATCATTTATATATCAACACATTAGTTCTTCTGAGATATAAATTTAAAAGAAAAATATAAATGTAAATAATAAAATAAATAAAAAAATTCTTGAAAGTATAAATGGTCATAAAGATAGAAAGTATAAAATGTAGTGGATGGGGAAATAAATATGAATTATAAGGAAAAACATAGAATAACTAAGGATAAATTCAATAAAAATTGAAAACACACACACACAAAAATATATATATGAAAATGAAAACATTGAACTACATGAAAATATATTTTTCAAAGATAGAGTATGAGCTATATAAAAAGTTATCTGAGATACATGGGGTGTCTCGGTCAACATAGTGTAGGGTGAAAGATGAAATATGTGTTTAGATTCTATGTTTTGGAGATTTGTTTGGGAAATGGATGCAAGTCTTTAACCAATACTATAAGAAATGTAACCTACTACATAAGTAACACACTAAAGGGAGGGATGTAATGTAAAATTCACACAAAAACTCACATTGACTGAGGAATTTAAGTGGGGATTTTACTAAGAGGGACCATGGATCACTTATGTATAAAGAAAAGGAAAAAATAACAATGTATAGGGGAATAATATAAACAATCCTAACACAATGGAGAGAGAAAGTGTAATATCTCTAAAAAAATTTCTATTGAAACTAATGTTCAATGGGGTCTCTATTTATATCCAAGGGGTGATATATTTTTCAATGGTCTAATACCCTAAAGATATAATGTCTAAACAAACCTTTTCAAATAATTAGAAAAATATAATATCTAATAAATAATTTCTAGAAAAGTATCTCATAAATATTAAAATTGATGAATCACATGGATCAAAAAATATACCTCTTGAGTTAGAGTTTATATCCCACACGTTTTTCCCTATAGATAAATTTCTGTATTCTGCAGAGTTGTTACGAATCTAAATTCATGATACCATTTTTCTTAGGCATAAAAAATCTTAATAATTCTTAAATAAGTGTAATAATAATCCAATTTTCCACTTCTATACATTCAAAATGTGTTCTCTCAAATCAATGTAGTGATATGCGGTCCCGTTTTAACATATAGTCTCTTCAATCTTCCTTTCATGATTGGGCCTTGCAACTCCAAATCCACACATACAATCAAGTAAATATAACCCCCTAGTTTCATATAATACTCCCTCTCTTGAAAAGGATTTTTCCTTGACACATCAGTATATATATATATATATATATAAGTGGAAAGGTTAAAAAATTGAGTTTAAACAAATATGTGCACACACCATGAAATGATATATTATAATAAATCATATCAAGAACTATGTATGGTACAACTACATGTATATTGAGCTATGACTCCCATTTATTTTGAAACCTATCAATATTTGTTTCTTTCTAATGATGTTTCTTATCATGCCATTTTCCTACCATACTTCTACATTCATTCAATGGAATTGAAACCAGATCAATAGTGGCAAGGTGGAATAATCCAAAAGTATTTTTTAATGGATAAAATTAATCTATATATTAATCTCAACTATTGATAGAAAAATCTACAAGCTGCAGAAACTCCTTCAAATAATTTTGACTCAGGAAGATTATAATGGATATTTGAATTTATTTTATCATTATAATCGGTTGAAAATATAGTTTTTCCTTCATAATGACACTATGATCCACATTTAACAATGAATCAACAAAATTTTACAAAGAATTTGTTAAGAGGTTAGTGTAACATTACCTCTTAAAATATTAGTATATCCATGTTTTCCATGAAATCAAAACATAATTTACATATCTATTATCTATAATAATTTCATTTTCCCTCTCAATGAATTTTATTTTCACTCTTGAATTTTTTTTAAAGACTATATCTATTCTTCTATTATTCTTTGCTCTCCCCCTATTCTGATATTTCTTTGTAATCCCTTTTATTTTTATGGTAACTCATTTTTTATTCCCTATAAAAATGCGGTCTTTATAACAAAATTTGGGGAACATCATGATAATGGTTATAAGATCCCATCGGAGTAAAAAAGATTGACTATTTTATAAACCATCAGTTGTAACACGTAAATATTATTACCATATTCACTCGAGTAGAAAGTTATATATATTCCTTAGTAAAACATCCAACGTAACCATGTCTATATACCTAGTGATAATAAAAATTTACTTTACCTTCTTGGAGGTATTCAATAAATCAAAATTCTTTTAACAACTAAAGCCAGTATGAATATTTTCTTTTCAATGTTGGAAGAACTAAATTCTCCTCCAAATAAATTCTCTCCACATTTCTATAACAACCTCATTTACGACGATACTATATAATTTCCCATTGTTTTGGAATTATCTATATAAAATTTTTCCATTTTACCTTTGTCATTGGAAATCATTTGATCACTAAAAACCCACCTCATGTTGAGAAGCTCAATTTCTTCAGAAAAATATACATTTATTGTTTTTTAGGGAATCATAAACTTCTTTCTCTACTATCTACTAATTGGAATTAGTTATATAAAATATATTCTTTCCATGATGTGATGGATTTTCCTATCATTAGAAATGTGACCCCTTTCTTGAAATTTTAAAAATGAAATATCCCATTTTCTTATTTGGTAAGCCTAAAATGTAGATTTCTTAGGTGGAACAATTACCTTGTCACTTTTTTAATCCACCACCTGTTTTGGATTTTATGATTATCCAAAATCCTTCCCCAAATTTGTCTATATAGGGAAATGGGTAGTGGGATTCTTAATATTTATCCAATTTCTTTTTTTATTCTTTATCTCATTTGATTATTGTATCAAATATTATCTCTCCCTATGGGCATTTTTAACAGCTGATTGTTTTTATGAAATATTTTATCTAAATAATTTTGATTCTTCAATATCATGAATTACAAAAATAGTTATTTTAAACGAACCACAAGATTCCCTTAGAATAAAATTACCATTTTAACCTAGCTATTGGGTTAGTGGAAATAAATATAACTAACTTATAAAAAATAATTGTGAAGTCATTTTCTACTAATTATTTATGCTAATTATAAATCAATTATTTATTTTTAATTTTTTATTAAAAAATTGACTTAATTACTATTAATAAATGATATTAATAAAATATATATTTCATATACTTAATAAAATATATTTTTTATTCATCCATTAAAGTTTTTTTCATAGGATATGAATAAACTCTATCTGATGTCTAAAACCTATATTTTTCAAAAGGGTAATTTTTTACCTTTTAATGGTAAAACTATTTTAAACTACGTTTCTTACTCATTAATAATTTTTATATTACAAAATAATCATGTTATTTAGAAGTGGGATATAAAAATCTACCTTGAATGATTTTTTAATATTTTTCTGATAACATAGAAATTTTTATGACGAGTAAAAATACACTAATTTTAATTGAAAACACTTTTTTTCATAGACATAATGTATACGGTTAAATAATAAAATTGAATGGTTTTAAATTTTAAATAGACAATATAATTATCATTAAATATAATGTATGTCATTATCATTAACATTATATTGAATTCTGATGTAAAAACATTTCAATATTTTGTAATGTTTAAACAATTAAAACTTGTTCTCCCTTTCTTACAAAGGGATCAATCTTAACTTATTTAACTAAACTTCTGTATTTCTAATTTTGAAAAATGGATTCCATATTTGGAATTAGTAGGTCCAAATTATGTAAAAAAATAATTTTATTCTTGGGCATTAAGAATCGTGACTTTGGTAATTTTTATTAATAGGGTAAAATATTAAATTTGGTAATTAAGGGTAAGAATACTATTATACAATTACCATAACACTTGTATTAATATCATTGGATGTGTGTATTTTGACATAAATCATCATTCGGTTAAAATGGTTTCCTTGTGAAGACTTCTTTGATGAGATTAGGAAAATTAGTTTCTATTATTTAAGGAAAAATTAAATATATCTTATTCAAATTTTAATAACTATAGAATTTTTTATATAATTTTATAAAAAATATAAATTAAATTATAATTGTTTATTTGAAATCCAAAATGTTTTTATTTATCATGTATATTTATTTTAAATTTTTAGGAAACAAATAATTACCTTCATGACTTATACATTGATTATATAAAAAAATTATTTAGTTGATGAGAAATCAATAAAATAATGTTTTTAAACTATTAATAACCATAAAAGACACAAACACATGAGAAAATATTATTGGTCGAGTATATATCGACCATATACATCTAAGGGTCGAGTTAGTGACCATTTTCATCTTTATATAATAGATTGTGACACTTATGTTATTTTATTTAGAGTGATGTTAAAGTCATCACCTTAATTATTTAATATGTTTAACATTTAAAACTCTTGATATTACAGAAGGTAAATTCTACTAAATATATTATTATGAAATATAGTATATTTATCTTCATTATAGAAGTTCATTTTAAATTTTTATTAAAAAAATATATAGATTAAACAATTACACAAAATTGATGTAGTAATTATTTTATTAATAGAGAAAACATATAAATATTAATAACTGTATTTAAATAAATATAATTTGGGATCATTATTATTTATAATGAATTTTCTAGATGACCTTGACCTGTTAGGAATATAATAAAATATTTGGTTCTAAGTTAGCTTTTTATATTAATATTCTAAAAAATAACGGAATTGAATAGTTTCAAAATTGACACCATTGATTGTTTATCAAAATAATGTTTTATTAATTTATTTAAAATTCATAAGACTATTTTTAAAAAAAAATATAATTATTATAATATCATATAAAATGATATAAAGTATTTATGTATGTTATCATTGACATCAAATATGTAAATATTACAATCATTAAATTTTGAAACATTTTTACCCTATGTAAAAAATAAAATAGAATAACTAAGTTTTAATTTAAATGATTAAATTTATGTAAAAACAAGTATAACATATTTTCGTTGATGATATTACAACCCTATATAATCTCATATTCTAAATTGGGCCATTTTGGAGTTTTTTTATGTGGTTTTATTTTTATTATAAGTTAATATTTTTGGAGATCCTTAATGTACCCCTCACCTCAATTATAAAACTGAACTCTTCCCTAAACTCATCACATTACATAGAGACAATATGATTGTAAATCCCCTATAATTTTACATTATAAACATCCGTAGTTACATTTTTTAGTTTTTGGTCTTCTTCAAAGACCAACTCGAGTTCTCTAAGAGATTTAGAGGAATCACGTCGAAGATGAGGTTATCTTCTCTACCGATTCTTTAAAACATATTTCTTCTTTCACTTCCTCTTCATGATTTGTTTAATTATAATGTAATAACTCCATTATCACTTATAAAATAAGATGTTATTATGGTTACGGAACAAAAATATTTCACTTTCTATTCATCCTACAAGAAAATGAAATCACCACGAGTGTGTACGTATGACTTGTCATCTCCAAGCCGTGGTATAATCTGTTTTACCCCACCACCATACATGGATGGGTATAATGGTGGAAATAATAAAATTATAGGATTATTATAAAATTATATTGATTTTCATATATTATACACCATTCAATTCAATACCATTCAATAATTATGGTAATGATATCATCGCTCGAGTGTGTGTACAACCTACCATCCCCACGATGTGATGCGATTCATTCTACATGATCATCATTAAATTATGAATATGTAATTCTATATTATTAATAAATTTGATATATATAAATATATATAATTTTAATATCATTTTATTATGATATAATTATGACCTATGAAGGATAATTAGAACTTATTCGACAAAACATGCATAAGAAAATGTAGTATATAATACCCGAATTACAGGTAATAATGAAATTTTATTGAGAAACATATTATAATATGATCATATATAATATCTTAAAAATGACTATGATTATGAAATATGTTAATGATATTTTTTATATAATTACATAGGAGGATCAGATACATACAAAGGAAATTAGGTCTAAAAGGTAAGGGATATTTTTCACAATCTCATTATTATCTGAGAATATTTATATACAGGAATTTAATTGGATATATTTTTCATCAATGTCTATGATTCCTAAATATGTAATATTATTTATATTAATTTAAAATTATCAATAGTTACATTTACCCATTGTTTAATTTTTATTAAAATATATTGAAGGAATATTTTTTCATTATTTTATACATGGTACATTTTGACTTTTTTGAAAAAAAAAGTATGATGAGAATGATTTTTCTAAATTATATGGATGTAAAAACATTTTATATATTCATAATACCTTATTTACATTATAATTACATACACAATTTCAATTTTATTTTCAAATAAAATTTTTCTTTAAAATTTGTGTGGCATTTTTAGAAAAAAATGTTTTTAAGAAAAAGGATATTTTCCTCAAGATTTAATTTCAAGTGTTATATCAAAATTATTTTCCATATAAGACGGAATTATATAATAGGGATATGTTTCATGTATAATATAATTATTATTACTATGATTTTATTGTGCTTATGATGGAATGTTATTTATGAAATCTATTTGTTTTACTTGGATTATGTTATGGTTGAATTGTGTTTTAAGAAACCCATTTTATTATTTTGGTTATGATGAACGATTTATATTCTTATGGAACACGTAATAATGATTTAATTATGATATTTTTGGGACCTATATCTCCCTCCAATTCGTTAGGTAAAGATTTATATCTCATGATATATACATGGATGGAATGGGAAATGATCTCGTTTTAGTAATACAGGGTCGGAATAAAGACTGAACCTTGTTCTGTAATGGACTTTGTCCACTACGATGGTCTAGGAAATGATCCTTGACTAATATTAAATGATTTTATATGATTATTTTTATGTCACAAAACTTCATTTATTATGTTATTATTTTTGGTATTATGTTTAGTGATTCTTATAAACAATCATGATTGATCCCATTGTATGATATCATGATCTTTCATATGCAGAAATATAATTTTAAAATGTTATATTCTTATGTATTATGATTACTATATGATTGATATATCCTTTTTTTACCCATGCTGAGAATTTGAGCTAACCCTTTCATATGTTTCCTTTCCCTAGGTCATGAAAAACTTTATTGAGTAAGATATATAAAAAGTGGTATAGTTATGGTGAAATATGTGCGAGACAATGAAGATGTCTTATAAACCAGTTTTTTATGTATCCTAGTTTCTAAAGATAGTATATCTATACAGTCCTTTTCTGTATTTTTTATATTTTGTAATGAATATTCTTCAACAATATAATAATATCAATAGATGTAAAGTATAATCATTATAGTTGGTATCAAAGGAAATGTATAGTAATACTTAGGAAATTGGGATGAGAAAACCTTTGTAAGATCCCAAAGGATATGTCTAAGTATAGGATACAATCCTAGTGTTTTATAAATGGTCATGAGTAACCTGGGATAAAACCTAAAGGGTACTGAATTTAAATATTATTCTTGATTATGTGTTTTTCTCATTATGGTTATTTTTTCTCAGAAAATTCTTCTTAGTTTTATTTAATGGATGGAACCCGAAGGAATAATTTTAATGTTGAATACGATATAAAATGAAATGATTATCCTCTAGAGGAAGTAAATGTTATGGGATATGGAAAGAGAAATCATGTACTTATGATCACACGACTTTCTCAATCTATGAATCCTGAAGGAAATACAGATAAGAACAGGTGGGAAAACAATATGCGGAGTCTTTCATGATGCAACATCCACCTTCATTTAGTGGGCCTTCTAATTAATTAGTTTATGAACAATGAATTAGTGCCACTAAAAAATATTATATTCTCTAATGTTCATAACATAGTAAAGTTATCGTAGCAGTTTATCATTTTGAAGGTGATGTTAATAAATGGTGGATCCTTATCATGAGTATGAGTAAAAGAGATGAAATTTAATCCATGGAATGAGACAAGATTAAGAACATATTTTTAAATAAGTACTTTACTCTCATTCTTCAAAAAAATATGGGGAAATAGTTCCTTGATCTTAAGAAAAAGGACAATGAATCTGTTGAAAAATACAAATAACATTTAAAAGACATGTTTGGAACGCTTCAAGAATTACTATTCAACCTGAGATTAAAATTGATCAATTATTTAGTGGATCAAAACCATGTCTATGAAGGGCATTATCCATCAGGGACTTTAATAGATACAACTAAATCATTTTATGGTCTCTCAATGTTTATATGAATATTAGAGTATCCCATCAGTACTATAGGTTTATTAAGTAGAGTAAAATGGAATTAAATGAAAAATATAATGATTTTAATGAAGATAATATGAGTTTTCCCTTATGGTCAATGTGTGGAAAGAACCATAGAGGAAATTTTCTTATAGGGAAGTAAATGTCTTATGTGTGGAAAATATGTTCATCTGGAAGCTGAATGCTCATTTGATAATAATAATATGTCTAATTATGTGAATAGAGAAAAGGATACATAGAATGAAACTTCTACACTTCAATGTTACAAGTGAATAGAAATGTAGAATTATTCTATTTAATTACCTAATCCAAGGGTTATTGATAATGATCGATGTTAGTGAACTCTAATGTCCAAAGGAAAGGGAATGTCACATGTGATCACTATCAGCGATGTGGAGTATGATAATGAAGTGGTGAAATGTACACTTTCCATCCACTCTAAAGTATAAAATATTTTATTTGATTATGTATCCACCCACACTTTTATTTATGAAGAATTTACTAAGGTTATCACTTTATTAACTCAATAATTTGATGTTGAGTTAGTTGTGAAAACTTCTAATGGAACAACGTTCATAGAAAAAGGTTATAATTATCCTCCTGTTGACATTTGTGGGGAAGTGATTCCTGAAAATACATGGATCCATCCTATAATGGAATTTGATGTGATTATTGTCTTGTATTGGATTTATCTATATGAATATCATATCAATTTATAAGGAAGGGAAGTCACATTTCATATTCCAGATCAATCTATGATCATTTATCGATGGAAGGATGAGTATGACTTTCCAGTGAAACATTATTCGATCTTATTAGCCTTCATTCTAATAAGATAAGGTTTCACACCTCAAAAGGTTGGGGAGAAACTCAAAATTAAAAATCCACCCATTGTAATGGTGTTTGATTATGTCCTTCTCAGAGAATTTCAAGGTCCAACACTGAATTTTGATGTTCACTTTTCAATAGAACTCATTCCAAGTGCTATTCTATTTCAAGGATACCTTATAAAATAGCGCCAATTGAGTGGAAAAATCTAATAAGTATCTTTATGAGAATATTGAAATGGGATTAACATTCCCCAGTGTATCACCTTGGGGTGAAACTTTTTTTATTAAGAAGAATGATAGATTAATGAGACTCTACATTGATTATCTAGAACTTAACAATATCACAATCATGAAAAAATATCATCTTCCCCACATTTATGACTTATTTGAACAACTACAAAGTGATATGTACTTTTCAACGATTGATCTTCATAAAGGATATCATCAATTAAGATTTTATAAGAACGATATATTAAATACTTCATTCCATACAAGGTATGTACACTATGAATTTATAGTGATGCCTTTTTTTCTTACTAATTTCCCCTCTATCTTTATATTTCTAATTAATATAGTCCTAAGAGACTATCTTGATTATTTTGTGGTAGTCGTTTTATATTATATTATTTTATATTCCAAGATCAAGGAAGAACCTGAAGATCAAATGATAATTGTACAAAAGACCTTGAGAATGAAGAATATTTATGAAAAATTTACAGAGTGTGAATTTTTTATAAGAAAGTCTCATTTTTGGGTCACATATTCTCAAAAAGGGGATATTTGTAGATCCATCAAAAACAAAAGTTATTAAAATTTGGGTGAGTACAAAAATGGTAATTGAGATCCAATGTGTTCTTGGTTTGGATGGATATTATTAACGTTTTGTGATTGATTTTTCATGACTATATAATCCACTCAACATGATCACTCGGATATGATTTATGTTCGTGTGGATGTAGGAATGTGAAGAGAATTTCAAAGAGCCCAAAATTAGGATAGCAAGTGTAGTTGTGCTCACACAGCCTTGTAGTAAAGAATGATTTGTGATCTATAAGGATGCATCCAAAAATGGTTTGGGATGTGTTCTCATGAAAATTTATATATTGATATATTATGTCTCATGAAAATTGAAAATCCATGAGAAAAATTAACCCACTCATGATTTGGAGTTAGCTACAATAATATTTTCATTAAAAATATGAATTCATTATCTTTATGGTGAAAGGTGTGATCTTTATACTGATCATAAAAGATTAAAGTATATTTTCACACAATATGAGTTGAATATGCACCGAATAAGATGGTTGGAGTTGATTAAATATTACGACTACTCAATACATTATCACCCTAGGAAAGGGAACAAGGTGGAATATTCTTTGAGTCGAAAAGACCATGATAGCATATCCATGCCGAGGATCACAGAAGGTCCAATATTAATGTATTTGAAAAGGATGGATCTTGAAATTTTAAAGGTAAGGTATAAATATTATCATTCTCAAATGAATTTTCAACCATATACACAAGTCATGATTAAGGAGGCGTAAAAGGAAGATGTAGAGAAAAAATGATGGTGAGAAATATTTCTGAATTCAACCATGATTATAATGGAATAACAAGGTTCATTAATTGGTTTCTCATTCCCCCCATGCCAGAATAAAATAAGGATCTATTGTAGGAGGATCATAGTTTTTCATTCTTAATCCACCATGGAAGCACAAAGATGTATAGGGACCAGAAAAATTATTTATGGTGGGATGGAATTAAAAGATATGTTACTGAATATGTATCTCGATGCATGGATTGTTAGAAAGCTAAGTCTAAGATACATATGTCTAAGTGGACGTTACAACCATTACCCATACTAGAAAATAACTAGGAAAAAATCACTATATATTTAGTCGTCAGACATCAAAAAAAATTCAAAGGCTATCATGCTATATGGGTTATAGGTTGATCTCTTTATGAATTCGGCACACTTCATTACTATTAGAGAGGATTTTCCTATTAATCATCATTATAGGTCATATGTAAATGATGTTGTTAATTGGAGTACCACTATCCATTATATCAGATTGGGATCTGCAGTTTACCTTGAATTTATGAAAAGTATTCATCAAGATATGGATATAGAGTAAGGTTTCATCAGTTCATATCATCCTCGGATAGAAGGTCAATATGAGAGGACAACTAAAACTCTATAATATATTTTTAGATATTGTTCTATGGATTTCAATGGTTTTTGGGATAAAATCATATATTTGGTGTAATTTTCATACAACAATATATTTCACTCCAGTATTCAGATGGATCCTTAAGAATCCCTCTTTAGAATGAAGTGAATAACACCAACATGATGGGATAAAGTTGGGGAATGAATGCTATTAGGAACTGATCTTGGTGATGAAATGGAAGAAAAGTTCATATCTATTCAACAACACATAATTGTTGTTCAGAGTTGGAAAAAAAAATTTGCTGACAACTAAATAAAAGACTTAGAGATTGTAGAGGCTGACAAGGTGATTATTAAAATATCTCACTAGCAGAGATTAATTTTATTTGGACAGAACGGTAAAGATGAGCCCTAGGTATATAGGTCCATTTGAAATTCTAGATCGTGTTGGGAAGGTATCGTACCAATTTTAACTTCCACCAAATGTCCCTCAAGATCATGATGTGTTCCATGTAAATCTACATAGAAATTAAAATCATGATACTTCACATGTAATAAACATAAAATTTACACCTTTGGAGCCATATATTTATTATGTAGAACAACCTATAGAGATTCTGGATCATAGTGAAAATGTTCTATGAAAAAAGACCACATTCTTGGTAAATGATTTGTGGAAAAACAACCAATTTCAGGAAGCTGTGTGGGAACATGAGCATATTATGAGGGATATATATCCTCATTTTTTTGTATCGAAGTGAATAATTTTGATAGAAAAATTATGTTTAAGGGGGGGTTGAATGTAACATGGAGATTTTTTTTAAAATACTTTATCTAATAATTTTAATAATTATATCATTTTTTATATAAAATTATACAAGGGATAATTTTGATTATAAAAACTCTTTTTAAAAAGAAATGTGTTTCTTTATCATGGTGATTTCATTGTTATTTTTACGAAATCAATAATTATCTTAAAGACTTATATTTTGATGATGTAAAAATATAATTAATTGATGATAAATCAATAATACAATTTTAATTAAAATACTAAAAACCATAAAAAGTCCCAAACACTTGACTAAATCTTATTTATCTAGTATATAATGACCATAAACATCCAAGGGTTGAGTTAGTAACCATTTGGAGCCTTATATAAGAGATTTTGAAACTTATATCATTTTATTTAAAGTGATGTTAAGGTTGACAGATTCATAATTTAATTAGTATAACATTTTAAATGATGGATTTTCCAAAATATAAATTAGACTAAATATTATATTATGAAATAAAATAGATTTTAATTCATCGTAGTTTTTTATTTTTTATTTTTATTCAACAAATATGTATATTAAATAATTACACAAAATTATTGTAGTAATTTTCTCATTAATAGAGATAACAAATAAAAGTTATTAAAAATATTAAAATAAATATAATTTTGGATAATTCGTATGTATAATTAATTTTAAAGATGAACTTGAAATCATAGTAATATAGTAAATTTTTTTATGATAACTTATTATCTTACTATTTTTAAAAACCAATGAATTGAATAGTGTCAAAATTGACACCATTGATTGTTTATCAAAATAATGTTTTATTAAGTTATTTAAAAATCATAAAACATTATTCAAAAATAATGAAATAATTATTTTATGTTCTATAATGATCGAATTTATTTATTTATTGTCTAATTTACATAAAATATGTAAGCATTTCTCCCTTTTAATATTGAAATACTTTGTTACCCTAATACAAAAATTAAACAGAATTAATATGTGTTAATTAAAATGATAAGGTTTAAATTGATAGAATAATATGTCTAAAATATATTTGTTGATGATATTACAAACCTATATCATCTCATTTTTAAATTGGGTCATTTTGGTTGTTTTTGTATGGGTTTTGAGTTTTATTATAAATTAATATTTTTGGAGATCACAAAAGTGCCCCTCAGCTCAATTATAAAAGGGCACATCCTCCCTCACCACATCACTTCACTTTGAGAATTAAGTCTCATCCATACCCTATCATATTCTCTTCTAAAATTCCCATGTTACATCATATAGGTTTTTTTCTTCTTCAAAGACCAACTCTAGTGCTACAAGAGGAGATTTAGAGAAACCACGTCGAAGAAGAGGCAATGCCCTCTTCAGATTAATTCAAACTTATTTCATATTCTACTTAGTCTTCATGAGTTGTTTCATTATAAAGTAATAAATCCAGTATCACTTGTATACTAAGATGATATTTTGATTATGTAATAAAAATATTCTGTAATCTATCCATCCCGTGAAAAATGAAGTCACCACGCGTGCGTACGTATGGCTTCCCATCTCCCCATTGTGGTGTAATCTATTTTCCACCACCACCTTAATTTTATGGTTATAATGATGGAAATAAATACTATATATTATTATATTAACATGATATCGATTCTAAAATATTATAAACCATTCAATTCAATACCATTCAACCATTATGGGAATGATTTCGTCACTCGTGCGTATGTACGGCCTATAGTCTCTAGGATGCGATGTGATTCATTCAACATGATCTTTATTAAAGCATGATTATATAAATTTATTGAAAGAACAAATATAATATTAAAAATTTTAATATCATTTTGTAATGATATAACTATGACCTATGAAAGAGAACCCTAACTTATTAGACAAAACATACATACGAAAAATCATTAGTTAATACCTGAATAACAAGTAATAATGAAATGTTATTAAAATAATGGATGATAAAATGATCATATATGATATAAAAAAATAATGTTTTTTATAATAAGTAAATTAAAATATTTAAATCAATATATTATAGTTTTAGATACATACAAAAGAAAATCTGACACAAAAGGTAAGGGATAATTTTCCAATCTCATTATTATCTGATATTTTTTTATACGTAGGTATTTACTGGGGTATATTTATCATCAATATCCATATTTCATAAATATGTAATATTAATTATATTCTTCTGAATTTTTTAAATTCAATTTTTCCCATTGGGGAATTTTTATTAAACGGTATGAAAGTAATCTTTTTTGTTATTTGATACGATATACTTTTTGACTATTCCATATAAAGTATGAGGAGAACTTTATTTTAACTTATACAGAATTAATAGATATTTACATATATATAATATCATATTTCCCTGAATATTCCAAAAAATAAAAATATTTTTTGAAATGATTTATTTTCATTTTAAATATCATGGAATTTTTAGAAAAGAAAACGTTTTAATGAAAAAAGGATATTTTCCTCAACAATTAATTTCATGTGTCATATCATAATTATTTCCCATCTAAGAGGGAATTATTTAATAGGGTTATGAGTCAAGTATAACATCCTTATTGTTTATATTATTTTTTTGTGTTTATTATGAAATTATATTTATGAAATCCATTTGTTTCAAATGTATTATGTTTTTGTGGAATGATGTTTAAAGAAACTGAATTTATTCCTAGGGTTATGATTAATGATTTACTTTATTATAGAACACGTAAGAATGATTTAATTATGAGATAGATGTAACATTTTTCTCCTTCCAATTTATTGAGTAAATAATTATATCTCATTAGATATGCAATGATTTAATGAGAAATGATCTTTGTTCAGTAATACAGGGCTGGAATAAGGAGTGAACTCGGTTCAGTAATGGACATTGTCCTCAATGATGGTCTTGGAAATGAGACTTGACTAATATGAAAATATTTTCTATACATATGTGTATGGAAACAAATATCATGTCTTTTGATATGACTTTCGGGATTACGTTCATTGATTCTTATAAACTTTCATGATTAATCCAATGGAATGATATCACTATCATTCGTATGAATGAATATAATTTTTAAATGTTATGTTATTATGTCTTCTGATTATGATATGATTGATATATTTCTTGTTTAACATTATTGATAATCTATGCTCACCACTTCATATATTTCTTTTCCCCAGGTCTTGAAGAAGGTTATTAAGTATTATAGGTCAAAAAGGAGTCTACTTATGACTAATTAAGTATAAGACAATGAAGATATCTTATGAACCAGTTGGTTATGTTTCCAATTTACTAAATACACTATACCTATATATTCCATTCATGAATTGGATACATTTTGTAATGAATATTCATCTACTTTGATGTAATATCAATGTATGTAATGTATGGGGTGTTATATGGTTATTGACTACCTTATTAGTAATATCCCAATTGAGACCGCATAAAAATCATTCCATGGTTGACTATATATCATCCCTATTATTTTCACAAATAATAGAATGTTGAATCTCTATATAGTGATAATTAATTATCTTAATCCCTTTGGTAATCCTTTTATGTATGTTGTGGATATCTCTATAGTTTTGTGGGGGATCAAACCAATTCCACATGGAAGATTTTCATTAATCTAATTTTTTTATGGAATGTCTAGAATATATATCCCCTATTTTGTAATTTTATCCCAAAAAATTAGAAAATAATCATAAAATTCAAGGGAACCATTTTTAACCTTTTTATCCTCAAATTATTCATGGCATGAAAACAGTTGCTCGATCTGCATCACACTCTCTAAGTATTCCTATAGATCACTTTTTCTTTGAGAATAGGGGTTCCCCTCCTTAATACCTCGAAGTATTTAACCATAATGTGGTCTCCTATGGTATCCTATAGATTTTGGATCAACCTCATCCTTTGTGGGACATCCTAAAAAATCATCATCAAAATTCTCTATCTCCTCCCCCATGATGTTAGGGAAGCTTGGTGTCGGGGAACATCATGGTGTTCCATGGATCATCCATAGGTTTCGTTGATACAATAGGTTCTGAATATTCTTTTATTTTAGTTCAATTTCCCTTATAAAAATTTTACCAAAATGGCTCATGAAATCTTGTTTATGGATTTTTTTAGGTTTTAGTTTAGGAGATATACTTTGGCTTCCCTCGTTTCAACAATGATCAATTATATTCCCACAATAATCTCTTATGATAAGTTACATGAGATAAAACATACACGGGGAGAAATAGAAACATTGATATACATATAATCAATCAGGAAATGTTACAAACACTCTCACACGCTTGATAATACCCACACAACCACAAGAAAGGGTACTCACACTATCACACAAGTCGTAAAAACTCACCTTCATAAGATATACACACTCACACATGAAAGGATACACACTCACACACACAAGCATACACACACATATGCACAAAATGTAAATTCTCACACACACAAGGATACACATTCATACACACAAGTTATAGAAACCCATGACATAATGATAAACACTCAATAATATATATATTTTCTCTCGAATCCCAATAATCATTTTGTATACCAATAATTTAATAAATATAATACCTTATTTGTGAATATCATGATCTACCAATCCTTTACCAAATGATATCGCATATGAGAATTTATTAACACAACCATTTGGAGTGTTAAATCATTAAAAATAGTAAATTGTAAAAAAAGGGCAGAAAAAATGGGTAATTGGTGTAAAAGGGAAGAAAGGTTTACTATGTGGGTTTTTCCCAATTGTGCAATATATGTAAAACTATTATAAATATTAGCCAAATAGGATATGTTGATGACGTAAAATAGTTTTTAATGTTATTTATAGTAATGGAATGTGATAATAGTTTAGAGCAAAATGATGTGAAGAAATAATTGTATCCACTATTTTTTTCATTTTTATTATATCCCGCCAAAAATATTATTTTTTCTTAGTTTTTTAAGGCAAATGATTTTTAATGGATAGTATGATGTTTTTTTATTGAATTCTCTCCAAGAAAGATAGTGTGACATTTTTTTAAAAGAACTAAATGATAAGCTCATAGATTATTAATTTTTTGGGTACAAATAAAATAGATAGAATAAAATATGAAAAAAAATATTGATGAATAATTGGATCATAATAAAATACTTATAGCCTGTATAAGATAAGAAGACTATAAAGGTTTGAAAAAGAAATTTTATTGGGATTTTTAAATCAATTGATATAATTAGATGATAATAATTATAAGGGATAAAATTAATGTAAATGAAGGGACATATGCAAGCAATATCAACCAATGTTATGACCACAACTTATGTGAGACCCATGAAGTGTCTTCATATTCCTTGTGTACAGTAGCTGGTGAGGGAATCAGTTCTAGTACATGTGTCATATAATGGGTTTGGATAGTCGTTATAAGTAATAAACAATATATATGAGTATTTTGACTTATTACATAGAAAAAACACTCAAGGGAAGGTTGTAATGGTCAATCCATATAACATCATACATGGGTTAATTCCAAAAAATGGGATCTTTGTGATATTTTATCATCTATATAATATGCATAAAAATGAGGAAATAATAAAAAATACAATGGGGAATAATCATAAAAAATACTCACACAATGTAGAAAAAAATAATCTTTCCAATACAATCTTGGATGAAATACCACATACATGGGGTGGCTATTTATACTCAAGGGGTGATATAATAGTCAAGGGTCATATACCATAAATTCATAAATTCTAAACATACATTGTCCCATTAATTTTGGAATTATTATTCCTAATGAATAATTTATTGAAAAGTACCACACCAAAGAAGACATTGAAAAATATCATTGTTTAAATAGTATATATCATTACAATAAATTCATATACCAATTGAAATTCTCTTTCTTGTACCCAGGGATGACATTGGGGATTCCCTAATGTTCTAGGAATTTAAATTTGTGAATCAATGTTTTGCAGGATTCATGCATTTCATTTGGGATTAAATAAAATTAATAATTATCCATTTTTCTACTTCAATGAATGATCCTTTGTCTCAGTCCATTTAATACAGGTATATGGAACCTCATTACATATTATAGTCACTTCAATCTTCCCTACATCATTGGTCCTTACAAATCCATCTATACACATGAAATTATGTAAATTTCAACCCATAGTTTCATATCCTGAATAAGTAAATAATAATTCAAATCTGATGTGGAATTTAAATGGGAATCCCAAATAGAAATAGAAACATTCAATAAAATTAAAATAGAACTAGAAAAAAATTCCATATGTATATTAAGAGATAATTTTAAGATAAAAAATAATAAAAAATAAACGAGTTGTTGAAAAAGTAAAGCCCAAAAAATTTGACATCAAAAATAATATTTCAATGAATTTACTAGATATGAAGATAAAATGTGAAATACAAAAATGGTAATCAAATGTGAAAGTGGTGTAAAAATTTAATATATAAGATGAAGAAAAATATGAAGTCTATAAAAAATAAATGGTTTATTGAATATAGTATATGGATTTTAAATCGAATAAAAAACAAAAGAAATTTCCAAAAAATAATAAAGAAAAATATATAACAATAATCAAAAGTATGCATACACGTATAACTCATACTACAAGATGAAAAAATAAAAATTATTTTGATATATAAAAATGTATTGAAATTATTTCATATAAATGTAAAAGTAGTAGGAGAATAAATGTTCAAATAAAAATTCAATAATCCAAAAATATAATGAGAAGGAATAAATTAAGCCCAATTATTAGTATAGAGCCAAAATTAGAAATAGATGGTGAATAAAAAATCTATAATCCAAAATTCATAGAGAGAATCTCAAAACTAGATTCGAACTAGGAGAATAATTTTATTAGATTTATATTTAAAAAACTAAATAAATATGAAAAATATTGAAAATAGACATACAAGACTAAGGAACTTATAATGAAATTAGGTAGAATAATAATGTTTGAAAAAGTAACAATCCAAGTTATAAGAAATTATTCAATAGGGAAGGTAGAAGATAAAATAATAATCATATGTAATAATAGATGAAATATCATTAAGACTTAAAATAAAAATAAAAAAACAAAAAATATAAGAAATGGTAGATGAAAAAAATGAATTGAATATAAATAAAATAATGGTGAACTAGAATAAAAAGTCAAAAAATCAAAAATATAAGCTCAAAATAGGATTGTAGGCAAATTAAAAAAATTATTTTGATATAACAAGAATAATTAATAACATCAAAAAAATAAAGAAAATATATATACAATAACAAGAATATATCATGAAATTAGTTCTAAGGATACTATTGAAAAAAAGTAATAACTAGAGATATAAGTTTATTTTGAAGAGAGAACATAGAAGACAAAATTATAATTAGATGTAATAGTAAATTAAAAATAAGGATTTCTCGAAAAGAAAAATAAAAATAAAAAATATATTAAAATTTAAATGAATAAAAATAATTCAAATAAAAAAATAAAAAAACTTGAAAAAAATACATGTAAAATAATAGACTGGAATTAAAAATCTTATATCAATTATTAGAAGAAGAAGAATTAAATAACAAGAAAAATAAGAGATTAAAATTATTGAAATAGAAAAAGTGAATGGTAAAATCTAGGAGAAAAAAATTTGAAAACATTAAATTGAAATGGAATTAGAAGTGAATGTTGAACTAATGAGATGAGGCTCAAGCGAGGATAATAATTCAAAATAAATAATTAAAATTATTACCATAATAATGGTAGAAGAAAAAAACCAAATTGATAACATAAATAAATGTATACAAATATATCATTTAAAATTAACTAAAAATAAAATATGAAATACAAATAGTTGAAGTTAAAATCATAAAATGGAAGTAGATTTATAGGTTAGAGAAGAAATATCCAAAAAAACAAGTGAAATAAAAATCATAAAAAGACTAAGAAAAAAAAGATGTAATAATGGTTAATGAAAAAAATTTAAAACAAAAAACCAAAAAACAAAATCCAAAAAATATATATATGAATCCAAAAGTATTAGTTCATATTAAAGATTAAAAAAATCATAAAATAGTAGTTAAATCTATATTTAATATAGAATATAGAATATAGAGTAATTACAAAAGTGATAGTCGATGTTGTGGAAGAAGAAAGGGTACTTGAAAAAGAAAATATATATTTCTTAACCAAAAATAGAAACATAATCCATAAACATGATCATATTATTAGAATTTATAATATGAAGAAAAATAATTATGAAAAGATATCAAAATTAGTTCTTAGAAATATTAGAAAATGATAATGGTTCAAAATATAGGAAATGAACTCATATTATCTTCAAATACTTGAAAAAAGATTTTTGAATAATTTTACTCTCAAAAGAATTATAGGTCCATCAATCTGATGTTGGAAGATAAATCAATGTAAGGTCATTTTTCTTGAATATTGACTATTTGATGAATGATTTTAATGTTTTGTATTTCTAATAAAAATATTTTTTCGGTCATTCTTACCACACTTCATGTTGGATTGACAATAAGTATATTCATACATGTTATAATTTAATCAATAATTTATTCCTCTGATCTAATGATAATTTGATGTTATTTCTATGTATAGACCCTATGACACATATTTTTTTACTTTTAAATAAATAAAAATACACTTTTATCTATTAAGGGAAAATTTCCTGTAGGATTGACGTGGGGTTTAATATAATGTGTCAAAAATTAAATTATAGTTGTTTTCATTTTATTTAACTAAAATACATGAATGTTTTTATATGTTTTCACCTTTTTATTCCTTTTATCTGAATTTTAAATATATAAAAATGAAATTTTATTCATTATAAACCAAGAAAAGGCCATATTTTCATGCGGTCTATTCCCATATGTAAAAAATTAAACTATGGAAATTTTAAAATAATTTAACAAAAAATCATATGTTTTTTCAGTGTTATGAACCCTATAAATGCATTATTTAAGACATTTAAATATAGTATAATATAATTTCATTCATTATGAGAAGACTACATGTTGTATTAACATGAAATTTATTCCCACATATTATAAATTTTCATGAAATCTGAACTTATTCGCTCTATTTTTTCTCGATTTCATATGACTGTGATGTCTAAATGGAACTTTATATCGTAGCTAAATTTTTTGATGTAAAATTGGTTTATGTTTTTTTTAAAATAAAAAACAAATAGACCTCCAATTTTTAAAATTTTAATTCCAATCATAGATCATTTCCTCTATTTCTAGAATTAATTTACAAGGTGTTATTAAATGTCACGAAAATAACATTTGAAAAGATATAGATTAAAATTTATATTTTTATAAATTGAATTGGTTTTATCACAATGAATTATAATTTTAGTGAAAATATTTTTATAATCAGGGACTATGTGCTGCATAAACGACTGTTTTGTTTATGATCTTCGAAATCCCATAATCGTCTTCAAGAGCAGAATGTTTTACAGAAAGATTTTTTTTATGATAGAGAAACTATAGATTTTCCTAAGATGTGATATGTTCCGGATGTAAATTTATAATCTAATTTGAAAGATATGAGTTCTAAATCCAAATAACTCTTAAGAACAAACATTAATCTAAAATAATAGAGGTGTCTAAGTCTATGGAGACTTAATTTTACATTACTTAAAATGGATAGAAGGGTTTATCCCCTCACCCTAGTTGAATATGGTCTAGTAGTTTTGATAACACCCCCTACAGTCCCATCTTGTACAGATCACTGAAACCGACTTCATCTACTTAGGTTCTGTTAGGATTAGAAGACACACTATCCCTCCACATAATATGTAGAATATCAATATCCCTATCTCTTGAACTTGAAAACACTACGAACACATCGACCACCCTCACTCTATAACCTACCTGATATTGATTTATTAACTTAAAAACACCCTTCTTGTTACCATAATATATATATATATATATATTACTATGAATCATTGTATCATAGTTCTAGAAGGTGTCATTTTGAAAAATTAAAAGTAATAATACTACAATGGTTATGGTAGTTGTGCCCTCATAATTTGGGTATCCAATAATTGAACATGTCATAGTCAATAAAGGATAGTGTAAAGATTCGGTAATCCATTATACTACAAATTTATTTAATTTAATTGTAATTATGATAAATTATATTAAAATTAAATTAAATTAATTATAATACATTATATTATGATCTAAAATAAAATATTCAAATGCATGAGGAAGATAGAAATTAAGGGAATTAGTAATTATTTCTCAGATGATCTTCTTTGCACACTATAGTTCTCTCGGAACCACCTCAACATGAAAGGGTCTCCAAAGGTTCTAAAAATAATCATTTTTATATTTTTTTATAAAATTGTAGTTTTTATAAGAATTAATACAATGATTTATTTTGAATATAATATCACATTTGAAAAATAATTTCAATTTTCTTTGAATATATATTGTTTATTATAAAATTAATATTAAAAGAAATTAATTTTATATATTTAAATAACCATGATTTGAATAAGAATAAGAAACCTTAAACAACTATTCTCTTATGATGGCCATTTATATATCAACACATTAGTGATAATATGAAATAAATGTATAAATAAAAAATAAGATGGATGAAAATAAAAAAAACACATGATAAAAAAATAATGGGAAATATAGATAGAGTTATTAGAAAATAATATAGATGAGGAAAAAGATAATAGTTGGAGGGAAATGTAGAATAAATAAAGGATTAACATAAATAAAATTGAAAAATCATATATATATATATAGAAGAGTTAGATTAACTAGATGAAAATATAGATTCCAAATCTAGAGTAGGGGAAAAATAGAAATAAAAAGAAATATTTGAAAGAAGGGGAAGTGGATGTTGAAGTTAAAGTAGACACATAAACATTAAAAAAATATGATGCCAGAATATAATAAAAATGAAATACACAAGAATATTCAAAAGTAGAGGTAACAAATTAATAACACTAGAAATATTAAAAGTAAAAGTGAAACTAAAATAATAAATTTCATTAATCAAAATTCAATGAACTAACTAGAAATGAAGCTAAATTGTGAAATCTGAAAATGGTGATCGAATTCTAAATTCTTGGAAAAGTGGACATAAAAGATAATTAAAAATCTAAAATATTCTAATAGGGAGGTTTTAGAAGGCAATATAGAGAATAAAAATAGTTCAAATAACAAAAATAAAATGTAAAAAATGTTTAATATAAACAAAAAATAAGTAGATGGCATAATACACAAGTCATAATACATTATGAAAATTAGAAACTGTGTTTTAATTATAAATAAAAACAAAAGTAGATTATGTATTTGATATAATTGTAAAAGTAGAAATGTATTCAATGTTAAAATAAAAAATCAATACTCTAGAAGCTGAATGAGAAATAATAATTCTAAACCATTTTTGATTGTAGCACAGAAAGTGAAAACATAAGGTAATGTGGAATCTAAAATCCAAAATTCAAAATGAGAATATTAGAAAGTGGATTAAATGCATAAGAAAAAAATTAATTCATTATATATAAAAATAAAAATAAAGGACTTATTATTAATGATGAAAATATATGTATAAGAACAAGGAAATGTGGATGACATTTGGTAGAAGAAATATAGAGTCAAAATAAATAACTAGAGTTAGAATTCCATATTGAGAAAGGAGGATATTTGTGAAATATAATTTAGGATTAAATGAAAAATATAGAATAACCCTGATTCTTGCTCAAATTTACCCAAGAGAAGAAGGAAAGACGGTCCTTGTAGTTTATCTTGGGTTGTCGAATCCTCAGAGACCTAAGAAGTAACCTATAGACACGTACATTCTATGGAATATTTTTAGCTATTAAGTTGCCAACATGGGTTGATTTTATATGGGTTTAAAGTAACTCTAAGATACTTACGTGAATTTAATTTAAAAGAATGATTTGATCCTAGGTTATCGCTCTGGGTGGATTGGATGTATTTACTTTTTAATGATTTCAATTTCTTATATTTGAGATGGGTTCATTTAAGGAGATAATACAACATCATAACTTACTGGTTTAATTCCTACACCCTTTAATACTAATCACCTATAAACTTGAAGGATCTTTGTTTTGAGCACTTCAAGGTAAAGGTTCGTATTACCACTTGAAGTGTGTGGCCTTAAATTCAACAAGGACGATGGAGTTTAAAAATCATAAATAAAAATATCAATTAAAGAAGTGATTATACATTAATGAGATGATAAATAACATCAAATCCAGACGCTTTCTACTCCCTTGGATCAACCCATAAGTTGGTTATCCCTCCATTGATCCCATGGTTTCAATGGAAGCGGAAAGTAGACTCATGAGGGGGGAAATGAAGAAGTAAAGAAAACCACAAAAATAAAATGACCACTCCACCGTTATGTGAATAATTTCAAAAGGTTTGGTGTGAATAAATTCACACCTTTATCCAACGTTATCAACGTGATATGAAGAACAACAGAATAATAGTATAATAAGATCTTTTATTAAGAAACTAAAGTGAATTGAACAACTTACATGTGAAAGACAAATTTGAGACAACAAAATTGCAGCATAACATTACATTTGACAAAGCATCCAAGATTCTCAACTCATCCACCACCACTACCTTAAATAAGAATTTTGAAATCTTGGGTCGAGACTCAAACAGTACAAATCATCCCACTTGATTATGGTAGGCCTAGGGTGGTGGAAAGCTTGTGGAACTTAGAGTTTTCCACATTTGACCCGAGGTGGCAGCCATTTTTCATCCACCGAATAGACGCGCTTTTCTGGCCTTCTAGATGGCTGAATAAGATTGCTCCATAGAAGCATAAAATTGATCCCCAGATGTCTCCTAACCTCCTGTAACAGTTGGGACCATTTGGAGTTATATATTCTGAGATATGATCGGATTAGTGGGATTTTTTTCTGGGCCGCAGAATCTAGCCCAGAATTTTATTTCTAAATTGGGCCGCCTAAATGGACCCCATAAATGACGAATTAGAATTGGATAATGAAGAGTGATTTGTTACTATACATGTCTTCTAGAATCCCATGAAATTTGGGATTCATTGGGCCTGTATGTTGGTCCCCAACGTATCATAAGTGGGATGGTATCCAATATGCCTTCTCTAGAATTGCTTCCTTTCATCACAAAATATCTCCATCTTCTTCCATTAAATCTCCATTGATCCCTGAATGAAAAATGTTCATATTGGAGTGTAGATAAATTTACAAAAATGTAAAATTAAAAAATTGTATAATTACATTCCTTAAAATCAGATGCATCATTAGGTACTTTAAATGACATTCAAAAATGTACCTCATAATAGGGAATTTTAAGAAGGTATTACAATCATAATGTGAAATGATGGGAAAAGTGTAAAATGCACTAAAAGGGTGTTTATGAATAATAAATAACATGAATATTATATATATTACCAATGAATATTAGCCTCATTTAGTGGATAATCACACCCCCCAACTTTAGTTTTTCTAGTCGCGAGCAAAATATATCTCAACAATATGAAATTCGAATTCCCTTTTCCAAAAACATTTTAATACACAATGATCACCAAAAAACCTTATACCAAACAATCATGAAAACCATCAAAATATTTTAATACAGGATAGTTACATAAGCATATCCCAATCCCAAGCACATTCTTTTGTTCAAATTCATTATCATATTTCACACAATATCAATTAAGTATGAGGATGTGTTGTGCATCACAATATACATGGGGGGTTCATCTTTATTCAAAGGGGAAATTAAGGAAGTGCTAGGTGGAATATCATTTCAATATTAAGATGAGTATTAAATTTGTTTTGTATTATATATATATTTTTTGTTTTTTTTTTCAATTTTTCCATGGTAATTGAAATGGCACTCAAAAGAGTCAACCCATGTAGAGAGACTTTGCCGATGACTCGCAGGCTCAAAGACCTTAGGGCAACAAGTGAATCCCACATACTCGGGCATAATCTTTAGTTAACTCAGTCAAAAACAAATTCAAATTACCAAAAATAGAGATAAAATTACTAACTCTGGGCCAGACAACTATGGAGTCATGATCCCCAAGTGTCGAAAGCCACACATTAGGTCATTTCATTGCTCTATGTGAAATTTTATTATTATTTTGTAATATATTTTTTTGAATAGTCATATTAAACTAAAATGATCACCAAACCTATGAAATTTATTTGGGGGACCCCATGAACTCAAACTAATACCCCAGTATCCAAAGGACGTGCATTGTGATTTTTTTTATTTGGATGAAAATATAAATGTTGAAATATCACATTGGACAGCAACACTTTCCAAAATATATGCTCATGAAATTATACAAGGATTAAAATCAGAATAAGGGTATGCTAAAATATTTGATATTCAGTTTCAAAGTGTGAAATGTGTATTACCATGTTCAATGTTAAGGGAATTTTTCCTTCCATTTTCACAATTTTTTTTCAAATCATTTATCATTTTTTTTGACACAAAATCATTTTTTATTTTATCTCCCCCCATCTTAAAATAAAACTATCCCCAGTGTCTAAAGAAAAGAAAATTTATAAGGAGGTAGAGGTAGAGAATGAATGTTCAGAAAGGAAATTGAAAATGAGGGTCATGGAATGAAGTCACCTGGTGGTTGAAGTTGAAATTCTTGCTTCTTCCTTTCAATCCTTTGATATCCATGTCGTTTGGAGAGTTCCCTAGTAGAAAAAGGAAAAAAAACAAAACAAAAAACCAAAAACCAAAAAAAACCATATATATATATATTTATATAATAAAGGATGTATAAAATAAATATATATATATATATATATAAATTATAGAATAAAGAAGCACAACAAGTTGTAGGTCAGTTGTAAGTGCACGCCCCTGTCTCCCTTCAGTCTCGTGTTTGAATCCCCACGGCTTTACCGGTTGTGACGGGGTTTTCCCCACAACCTATGATGTGGACTTTTTTTTATTATTATATTTTTATTTATTTTTTTGTATTTTTGTTTTTTAACCTAAAGACACTTAAAAATAAAGTAAATTAAACTGATGATACATTGTCTTCTTTTTAAATATCTGGGTAAGGTGTTACTCAAGGATCACACCACTTGACACGGATGAATATGGCCCTCCCCTTTCGTACACATCCATACTCATTATAGAAGAACAGTTTAACAATTTATTTATTTTAATTCGAAATATCAAAATGTCTCATTAATCCTATTTAAAAATATAAAGTTGATTAAAACAATGAAATTATTGGAAACTTGAAAACCATGGGTTGCCTTCCATGCAGCGCTTTGTTTAACGTCGTTAGCTCGACATGAACCCCCCCATATTATCCAATACCAACATTCAACATTTTAAGTACAACATGTTTCTCTATGTCCACTAGATTGAGATTTATTCATTGTTTATAATTTCTGTTGTATGCAAACCTGTTTTCTAAAATGAGTGTTAAAATCCAAGGAATATCAAAAATGGTTGATCCAGTTTCCTCTGTAGTATTTCCTAAGACATAAATGACCATTACAGCATATTTGGTTTCAATATAAGAATTAATTCCAATTGAATGTTAATAATTATACCTTATTAAGGTATTATTTAGCGGTGAGTGAAGGGAAATAATTTTGGGCTCGGGCTGGATAGGATATTTAGACATAAGTTGATATTTTGAATCCAACTCAGTTTCATTTTCCAAATTTCTCAACAAAATTGGTTACTTTTTAATAGAAGATTCAACCACAAAATTGGAAAGATCGGTGTATGGATTGGATATGGACTCAAAATTTGTGATTTCTCCCAATGGTTCAATGGTTGGTTTTTTTGAAAATTCATCAATGGAGTTATACTGATAAGACACAATCCACGATGTCAAATTTCCTTCTTGTGAATACATGAAATCAATTTCTTTTTGATTTAAAGACCCTTCAACAATTTCTTGATTCACTTCCCCTACCCCAAATACAATGGTTGGTTCATCAATAAATTCATGAGTGGTTTTTGGGAAACTAGACACTTCACATAAGGTTTTGGAAGGTACAGTGGGTGTAAAGATGAGTTCCTCACAAGTATTAATGCATTTTAGTTCTAATCTCAAAGATGATAACTCAGAACACATTATCTCAATTTTATTACACAATTGTTAAATTAGTTTTTGAGGATTAGTCTGGATAGGATTTTGTAAATTGTGACCTTCATTAAGTTTGATCTCATCAATCATCCTGGAGAGGGCTGGAAATTGATCCTTTAAACAATCATCATCCCATTGATTGTACATCTCACCAGTTGTGTGGTAATTAATCAATGGTTTATCAAAGAAATTTTCTAATTTAGGGGATTCCCAATATTGATTTTCTATTTGACTCCAGCATGACTTTGTGACATTATAATTTGGAAGATACTTTATTGGAGAAGATAGAAAGTTGGATTCCAGATTCTTATGACACACACAAATAGAAAGGGGTAATGATAAGAGAAATGGGGGTGAGAATAGAGAATTTTGGGTGAGAAGTGTATGATATTGTCTAAGATAACTTACTTAGGTCCCCGACAATTGTTCCAAAATTTTATTCTCGCTCAAATTTACCTAAAAGTTGAAGGTAAGACGGTCTTTGTAGTTTATCTTGGGTTGTCGAATCCTCGGAGACCTAAGAAGTAACCTATAGACACGTACATTCTATGAACTGTTTTTGGCTATGAAGTGGACAAATTGGGTTGATTTTAGATGGGTTTAAAGTAACTATAAGAGACTTAAGTGAATTCAATTTAAAATAATGAGTTGATCCTAGGTTATCGCTCGGGGTGGATTGGACATATTTCCTTTTTAATGATTTCAATTTCTTATATTTGAGATGAGTTCATTTAAAGAGATAAAACAAAATCATCACATACTAGTTTAATTCCTTCACACTTTACTACTAATCACCTATACACTTGAAGGATAAAATTTTTCAACACTTCAAGGTAAAGGTTCATATTACCACTTGAAGTGTGTGGTGTCAAATTCAACAAGGACGATGGAGTTTAAAAATCATCAAATAAAAATCTCAATTAAAGAAGTGATTATACATTAATGAGGTGAAAAATAACATCCAATCCAGCCCCTTGATACTCCCTTGGATCAACCCATAAGTGTTTTATCCCTCCATTGATCCCATGGTTTCAATGGAAGCGGAAAATAGACTCATGAGGGAGGAAATGCAGAAGTAAAGAAAACAACAAAAATAAAATGATCACTCCACCGTTGTGTAAATAATTTCACAAGGTTTGGTGTGAATAAATTCACACCATGATCCAATGGTATAAAAGTGATATGAAAAACAACAGAATAATATTATAAGAAAAACTTTTATTAAGAAACTAAAGTGAATTGAACAACTTACTTGTGAAAGACTAATTTGAAATAATAAAATTGCAGCATAACATTACAATTGACAAAGCATCCAAGATTCTAAACACCTCCACCACCACTGCCTTAAATAGAAATTTTGGGAGCCTTGGTTAGAGCCTCAAACAGTACAAAGCATGCCACTTGATTATGGTAGGCTTATGGTGGTGGAAATCTTGTGGAACTTAGACTTTTTCACATTTGACCTGAGGTGGCAGCCAACATTCATTCAATGAACATACGCGCTTTTATGGCCTTCTAGATGGCCGAATAAGAATGGGCCATAGAAGGATAAACCGGATAATAAGATGTCCCCTAACCTCCTGTAAAATTGGGGCCCATTTGGAGTTGTATATTCGGAGATATGATCATATTAGTGGGATGTTTTTCTGGGCCGCAGAATCTGGCCCAGAATTTTATTTATAAATTGGGCCGCCTAAATGGACATCATGGATGCCTAATTAGAATTGGATCATGAAGAGTTATTTGTTCATATACATGTCTTCTATCTTCCCACGAAATTTGGGATTCATTGGGACTGTATGATGGGCCCCACCCTCTCATCAGTGGGATGATGTCCAATCTGTCTTCTCTAGAATTGCTTCCTTTGATCACAAAATATCATCATCTTTTTCCATGAATTATACATTGATACCTGAATGAAACATGTTCATATTGGAGTGTAGATCAATTTAAAAAAATATAAAATTAAAATAATGTATAATTAGTTTCCTTAAATTCAGATGAATCATTGGGTACTTTAAATTATGTTAAAAAATATTCCATATAATAGTGCATTTTAAGAAGGTATTACAATCATAATGTGAAATGATGTTCAAAGTGTAAAATACACTAAAATGATGTTTATGAATAATAAAGAACATGATTATTATATATATTACCAATGAACTTTATCCTCATTTAGTGGCTAATCAAACCATAATTTAAAAAATAGAAGAAAAGTTAAATGAAGAAATTAGAAATAACCTCATAAAAAATAAAACTAAAATATGAAAAATAATGTTGAGAAAAAATAAAATAAAAGTGGAAGACAAATAAAAGTCTATAAGAAAAAGGCCAAAATAAATATGTAGAATAAGAAGAAGAAATAAGTGAAATGAATACATAAGGCAAATTCAATGAAAAGGAAAAAATTCAAATGTAGAATCTTGGAGAATTTGATAAAAAAACGTTAAATATAAGCATAACAATAAGTGAAATATTTTCCAATGAGATGAGGTGAAAGTTTGGAGAAAAACTCATCAGATAAAAAAATAGAATTAATATGAGAAAAAAAATTTAGTAGAAAAAAATATAAATATTATCCTCATAATATGTATAAAATGTTAAGAAGCCAAAAATAGTAATTTAATCAGAATTAGTTAACAAGGATGAATTAGTAGTTGATTATAAAGTAGATGTATAAACTAAAAACCAGAGTTATAAATGAAGGGAAAGTTAATTTTTTATAATTAGTAATGGAAGATATAGAAAAAATATAGATATCTATGTCAATATTATAAACATATGACATAAATTTTCACATAATAGAATAAGGAAAAAATCCCACTATAAGATGTAAAAAATAGATTTAAAGACCCGTAAAATTCAAGGGAAATTTTTTCTTAATTTTCTTTGAGATTTTACAAGAACGCAGTTTCTGACAGCGCTTGATTTCGAGGCCCAGTGTGCCCGGAATCAATTTCCAAAGTTCAGCTTGGGTACGTTCAGTGTATGAATGAGTGGGTTTTTCTAACTTTTGAACAGGTGCTCGAAATTGAAAACTAAGGGAACCATTGAACTCACAACGCCGGTTTAATCATAATAGGACTTTCACCTCAATGGAAGATGATCGGGTTTGAGAGTCGGTTTTTGGGTTTCATGTGTATTAATAAAATAAAATAAGTGACAACTTATTTTACCTTTATTGAACCCACACCATGTGGATAGTGTTGGTTAAAAGCTCCACATGGGAGTTGGTGGTGGGACCACCACACCCTAACCTCCCATTGGAGGATAATTAGGGTGGGGACCACCCGAGCATCATAAACTCCCATGAGGGGTTATGACATGCAGTCCACACAGGGCTTAACCCCCCATTTAATGGGAGGGGAGGAAATCTCTCAACACTCCCCCATTAATGAGGGAGAGCCTATTGGACTCTAACTCCACTCTTAATGGAGGAGAATAAAACCTCCCCAAAACCCCCCTTTTAATGGGATGAAACTCCTTAACCCTCTCCTTGTTAATTAGGTGGGGACCACCCGGGACGCTAAACCCCCTCAAAACTCCCCAAATTTATTATGTCATCCACTTGTGCAATTAAATTGGCGGAGCCTCTCCACTATTTGAATTTTGAATTGTGCCAACCATCGTGAACTTAATTAAGTGGGACACACTTAATTATTTTCACCACCAAGAATAATAGATTATATCCTATTATTTTGGCACGTTCTAGCACCATTTGTTGTAGAGCTTAAGAGAACTTCTTTCTCCAGCAAAGAACACGAAGAACGACGACGACGCTTCTTCCCCGACCATCGTCGGCCTTCTTCCTTGGAGCCCCCCCTCTTTCCGACGTGGTGCTTCTCCGACGACCCTCCTTCCTCCCTCCTCATCGTCTACTCACCGACGCACGAACTTCGAAGTGGAAGCATGTGGTGAGCGACGTCATCATCTTCCCCCACAACAAACGCGCGCCTCGATGAATCAAAGGTAGGGGTTTAATCTTCGTTCATGTTTTACTTAACGAACTTCGTTGATAATTGTTGGCCGCTTGCTATCATTATAACGGGAGGAGGTCGGACCGCACAAACACAACCGACCCTCCTCCCCCCGTACTGTCATACATCTTGCGGCTCGAACAAAGGTGACGCGGTGCCATCGCACCTCGCGTAAACAAAGAAGAACGGGGGAAGAATCGTGGCGTCGTCGCGCCGTGCCGTGGAGGCCGAACATTGCCACGACGCCATCGCGCCACACTGGAAAACCACGAAGAGGCCGCAGTTTGTTTATTTGATGTGCTGATCGACGAGAGATGACGGAATGGGCCGCAGAGGCGTTTTGAAGACCTCATAGTGAAGAGCCGGTCCTGAGAGGACCACCGGTGAAGACCGTAGGCAAACCGGACCACCAGAGAGTGTCTGGTGGTCCGCGGAAGAGCATGTCGGCACGCCGCCAGGTTGGTCCGCCGCGACTTCAGCCGCGGCGGTCCTGCGGCCGTGCGGGACCAAAGGGGTGACTGGGGGGCATAACCCCCGACGGTCAAAGGGAGCGGCCCCCACGTGGGGGGGGGGGCTTCAATCAGGGGGGCATCGCCCCCCCCCCCCACTTTCGCGACAGCTCGGACGAGCTGAGCTCTCTGGCCATGCAGGTCACGCCAGCCCCGGCCGGTCCGGGCCACGCCCTAGTGGGCCGGACCATGACTCAGGTCGGGTCGACCCAGTTCGGGCCGACCCAGGGGGTCTCGAGCCAGGTCGGACCGGGCCCGAACCCCCTATTTTTGGGCAGTTTTCGTTCAAATGCCCATATCATGGGCTACGGACATCCGATCGATTCACCGTCAGTTGTGATACAATCCTTGGATCAAGGTGGTCATTTCATTATATTACACTCAAGGTTTTGGAGAACTTTGGGTAAGTCCGGGTTGGTTCGAACATGAAACCAACCGGGCCCTCGGAGCGGAAACACTTATAACTTGAGCTCCAGACTTCTGATTGACATGCCGTCGACTTTGTTTTATACCTCATGATGAGACGGAACTTTTGGCATACTTCACCTGAGGTTTGGACGCAGTTGGAGTAAGGCCGGGTAGGATTTTACCCGAAATCCAACCGGGCCCTAGGAACGGAAAAGCTGATAACTTTCAGACCGGACGTCCGTTTGAAGAACCGTTAGCGGCGTTGGTGATCACGTTGAGAAATGGTCCCTATGAGTATACCCTATGAGTGTTCGGGTACAGTTGAGATGTGGTCGGGTTGGTTCGTACACGAATCCAACCGGGCCCCAGGGACGAAAAGGCTAATAACTCACAGACCGGGCGTCCGATTGACGTGCCGTCTGTTGCGTTGAGCCCCTATGATGACGCGGTCTGTTGAGATAATTCTTCGTGGGAATTTTTGATACATGGAGTATCGACCGGTAGCTCGTGGAGCGGACCCTCCCGGAGACGAGCGTACAGAGTACGGAGACCGTGTAGTTGGTTGAGACCTGACGACTGCTTGACCAACTCGACTTGGAGTGAGTCGACTAGCCTAGTGGACGGATCACTACTATGTTTGGTTGCAGACCCATGGTGGATGGAGCACTATTGTGTTTGGGTGCAGACCCGCGGTACTCAACAGAAGGAGTACCAATTCAGGCTATTAGGGGGGTGCACTAATCTGTTTGGGTGGCAGACCTCGGCGGCAGCACTACTGTGTTTGGGTGGCTAACCCACGACACTCGACAGGAGGAGTACCTCAGCAGTCTTAGGTTAGTGAGCAGTACCTCGGAGTCATGACAGGATCACTGTACTTGTTATAGATGGAGCTCTTCAGTAGTTACAGTTTCGATAGTGAAAATCATGGTTTGAGCTGAGTCTATGACCTTTGTGTTTACCTCATGATTGAGATGGGTTACTTGATAACATAGGTATATGTATGGGTTTATACCTAAGTAAGGTTTATCTATTGATATCCTTCTTTGTGGTTATCCTTGTTGGATTTAGTGAGACCTTGAGGGTCTTGGGGTCCCTACTAAGTATCGTATACTCACCCCTGCACGGGCTAGGCCCACACCTCGTTGTGTTGGTTGCAGACGACGGGCAGCACTGACAAAGGCCGAGTGTTCAAGGACTAGACGGTACCCAGAGGTGGACCTCTCGACGAGTCAGTATCCGGAGGTCTATTTCATGGCGAGACGATACTCGAAATAGGTCGGCTGGATAGAGCGTTGTGGAAGCTATTTGTACCTACCATCAGGTAGGATCCATGGTGGACGATCCAGGAGCTGCGCTATCTGTACCTACCCTTCAGGTAGGATATGAGGTGGACGACCTAGGAGCTGCTTCTATTCTTCCAGCTGTTTGTCTTTTCTGTTGTACTTTCGTTCAGTTGTAGTTGTACATCCAGTTGGGTTTGTATTCTGGCCCACATACTTTTCATCACTTACAGTTGTACTTAGTGTATTACTTCCTCTTGTACTATATGGAGTTTAGTTTAATATTATAAACGCAATGCCTTCCCAGTTATCGGTATTTACACCTTTGGTGCTAGTCGGCATCCCCTACCCTATTGAAGGCGTGTTTGGGGTAGTCACGGCATGGGCCCCGAGGACGGGTCGTGACAATTGGTATCAGAGGAGTCGGTTCTACTGCAAAACTCATAACTATGATATTTTCATTCTATGAAGCAATAATGTTAAGGGTACCGAGTGTGGTTTTCAGTTCAGGGAGTCCAGTGTTGGTGCAGCCGGCTGATGTATCCCTACACCAGGACCCTGACTTCTGATTTCCAACTCAATGCATGAAAACACTAATTGAATGTGTGTTTTCAAAGATTTTCCCTTAAAACAGCTCAAACCAGGTCAGCTCACCCAATATAATAGTTTGACCGTGTCACGTATGTTTCATTCAGGATGTCTTCTGATGGATGACCAGCTGAAGCCCAGAGGGATGTACGTACTGACAGCATACCGAGCGACGAGGCATCGGTACAGGGCCCTCTTACAGTTGAGGCACCAGCGGAGGCACCATCGGTACTACCATACGTTGGGCCATAGATGAAACCATCCCCAGCAGCAGGCAATGCACGCTGCTTGAGCGCACTGCACAAGTTCCAGTGCCATAGGCCACCCAGGTTCTGGGGAGAGATGGACCCACAGGCAGCTGAGGATTGGCTGGAAGCTGTGGTGAGAGTTTTTCGGATTGTGGGTACACCAGCAGACTTCATGGTGATCTTTGCTTCCAGCCTCCTTCAGGCAGCAGCATGCAGGTGGTGGAGCCCCTTGTTATAGTTTTGCGACAGGATGACCTTCACTTGGGAAGACTTTGAGACCCTCTTCAGGGTGGAGTTCATACCAGTGAATCTACACCCAGAGTGTGTTCAGGAGCTGCTGCCTTTGCCGCAGGACTTTCGATCAGTAGCTGAGTCATCTGTGGGAAGTAGACAGATGATGCAGAGGTCCGAGAGGAACAGAACCAGCTATATGTGGAGAAGGAAGTGTTATGAATGTGGCAGGAAGGGACACCTGGCACGTGACTGTCTGACCCCCCCACACAGTTGATCTGCAGGCATTGGAGGAGCCACCGAGGCAGAAGCAACGGCGGGTGCTTGAGCAACATCCGAGTAGTGGACAAGGTAGTAGATCTCTGGAAGCAGGTGGACAGGAGAAAAACTAATGGACTACTTTTTTTCTTGTTACTTTTAGTTCCATGCTGTTGTTGTATTTGTGTCTTTTTACTATGAGCTGCAGTAATAAAAAAGACACTTATCTTTGTGATGTTTTCTTTTCTGGCCTTTTGTTTAGCTAATACTGAGAGGTCCCGATTAAAACTGTTGACATGACCCTCACTTTCGAGATTTCTACTGGAGGAGACCCAGTGACCTCACACTGATGCCGACAGTGTGACTCGACCCTTGGATGTGAGAGTGATGGTTGGATCTCTTGGTAGTACCGTCGAGGCCTTACGACGTCATCCATGGCATGAATGCATCATTCATGTCAGGATTGAATATATTAGGAAATGGGCGTCATTAATCGAGGGGATGAGACCGAGTTTCTTTTTTGGAAAAGGAGAAATCTTAGCAGCTCTTACAGATCGTAGGAAAAGAAGGTGCAGATCATCCAGGAGCGGATGAAGACTGCACAGTGCAGTAAGAAACAGGAAACTGGGGCCAGTCTTAGAGACTCGTGCGTGTTAAATATTTCAAGAAGAATAATCTTTAATGATAGATGAGTCTGCGAAGCAGCAGGCATGGAGGCAGAGCTAGGAGACCAGCATGAGGTGGTGTACATTTTAACATGCTACAACCACCCGCCTTGGTTTTCCCCTCTAGGCACAAGATGATAGAGGGAAGGGGAAGAGTGTGGCTGGATTCGGTCAAGGAGTGTGACCTAATGGCTCTAGGAATGATTCAAGGGACAGTCTCTATCCACTACTAGCTGCCGTAGTAACAGATGTTGATATGAATCATTCCTTCCTTTCACAAATCATGTCCCAGACCTTGAGTTTCCGGTAAGCCGTAGACTTGACCCTCACGTCTGGAGATACCTTGGGAGGAGACTCTATAATCACACTTATGCCGATAGGGTGGTCTGACCCTCGAGGTGAGAGTTTCAGTTGGAATATCTTGGTGGAAGTGTCGAGGGCTTACGACGTTGGTCTCGGTATGGATTGGATTCACAGTTCATGCTCAGATTGACTGTATTATGCAAAAAGGTTGTGGTCTAACTATAACGTCGGGATGGGTTTTCCTTGGTTGGTGAAAAGGAAACGCCAGGCAGTACAGGATAAACTCATGCATAGGAGGTTTTGGTCGATCACTCTTGGGTCGGCCAACCTTACCCTCGTGGAAGCAGGAGTTTTGAGTTCCAATTCTAATCAGGAGGTGGAGGACTCTAGAGTTTGAGGATGGTGATCGCGTCCTTAAATGGGTTTCACCTCGACGAGGTTTATGGAGATGTGTCCAAGGCTGCAATTTATCTCCGAGGTTCAGCAGAACTTTTCAGGTCCTTAGAAGGGTAGGTGAGGTGGGATACCATTTTACCCATCCACCTCAGTTACACCCGGTGCACATTTTCTTCCACATATCTTAGATGAGGAGATACGAGCACGACCCGACACATATCATCGACCAAGGGGAGCTAGAAATTTGCGATGGGGTGACTTTTGTGGGGTTCTAGTAGAGGTTGAGGATCGACAGAAGCGGGTCCTATGAGGACGGTCGATTCCTCTTGTGTACTTTCGTTGGCAGCATAGGAACCTCCAAAAGAGCACATGGGAGAAGAATGCTCATATGCGTGCTTAGTACCACTTTTGTATCCCTAGTTTGTGTTAAAGCTTTATGAGGATGTAAATACCTGAGGTGGGAGTAATGTAATGACCCGTAAAAATCAAGGGAAATTTTTTCTTAATTTTCTTTGGGATTTTACAAGAACGTAGTTTCAGACGGTGCCTGATTCCAAGGCCCGGTGTTCCTGAAATCAATTTCCTAAGTTATGTTCGGGTACGTTCAATGAATGAATGAGAGGGTTTTTCTAACTTTTGAACGGGTGCTTGGAATTTAAATCTAAGGGCACCATTGAACTCATAGCGCTGGTTTTCGCTTAAGAGGACTTTCACCTCGACGGCAAATGATCGGGTTTGAGAGTTGGTTTTTGGGTTTCACGTGGATTAATAGAATAAAATAAGTGAGAACTTATTTTATCTTTGTTGAACCCATGCCATGTGGATAGTGTTGGATAAAAGATCCACATGGGAGTTTTTGTTGGGACCTCCACACCCTAACCTCCCATGGGAGGATAATTAGGGTGGGGACCACCCGAGCAGCATAACCTCCCATGAGGGGTTATGACATGGGGTCCACACGGGGCTTAACCCCCAATTTAATGGGAGGGGAGGAAATATCTCAACACTCCCCCATTAATGAGGGAGATACTCTTGGACTCTAACTCCCCTCTTAATGGAGGAGAATGAAACCTCCTCAACCCCCCCCCCCCCCATTTAATGGGAGGAAACTCCTTAACCCTATCCTTGTTAATTAGGATGGGACCACCCAGGCCCCTAAACCCCCTTGAAACTCCCCGAATTAATTATGTCATCCACTCGGGCAATTAATTTGGTGGAGCAGCTCCACTATTTGAATTTTGAATTGTGCCAACCATCGTGAACTTAATTAAGTGGGACCCACTTAATTAATTTCCTCCACCAAGAATAATATATTATATTCTATTATTTTGGAACGTTCTTGCACCTTTTGGTGGAGAGCTTGATAGGACTTCTTTCTCCAGTGAAGAACGCGAAGAATGACGGCGACGCTTCTTCCCCGACCTTCTTCGGCCTTCTTCCTCAGAGCCCCCCCCCCCCCATTTCTGACGTGGTGCTTCTCTGACGACCCTCCTTCCTCCCTACTCGTCGTCAACGCACCAACGCATGAACTCGGAAGTGGAAGCATGCAGTGACCGACGTCATCATCATCCCGCGTGATGAACGCACTCCCCGATGAATCAAAGTAAGGGGTTTAATCTTCGTTCATGTTTTATTTAACAAACATCGTTGATAATTGTTGGTCGATTGCTATCATTATTACAGGAGGAGGTCAGACCGCACAAACATGGCCGACCCTCCTCCCACCCTTGCTGTCATACCCGTTGCGGCTCGAACGAAGACGACGCGGTGCCATCGCACTGCGTAGAAAAAAATAAGAACAGGAGAAAAAGTGTGGCGCCATCGCGTCGCGCCGTGGAGGCCGAACAATGATGCGGCGCCATCGTGCCGTGCCGGAAAACCACGAAGAGGCTGTGGATTGTTAATTTGACGTGCGGATCTACGGGAAATGACAAAACTGGCCGCAGAGTCATTTTGAAGACATCGAAGTGAAGAGTCGGTCCCGGGAGGACCGCCAGCGAAGACCGCAGGCAAAACGGACCCCCCGGATCGCATCCGGTGGTCCACGGAAGAGCCTGCCGGCGGCTCGCACCGGCCGGCCGCGCGGAAGAGGCGGCGCCTGGCGCGCCGCCGGGAGTGTCTGATGTGGCTGAAGCCGTTGTGGCAGGCGGTTTTCCCACGGCCGCGCAGGACCCGAGGGGAGACTAGAGCTCATAACCCACGGCGGTCAAAGCCCCCCCCCCCCTTCTGTGACAGCTCGGCCGCGCCGGCCGAGGCCGGGCCACGCCTCACCATAGTGTGTCGGGCCGGGCTGTGCCCTAATGGGCCAGAAAGGGCCGCTCCCTAGTGGGCCGGACCCGGACCCGGGTCCGGTCGACCTAGTTCGGGCCAACCCAGGGGGTCTCGGGCCAGGTCAGACTGGGCCCGAACCCCCTATTTTCGGGCAGTTTTCGTTCAAACTCCCATAACATTAGCTACGGACCTCCGATCGATGCAACGTCAATTGCGATACAATCATGGGATCGAGACGGGCGTTTCGGTATATTACACTCAAGGTTTAGGAGAACATGGGGTATGACTGGCTTGGTTTGAACACAAAACCAACCGGGCCCTCTGAGCAGAAACACTTATAACTTGAGCTCCAGACGTCCGATTGACTAGCCATAGACTTTGTTTGATTCCTCATGATGAGGAAAAACAATTGGCATACTTCACATGAGGTTTGGATGCAGTTGGAGTAAGGTAGGGTTGGATTGTACCCGAAATCCAACCGGGCCCCTGGCACGAAAAAGCTGATAACTTTCAGACCTGACGTCCGATTGATGAACCGTCAGCGGCGTTGGTGATCATGTTGAGAAAAAGTCCATATGAGTATACCCTATGAGAGTTCGGGGTATAGTTGAGATGCATCCGGGATGGTTCGTAAATGAAACAACCCGGCCCCAGGGACGAAAAGGATAATAACTCACAGACCGTGCATCCGATTGACGCGTCGTCTGTTCCGTTGAGACCCCTATGACGAGGCGGCCCTTTGAGATACTTCTTCATGGGAATTTGTTATAATTGGAGTATCAAAATGTAGCTAGTGGAGCGGACCCTCCTAGAGACGAGCGTACGGAGTACGGAGACCGTGTAGCTGGCTGAGACTTGACGACTGCTTGCCCGACTCGATTTGGAGTGAGTCGACTAGCCTAGTGGACGGAGCACTACTGTGTTTGGGTGCAGACCCATGGAGGATAGAGCACTATTGTGTTTGGGTGAAGACCCATGTTACTCAATAGAGGGAGTACCTCTGCAGGCTATTAGGAGGGTGCACTACTTTGTTTGTGTGGCAGACCCCGGCGGGAGCACTACTGTGTTTGGGTGGCTGACCCGCGGTACTCGACAGGAGGAGTACCTCAGCAGTCTTAGGTTAGTGAGATGTACCTCAGAGTCGTGACAGGATCACTATAATCATCAGAGATGGAGCTCTTCCGCAGTTAGGTTATCGTTTGTGAAAATCCTAGTTTTAGCTGAGTCTATGACCTTTGTGTTTACCTCATGATTGAGATGGGTTACTTGATAACTTAGGTATAAGTATGGCTTATACCTAAGTAAGGGTTATCTATTGAGATCCTTCTTTGTGGTTATGCTTGTTGGATTTAGTGATACCTTGAGGGTCTCGGGGTCCCAACTGAGTATCGTATACCCACCCCTACACGGGCTATGCCCGCACCTCGTTGTGTTGGTTCAGATGACGTGCAACACTGACAGAGGCCGAGTGTTCGAGGACTGGATGGTACCCATAGGTGGACCTCACGACGAGTCAGTATCCGGAGGTGGACATCAGGACGAGATGATACTCGGAGGAGGTCGTCGGGTGAGGGCGTTGTGGTGGCTATCTATACCTACCCTTCAAGTAGGATCCGTGGTGGACGATCCAGGAGCTGCGCTATCTGTACCTACCATTCAGGTAGGATCTGAGGTGGACGACCCATGAGCTGCTTCTATTCTTCCAGTTGTTTGTCTTTTATGTTGTACTTTCATTCAGTTGTAGCTGTACTTCCAGTTGGGTTTGTATTCTGGACCGCTTACTTTTCAACACTTACTTTTGTACTTAGTGTATTACTTACACTTGTACTCTGTGAGGTTTAGTTTACTATTATAAAGGCAATGCCTTCCCAGTTATCGGGATTTGTGCCTTTGGGGCTAGTCGCCAGCCCCTGGCCTATGGAAGGCAGGCTTGGGGTAGTCACGGCATGGGCCCCGAGGACGGTTCGTGACAATAGAAATCCTTTGCAATACCTCAAATTTGAAGAAATGAAAAATGATCAAAACCTTGAAAAGAATCTCATATAATCATGAAATCATTGGACAATGGTTGTTGAATTATTTTTTACATGCATGAATTGATGTCCTATCAATATAATGTGTGTGGAGTGCATAATCTGATTAGTACTAATTAATAATAAATAGTAATAATTATTAAAAATAATTAGTAATAAATAGTACTAATTAGTAATAAATAGTACTAGTTATGAATAAATAGTAAAAATTTGCACTAATTAGTAATAAATAATAATTATTACAAATAATCAGTAATAAATAGTAATAAATTGTAACATATAGTAATAAACATTAATAATTAAAAATAATTAAAAATTCATATTAATAAATAGTAATAAATAGTAATAATTAGTTATAAATAGTAATAATTAGTAATAAATAGTAATAATTAGTAATAATTATTAATAAATAGTTATTAATACTAATAATTATTAATAATCAGTAGTAAAAATTTTTAATTAGTTTTAATTATAAGTAATTAGTTTTAATTAGTAGAAGTTAGTAGTAAATACAAGTACATAATAGTAATTAGTAGTAACTAGTAGTAATTAGTTGTAATTAGAAATAAATAGTTGTAATTAGTAATAAATAGTACTCAATAATAATAATTAATAATAAATAGTAGTAATTATTAATAAAGAGTACTAATTGGTAATAAATACTAGTAATTAGTAATAAATCGAACTAATTATTAATAAATAGTAGTAATTTTTAATAAATAGTTTTAATGTTAATAAATAGAAATAATTAGTAATAATTAGTAATAATTAGTATTAAATAGTAATGATTAGTAATAAATAGTATTAATTTGTAATAAATAATAATAAATAGTATAAAGTGTTAATAAATAGTAGAAATTTTAAATAATCTGTAGTAATTAGTAGTAATTAGAAGTAATTAGTAGAAATTAGTAGTAAATATTAGTAATTAATAGTAATTAATAGTAATTAGTAGTAATTAGTAGTAAATAGTAATAAATACTAATAAATAGTAATAAATAGTAATAAATAGTAATAAATAGTAATAAATATCAATTAATAGTAACTAATAATAAATAGTATAAATTTTTAATAAATAGAAGTAATTAGTAATAAATTGTAGTTGTTAGTAATAAATAGTAGTAATTCTTAATAAATAGGAGAAATTGTTAATAAATATTAGTAATTAGTATCAAATTGTAGTAATCAATAGTACATAGTAGTAATTAGTAGTAAATAGTAGTAATCACTATGGAATATTAGTAATTATTAATAAATAGTAACAATTTGTATAAATAGTAATTATTAGTAATAATTAGTATTAAATAGTATTAAATATTAATAAATTGTAAAAAATAATAATTATTAGTAATAATTACTACTAATTAGTAATAATTAGTAGTAATTATCATTAATTAGTTGTAATTAATAATAAATAGTCGTAATTAGTTATAAATAGTAATAAATAGATATAAATAGAAATAAATAGGAATAAATAGGAATAAAAAAGAATAAATAGTATAAAATAGTATTACTTACAAATAGTAATAATTACTATAACGAACGAACTTGGGTCAATCATGAACTTGTAACTAGAGTTGGTCTGTGACAAACCCGAAGGGCATTCCCGATCCCCACAGGCTGTCGATTTATGTCAGGAAACAAAATAAAACATGTGGGAATCATGTTTCCCATAGACAAAAAAATAAATAAATCTAAACTGAAAAAAACTAATAAACTCTAGAGACATGAATAAAAGAAAGATGAATAGGAAAACATGCCTCTAGGTGAGCTCGTGGGTTATCATTAAACACAGAACCATGCTCGCACCAATAGAAATCCAAAACTAGAGGAACCTGAAACTAAAAGTTAAAGTAGGCATGAGTACCATGATGCTCAGTAAGAATTACAATAATAAAAAACACCCTATACCCTTATCATTATAAAGAAACCATAAACATGCTATTTTGAAAATAAGATATAATAAAATAATTCTTTTCATCCCTTTCAAATTCAAGTAATAATTTGTTCTTTTTTCAAGGAAATCATTTCACTTCCACTGAATTTTCATGAAAAATTATAAGAACAAATTAACATTTAAAATTTAAGCAATGAAATTGAGATTAAATTATGATTTTCATAGATGATACATCAAGCAAGAAACACCTAAAATGAAAATCATATCAGAAGCACTATGATAAATCCCAAAGCAGTTATTATTAATCGGGGACCTAGGATCCCCGTACCTTAGTAAAATGTACTATAACATCCAAAACTCAAAGTGTTCTCATGAATGCGAGAATAGGAGGAGAAACCTCGTGGGCCTAGTGGTCTCCAATAATTAAAAATCAATAGTTAGTTTTGTAGTGTCAATCCTGCTAGATGAAATCGGGGAGAACCTCTTTTGAATCATCTAGTGTAGTAGACTTAGTCTTCCATCCTAGCCACACAGGGTTACCCATGTTCTCTATTTAAAATGGTGGTGATATTTTATCAGAAAAAAATATGATAACACGACTGATTATTTATCCAAAAACACATTCTACATCCCACAACCAATGTCTCTCTTTAAGTGCATCCCTATTTTATGTCACGAAATAATTCACAATCCTCTAAACTAGGAAAATATCATAAATAACGCAATTATCATAAAATTAATTGTTCTAAAATAAAGGGAGCATTCTTTAAGAGGGTTTTTCCATTTTCAGAAACAATTTTCGAGGTTCCAAACGGGCCTCATTACATGGAAAGGAATATTTTCCTATTATAAAATCTTAATCAACTAATACATTAAAAAGACATCTAAAATACCAATTAAAAAATGAAGGCACCAAAATTTTAAAAATTATCTTGAATCCATGCTTAAAATAAGTAAAAACTTTTAATAATGAAAAATTAAAAATTAACCTCAAATTCATACCAAATGCATACATTTTTTCAAAATAAGGTCTTGAGTATATATCCACTAGAAAAGAACACATTGAAATCCTAGAAATTTTCTGAAAAACAAATGCAGAAACATTTCTAAAAATCACAACCAGATTTCATAGCTTGTATATATACTATATATATATATATATAATTTTTTAAAATAATCATGAAATTATGGAATTCAAATTAAAGAGTTAGGCTAAGGGAACCAACCTCAAACTTGCCTCTCTTTGATGACAACCACCCGAACCGACACATCATATTTATACGCACATGAATATATACACATATATACATATGTAAATACCCCAAGCTACATTTCACATATTCTCCTCTCCGTGAAGGATTATTTATAATGAGGGCATAGATATATGAATTACCCTATTAATGTACATATAGGCACTCTCGACACCCACATCCCAAAACCACCCTAGTGTGGCCCAACGGACCCTATAAAAATTACCAAAAGCTCAAAAATCCCTAAAAACCTAAATTAAAATTAAACTGTTATAAAATAATTGATAACTATTACAGAAAATATTTATGGGCAGACTGAAACGGTTCGAAATGCATCGCCTTCAGTGACAGACATAGAAACATGTCTGAATTAGGCCCAAAAGAACCATCACACACCCTATTAGATATAGAAACACAAAAAATCATCTCTCCTGAAACCCTAGGGTTCCGCCGAGCATGACACCTTGATGGGGAAGTGGAAAAGGTGGAAATATTGGATGATGAGGGATGCAGAGGTCCTACCTTGGGTCGATGACCGAGAAACCAGAGATGATCTATTGAAATATCTGAACGAAGGGGGTCCTGAGTGGAGGTGGAAAACGGTTGTTGGGAGGGGGAGGGGCTGGGTTGCGTGAGGGATATGGGATGGGAAGAGAGGGAAAATGAATGAAAAAAAATGAAAAAAATAAAAACCTAACTTAATAATAATTTTATTAGTATTAAAAAAAATCTTACTTTTTATTTTATTTAAATATTTTATTTCCATTTTATTTTATTTTATTTTTGAACAATGGAATCCCACACAGTTTGGCTACACGATATGCCAGATCATGTGCCAACCATGCACACCCTACTGGAGATAATGGGAACACGTACGAGCTAGCTTCACAGTTTCCAAACCATGTGATGACCTGGTTTCACGCCTCTGTCCATTTACAGAACCAAACCACACTATTTTCCTAACATTTTGAATCTTGTGTGCCTCACTACTGGACACCCAACACAGGTCAAATAGTTACTGGGGAAGGGATAAACAGTTTACCCTAACCGTACTCAAACTATGCACATGCCAAAAAACCCACCTGAGATTTCTAAAATTCAAAAAATTAAATTGATGATCAATCCAATCCCCATCCAATGATATCCAAATCCAATAAAACAATAAAATAAAATAACTTCTTAGGTCAGGGTGTGACAATTATCCCCACTAGAAACAATTTCATCTCCTAAAAAGTGACCCAACTAAAATATGAACAAAACTAAACCGAGAATGGAATAATTACAGATAAGATTATGAATTTCGGGGTAACTTTTCTACTCTATAGGTCACGTCCAACCATTTGTAAGAAATTCAACAAGAGGAACCATAGGGAATAAAGGGAGGGTTCTCCCCACCATGAGTACCTGACTAGCACAGCCCACAATGAGATTCTCATCACGTACTAACTCTAGAACATCCAACATGATCCAATGTGAAAGCCGCCCACACAGACCATGTCATGACCCGTCCCCTGGGACTCATGCAATGTCTACCCCAAGACCACCTTCCATAGGCTAGGGGCTGGCGACTAGCACCGAAAAGTGTATTCCTTTAAACTGGGAAGACATTGCCTTTATATCCTATAAACACATGAAACCAATCAGATAACAATATACGAACATAAGTAAAATGTATAGTAAAAGTTTAACTATAGTAAGAAAAAGGGGCCAGAATACAAGCCCAACTGAAAAGTACAAGTAAATGAAAGGAACAAGTATTCTGAAACAACTCCTGTGAACTCCTTCCACGGATCCTACCTGAGGGGTTGGTACAGCTCTCGAACGGTCGTCTATGCGGTACACCTAGTCTATGTTCCACCTCCAAGCTACCTCCAGTCCTCGTACCCTCGTCCTCAGTTAGCGTTGTCCGTCGTCTACACCAAACACAATAGGATGCAGTCATAGCCCGTGTAGGGTTGTGTATAACGATACTCGGTAGGGACCCCAAGACCCACATAGTCTTGCAAAATCCACAAAGGATAAACCACAAGCATGAAATCAAATGACAACCCTAATTAGGTATATGCCAATACATATACCGAAATTATCATGTAAAACCATATCAATCATTAGGAAACACAAGGTCCAACTCAAAAGAACAAAGATCAACTCTTCCACAATGGACAGAAAACCACGAAGGTATGTATCACATAGGTACTCCACATAGAAGAATACCACCAAGGTATTACCATGAAGGAAAGTACCACATAGGTACAGACTCAGCTCACAGAAGGTATAACATAGCTACAGTAGTTGAGATTATTAGATATAACTACTAAATAATCTTACAAAATTAGGAGGCATACCCACAAATGATCCTAAATCATCATCAGACCCACAAAGGATCGTATTACATCGTCAGACCCACACATGATCCTAGAACCTCGTCAGAACCACACTAGAACCTAGTACATCATCAGACCCACACAAGATCCTCGTACATCGTCAGTATGTCATTAGACCCACATAGGATCATAGTACATCGTCAGTATGTCATCAAATCCACACATGATCATAGTTCATCATCAGTACATCTTCATACCCACACAAGATCCTAGTACATCATTAGTACAATTTCAGACCACCACAGGATCCCAGTACATCGTCAATACATCGTCAGACCCATACCGGATCCTAGTACATCGTTAGTATGTCGTTAGACCCACACAAGATCCTAGGACATCATCAGTATGTCGTCATACCCACACAGGATTATAGTACGTCGTAATTACATCTTCATACCCACAAAGGATCCTAATACATCATCATTACATCTTTAAACCCGCACAGGATCTGAGTACATCATCGGTATGTCGTAAGACCCACACATGATCCCAGTACATCGTCAATACATCGTCATAGCCAGCTACATAGTTCCCACACAATGCTTTCTCATCTACAGGAGGGTTCCCTCCTAAAGACAATGGTCAATACTGCAAGTGAAAAGTAGTCGCACAAAGAATTATCCCAAAGGACCACCACATCATAGGGGTCTCAATGCTACAGACGGTGCGTCAATCAGACACTCGGTCTGTATGTTATTAGCATTTTAGTCTTAAGGGCCCGGTTGGATTCGTGCTCGATCCAACCCGACCTTACCCCATCATTACCCAAAACTCTAGTGGGGTATACCAAAAGGCTCATATTTCTCTAACGATTCCAGCACCACTGATGGTTTGTCAAACGGACGTCTGATGCCAATGTTTTGGCTGATATAGAGAAAATTGGTCGAACTCGGCCTGGGTCTGGTCTGACCCAGCCTGTTGGGTCCAGCCCATCCAGCTAGGGCCGGCCCGGCCCATGCTGGGTGGCCCAGCCTTGGGTGGTTGAGCGGCCGCGGTGCAGCGCGGGGGCCGCGGGGCGGCGCAGGGGCCACAGGGCATTGCGGGGGTTGTGCGGTGGCGCAAAAGTCGGGGGGTTGTGTGGGGGATGGGGGGCCGCATGGGGGCTGCGGTGCCGCACGGGGGGTCGGGGGGCTGCGCGGGGGCTGGGGGTCGCGCGGGGGCCGTGGGGCGGCACCACAACCACAGTTTCTCCGTCATCTTTTTCGCGGTCGGCATTGTGCCGACCGCGGTATCTGAGTCCCACAAGTGCCATTTGTCGGCACCAGTCGCCACCTTCTTTCATTGCAAGGAAGACAACACAAACTCAAGAAAAATGTAGAGAGGTTATGAAATCTTCATTTGGTATGAACCCTCCACATTAGGGTGGTAAAAAGAATATTAATCAATCTTGTATGAAGAACATCAAACCCTACATCCTCCGAAAATGATTATTCCCTAACCCGAAAAAATAAATCATTTGCGGATCAACTAGTTAGAGAGTTGATCCCCGTTCTTTTTTTATAAGGGAAGAACATGGGAATCCATAATCACACATAATTAAACACCTACCTAGGATTTTTGTTGATGGAGGTCGCGAGGAAGGAGACTAAGTCACTGGGGATAATGGCATCATCGTTCGTCGCTTCCGCAAGACGCTTCCGATGTCAGCTCGAACGTCATCCTCGTTCTTCAATTCCGGAGTGCATTCTTTATTGGAGGATAAATAATCCATCCAAGGTTCTCACCCAATTTTCCTTTTCCTACCCTTTCCCCAATTCCACTAATAATGAAAAGCCAACATAATTTTAGTTATGTAGTTCAATTATGGTGGCACAGTTAAAATGCTGACATATCTCATTAATTGTTATTTATCTCCAAACATTAAATGGGGAGTTGGCATAATTGATTTAGGTTAGTTGAGAGCTATTCTCCCATTAAAGGGGTTCTGGTGGTCCCCACCACTAGAATTCAAATTGGGTGATTTTAATCTTGGTGGTCCCCACCTCCATAACCTTCACAAAGGAGGTTTCAATAAAAAAATAAAATAGAAGTTTATATTATTTTATTTTGATTTCCACAAAAAAGTGAAAAACTATCTTTCACCCTCGACCTACTGTGGTCAAGGTGAAGGTCTCCTTAATATAATATCAGCCCTGCAAGTTCAATGGTGTCCTCATATTTAAATTTCGAGCACTGGTTCAAAAGTTACAAAAACTCCCTCTCACGTTTACTTAACGTACCCGAAAAAAAGTTTCAGAAATTCATTCCGGGCACACCGGGACTCAGAATCACGCGCCTTCAATTTTCACAGACTTGTAATATTTCCAAATAACTAAAAGAAATTTTACATGTAATTTCTAGGTCTTTACATTCTCTGCTCCTCAGGGCTTTACGTCCCCAGAATCCACATCACAAAACTAGGAAAATAAGTGGGGGTACTAAGCACGAATCTGAGCCTCCTGCTCCCATATGATCTCCTAGAGGTTCCCCTACTGCCAACGAACATGCACCATAGGAATCGACTTCCCACGAAGGACTCGCTCCTATCTATCTGCAATCTCAACTGGAACCTCCGTAAATTTTTCCCCATCGTCGACGTCTAGCTTGTTGTGGTCAATGATTTGAGAAGGGTCATGCACATATCTCCTCAGTTGGGATACGTTTAAGATTCTGTCCACCCAGTGCAAATGAGGGGGAAGTTATAGGCGGTAAGCCACCTTTACAACTATTTTGAAGACCTATAATGTTCCAATAAACCTTTGATATAACTTGTCACCTCGTCTAAATCTCTGAAAACCTCATCTAGGGGAGACCCATAAAAATATGTGGCCTCCATCCTCTAACTCCTTAGGTCTCTGTCTCCATTCAGAAAAAGACATCTTCCTACTCTGAGCTATCTTCATCTGCTCCTAGATGATCTACACCCTCTCTATGGTAACCTACACCATCTCTGGTCCCATGAGTGTGGACTCCCCTGGGTAAGTCCAGCACAATGGTGATATGGAAGTTCTCTCGTACAACGCCATAAAAGGTGACATCCCAATGCTAGAGTGATAATTGTTGTTCTATGGAATATCCACCAAGGACAAGTGATCCTCCCATCTGCAACTGAAGTCGGGGACGTAAGCACGCAATATGTCCCCGATGTTCTGAATGATCAGCTCCGTCTGGCCATCTGTATGAGGTTGGAAGGTGGTTCCCAATCGAAGCTGCTTCCCGAAAGCGTCCTACAACCCCTTCCATATCCAGGAAGTGAAACACGCATCACGATCAGAGAAAATCATCGTGGGTACTCTATGTAGCCGCAAAATATCCTTCACATAGATGTGTCTCAAGCTTTCTACTGTACCCTACTCTCTGATCGGTATTAAGTGTGATGACTTGGTGAGTCCGTTGAAGATCACCTACATAGAATCATGACCTATGGATGTACGTGGAAATCAAGTCAGGAAGTCCATGGATATCCCATCCCACATCAACTCCTGGACATCTAAAGGCTGAACGAAGCCTACTAGTACATGATTATCAGCCTTCACTTGCTGACAAGTGAGGCACCGAGACACAAACTCTGCTATGTCTTTCTTCATTCTCAACCACCAGTGATGTCGTCAGAGGTACTGGTACATCTTCTCCACTCTTGGATGTACCACTAGAGGGGATGTGTGGAACTCCCTCAACACATCCCCCCGAAGTGATATGGGTACCATGGTACATTCTTTAAAATGTATGAAATTCTCCCCACATTCAGAAAATCCATCAGGGGCCTGTCATGTGTATATCTGAGCACGTCAACCTCGTAGTCAGCGTCCCCACGTTGCGCCTCCCTGACTCATTGAATAAGTGGAGGAGTGACTGTAAGAGACTGAAGAAAAGAGGATCCATCTCGATCCACAAAGGATATCTGCAAAGTGGTCAACTTCTTTGTCATCTCACCTAACTGTTGTATACCACATATCCTACCGAGTGCAACTACTAAAATGTTTCCCTTCCTAAGAGTATAGACTATATCAAAGTCATAGTCCTTGAGGCACTCAAGACAACGTCATTTTCCCAGTTTCATGTCCTTTTAAGAGATGATATACTTGATACTCTATTGATCTGAGTAGACTGTAAAATGTGCACCCATCAAGTAATGTTGCCACATCTTCAATGTGAAGGCCACTACTGCTAACTCTAGGTCATGGGTAGCATAGTTCTGCTCATGCTGTCTCAGCTTTCGAGAAACATATGCGATCACTTCTCACTCTTGCATCAGAACACATCTGAGCCCATTCCTTGATGTGTCGTATTATACTATGTACTCAATGTCGTCCTCTGGTAGCCTCAATATGGGGGCACTAGTCAGCATCTACCTCAGCACCTGAAAACTAAGCTGGTATCTCCCCGACCATACCAAGGGTTGCCCCTTCTTCGTCAAAGTAGATAAAGGTGTTGCAACTCTGGAGAAATCAGGTACAAATTTGTGGTAGTACCTATCCAAAGTAGATGTCCCTTTCTGTTCAGGGAGGTATTCTTGGAGACATCTTTTGGAATGATGTCCCCATGCTCTGCCACTCCTATTTGGAAATGAAAACTCCAAACTCTTGCTACAATGAGGGTAAGTCTGGGCGACTCAAGAGTGATCGGTTGCACCCTCCTATGCCTGAGTTTATCCTGTGATGCCTAGGGTTCCTTTTATACCAACCAAAGAAAACCCAATTACACAGTTGTAGATAAAACACAAACTTTTCCATAATACATTCAACCTGAGTATGAAATGTCGATGTCCAGTCCATACCCAAAACTAACATCTTAAAGCCTCGATGTTTCCACCAAGAGGTTCCAACCGAAAATCTTGCCTCAAGGGTCAGATCACATTGTCGGAATTTGTGTGATTATCAAGTCTCTTCCCAAAGGTATCTCCAAACGTGAAGGTCATGTCAATGGTTTAACTGAAAACTCTAGGTCTTGGACAAGTTTTGAGGAAGGATGGAATGATTAATGCCTATGTAAATTGATACAAAAGTTGGTAGTAGACACGGACTGTACCTCAATTCATTCCTAGAGCCCTTGGGTTTCACTCCTTAACCACATGCAGCTACTCCCATCCTCTGTCCTCCAGCTCCCTGAGCCTAGTGGGGACCACAATGGGGGTGGTTGCGACATGTTGAAATGTACACCACCTCATGATTCTTCACTATCTCTGCTTCTACATCTACATCACTGAATATTCATCTATCCCTAACAATTCTTCTTCCCGTGTCATTTTAAACACCCAAGTCTCTAAGACTGGTTCCAGTTTCCTACTTTCCCACTACTATAATTCACTGGATGCATCCTCTCAGCCAACGAATATTCAACCACAAAGGTTAACTCTAGCACCCTACCATAAATAGGAATGCATGGTGCTGGCTCGGACGTCCTTAAACACACCTCGTTCATAGGTTTGAGCCCCGAAGAACTGATTGTATTGTATTCATCGAGTACCAGGAATGATCGGTATGCCTCGATGAATACTCAGCTACCGACATGTTGCCCTGCCGGAGTTGTAGATGATTTAGAGAAATCTCAGCCACCTCCCCAAGCCAGTCCTCACTGCCTCTGAGTCTGTCTACCCTCAGAACCTAAGGTGTATCTGATGTTGAATCATGCATAAGGCACTAAACCTATATGTTTCCTATACTGGTACCACCAGTTGTAACTGCTGACTAACGGGCAACGATATAGGTGACACACTACCCGAAGGTACTATCTCAGGTAATGGTCCACGTACCGAATCCTCATCACTAAGCGGACCATACTCATGTTCACTAATTGATAATTACTAGTATCTAGGATCACCAACTACTCTACTGGTGTCTCAAATAGGGGAAAAATCTATCAATCTCATCGAGTCAGCCCTCAGCTACGTGGGAATCTGTCTCGCCTCAAAACCTCAGAGGCCGCTCCTGCTGGAACTCATGGAACACGCTCAGTTGGAGTGCACCACCCGCTAGTGAGGCTGGTGGTAACCACTGCCCAATGGGTGGTGGTGCTGCTGGTACACCATCTGAAGGTGCCAACATAATAAGAGGGCCATGCACCGGAGCCTCGTCGCTCCGTGGGCCGTCATTGTGTACTCTCTCGGGAATCCTAGCTAACTGTCTGCATAGTGGAATCCTGATAAGGAATAGGTGCTCCACTGTCGTTAGGTAACACCTGGTGATATGACTCATGAAAACACAAGTAACCATTTCCAAACACACACGCAATCAGTGTTTTCGTGCACTGAGTCAAAAATCAGAATTCAGGGTCATGGTGTATGGATAAGTCGGCCACTGCACCAACATCAGATTCATTAAACTTATATCCACACTCACTACACTTAACACTATTTCTGTTAAAAATATCAGAGTCCTATTTTCTACGGAATAACCAACTCATCTGATACCAATTTTCATGACCCATCCCTCGGGGCTCGTGTTGTGACTACCCCAATCCCAACTTCCATAGGCCAGGGGCTGGTGACCAGCACCAAAGGACGTATTCCAAAAATCCAGGAAGGCATTAACATTATATCCATTAAAAAATTTCAACCAAGCACACAACCAGATACGAACACAAGTAAACTGTGTAGTAAAAGTGTAAGTAAAGAACGAAAAAGGGTCCAGAGTACAAGCCCAGCTGAATAATACAAGTAACAGAAAGGTACAATTAAATTGAAACAACTCATGTGAACTCTCGCCAAGGATCCTACCTAAAGGGTAGGTACATCTCTTGAATGGTGGTCTCTGTAGTATGCCTTGTCTAAGGTCCACCTCTGCGCTACCTCCAGTCTAGGTACACTTGTCCTAAGTTTGTGTGGTCCGTCGTCTACACCAAACACAATAGGGTGCGGGCATAGCCCATGTAGGGGTGAGTATAAATATACTTAGTAGGGACCCTGAGACCCTCATAGTATCACAAAATCCACAAAGGGTAATCTAAAAGAATGAAATGAACTGAGAACCCTAATTAGTTATATGCCCATACATATACCTGATTTGTCATGTAAACCCATATCAATCTTGAGGAAACACAAGGTCCAACTCAAAATCCCAAAGCTCAACTGTTCCACAAAAGAAGGAAAACATGATGTTAAGTACCACACAGGTACGCCACACAGAATAATACCACCATGGTATTACCATGAAAGAAAGTACCAAACAGGTAATGACTCATCTCACACCAGGTATAACTTAGGTACAATAGTAGAGATGATTAGATGTAACTACTAAATCATATTACTCTATTAAGAGGTATACCCATGATGGATCCTAAATCATCATCAGACCCACAAAGGATCTTAGTTCATTTTCAAACCCAAACAGGTTCCTAGTACCTCGTCAGACCCACACAGGATCCTAGTACATCATCAGTACGTTGTTAGACCCATACAGGATCCTACTACATTATCAGTACGTCGTTAGACCCACAAATGATCCTAGTACATTGGAAGTACGTCTTCAAACCCATAAAGGATCCTAGTACATTTATATACATCTTCATACCCACAGAAAATCCTAGTACATCGTCTGTATGTCACTAGACCCACACATGATCCTAGTATATTGTTAGTACGTCAACAGACCCACAGAGGATCCTAATACATCTTCAGTACGTCATCAGACCCATGCGAGATCCTATTACATCGTCAATACATTATCAGACCCACACAGGATCCTAGTACATCGCCAGTACGTCATTAGAGACAGCTATAGGGTACCCGCAGTAAGCTTGCTCATCTCCGGGAGGGTCTGCTCCTCTAGACACTATTTGATAATCTAGCTACAAAAATTTCCCATTAAGAAATATTCATAATCACCGCCACATCATAGGGGTCTCAACTCAATACACGTTGCGTCAATCGGACGCTCGGTCTGTATGTTTTTAGGCTTTTGGTCTCTAGGGATTGATTGGATTTGTGCTCGATCCAACCCAACCATACCCCAACTTTATCCAAAACACTAGTGGGTTATAGGAAAATCTCTATCTCGCTCCAAGGTTTCCAGTACCGCTGAAGTTTCATCAAACAGATGTACAATACAACAATTATGGACGATAGAGCGAAAATGGGTCGAAGCTGGCCTCGGTCGGGTCCGACCCAGTCGGCCCGACCCGGCCTAGGCCGACCTGACCTGGTTCGGGTCAACCCGAGCTTCCATTTCTGGCCCCAAATGCTAGGTCTGGCCCGGCCCGCACTGGGCAGGCTGGTCAGAGTGGCCCGGCCCGGGGAGGAGGGGCGGCTGCGGTGCGTTGCGGGGGCAGTGGGGTGGGGCAGGGGCCGCGAGGTGGCGCGGGGGCAGCAGGGCAGCACAGAGGTCGTGGGGTAGTGTGGTGGTTGCAGTTTTGCCGTCTTCATCGTCATGGCCATTAGTGTTATGGTCTCCGTGTCCGAGTCCCACTGGTGCCATTCGTCGGCACCAGTCATTGCCTTCTTCCATTGCGAGGAACATAACAAAAACTGAAGAAAAATGAAGAGAGGACGGGCCATGTTCATTTGGCCCCCACCCATCACATTAGGGTGGTTGAAAGCGGTTTAAACAAACTTTTATGAAGAATGTCAAACCCTACAACCTTCGTCAATGATTATTCCCAAACCCATAAAAATAAATCATCCACAGATCAACTAGTTAGAGAGTTGATCTATGTTCTTTGTTTAGAAGGGAAGAACATGGGAATCCATAATCACACATAATTAATCCCCTACATCGTAGGTTTGTTGACGGAGGTTGCGAGGAAGGATACTATGTCGTTGGGGATAATGGCATCGGCGTTCGTCGCTTTCTCAAGACGCTTCCAAAGTCGGAACGAAGGTCGTCCTCATTCTTCAATTTTTGAGTGTGTTATTTGTTGGAGTATGAAGAATAACTCTAATGTTCTCTCCCAATTTTACTTTTCTTACCCTTTCCCCAATTCTACCAAAAATTAATACCCAACATAATTTTAATTAATTATATCAATTATGTTGGCACAATCAAAATGCTTACACATCTCATTAATTGTTATTTGGATCCAACAATTAAATGGGTAGTTGGCAAAGTTTATTTAAGGATGTTAAGAGGTTTTCTCCCAATAAAGGGGTTCGAGTGGTCCCCACCACTAGAATTCAAATTGGGAGGTTTTAAGATCATGGGTCCCCACCTCCATAACCATAACATGGGAGGTTTCAACAAAAAAATAAAATAGAAGTTTATTTTATTTTATTTTTATTTCCACGAAAAAGTGAAAATAAATCATTCAACCTCGACCTACTAAGGTGAAGGTATCCTTATGTGAATATCTATGCTGTGAGTTCAACATTTTCCTCAAATTTAAATTCCGATCACCAGTTCAAATGTTACAAAAACCCGATCGCACGTTTACTGAACATACCCGAAAAAAAGTTAAGAAATTCATTCCCGAAACACCGGGCCTCATAATCTCACACCATAAATTTTCGCGGACTCATAATATTCACATATAAATAAAAAAATACATGGAATTTATGGGTCTTTAAAGACCAAAACTCCCACACAGACTAACCAACACAACCACGAGAAATTTACATCCCAAACAAATAACATCTAACACACAGGAAAACCCACGGAAAGAGCCCAACACAAATAGTTAACTGAACCACAATTCATCACCGCCAAAATATAAATTTATATCCAAGATGAAAACAATATAAAATAAGATCAATACACCAAAAACGATAACCACACAATAGAGAAAAGCATTCAGAGACTGATATTTTAGGAGGAACAACAAGTGGAATTATAAGAAAATGAGATAACTACACCTTATTATAACCAAAATGGTGTAATCAAATAACAATGGTCGTAATGGGGAAATGAGACCTATACACCTCCTATAAAAAAATTTAATGACAGGGAAGCTAAAATATAGAATCTCAAACCTTTCTTATTCCATCACTGGAGACAAAATCCAGACTAACGTCCTCCACACATAATGATTTCCTGACTATGTGAAAAGATTCACTCCAAGACCTATAGCAGGAGCACTGATGTCTGGAATCATATTATTCCCCAAAGTCAAGAGCTGACGATCTCAAATAAAATTTCTCTTTTAACAGTGTGACTCATAGAAACACTTTAAATAAGTCGAATGACCATGATGAATAGAACAGCCTTTAATATAAGAATGATGTGTTCTATTTTTCATTTAATGAAGGTTGGTGTCAAACCAAGATGTCTTGGGTGACGTCTAAATCTAGAGAATTATCTAGCTCCACCACTAAATTTAGAGTATGGGTAGAGTCATCAATGTGAATACTCAGAGAAACAATCATTCATAATTTCATCAAAAACCACAACCACCCTAGTTTTCACAAGTTAAAGCCACTAAATGATGACCACCACCGATTCCCAAAACCATACATCACCATAACACGAAGGAAGAAATCCTGGATTCTGATCGTTCACTCCTTACTGAGACTTTTATGGGGCTTACTCAAAAATAAGAAGCACGAAAATGATTCAACATGCATCACAATGCAAAATTCCAAAAATCAATCTCAAACCAAAACCTAGACTGAAATCACCATTTCAACCAAATTGTCAGTATATAAAAACCAGAAGCCCAAGAAAAAGAGTTCTATACATGGAAAGAATGTTCTAAACAATTTCTCAATCACTTTTAAAAACAATGAAATCAACCTTTTTGAAAACCATTTTTCATAAAAAATATCTTTTAAATATCCACCATGGAAATTCCATGATGTCTTACACACATATATATACCCTTGTTCTCTATCAATCACCCAATAAAATAGACCACCAATTATCAACATTCCACATGCGTACAACGTTATATTTGGTAATTCATATAAATATGAAGGGTCAATTCAAAACATTTATCATTTAAAAATAAAATCATTCAACATAAATAAAAATTCTCTACTAATTTAAAGTTTCCACTCATCATTAGATTGAATACATTCATAAAACATGTAAAAACTTTTAATAATGGAAAATTATAAATTAACTTCAAATTCATACCAAAACCCCTACATTTTTTCAAAATATGGTCAGGAGAATATATCAACCAGAAAATAACACATTGAAATCCAAGAAATTTTTTGAAAAACAAAGGTAGAAATAGTTCTAAAAATCACAACCCGATTTCATATCTTGTATATATACTAAAAATATATAAAAATAATTTTTTAAATTAATCAAAAAAATAATGGAATTCAAATTAAAGGTTTTGGCATAGGGAACCAACCTCAAACATTCCACTCGTGATGAAAACCACCCGAACTGAAACATCACGCTTATACACGAATGAATTTATACAGACATATATACATATATATATATATACATACACACACACATATATATATATATATATTAATACCCCATGCTACGTTTCACATATTTTCCTGTCCATGAAGGAGTATTTATAAAGAGGGTATATATATATGTATTACCCTATTAATGTATATATAGGCACTCTCGACACCCATATCCCAAAACCACCCCAGTGAGGTCCAACACACCCAATAAACATTACTAGAAACTCAAAAATAACTAAAACCATAAATTAAAACTAAACTATATTAAAATAATTAAACACTATTAATGAAAATAATGGTGGGTAGACTGAAACAGTTCCAAATGCATCGCCTTCGATGACAGACATTAAAACGTGCCTATATTAGGCCCAAAAGAACCATCACACACCCTATTAGAGATAGAAACACAAAAAATCATCTATCCTGAAACTGTAGGGTTCCGTTGAGCATGACATCTTCCTGGGGAAGTGGAAAACGTGGTAATATAGGATGGTAAGGGGTGTCGAGGTCCTAGCTTGGGTCGATGACCGAGAAACCAGAGATGATCTATTGAAATCTCCAAACGAAGGGGGTGTCGATTGGATGGGGAAACCTATTGTTGGGAGGGGGAGGGGCCGGGTTGTGTGAGGGATATGGGAGGAGAAGAGAGGGAAAGGGAAAGAAAAATAATGAAAAATAAAAAAATAAAAACCTTACTTAATAATATTATTATTATTATTAAAAAAATATTAATTATTATTTTATTTACATATTTTATTTACATTTTATTTTATTTTATTTTTGAACAATGGAATCCCACACAGTTTGGCCGCACGATATGCCAGATCGTGTGCCAACCTTGCGCACCCTACTGGAGATAATGGGAACACGTAAGAGCTACCTTCACGGTTTTTAAACCATTTGATGACCATGTTTCACGTCTCTTTCTGGTTACAAAACCAAACCAAACTATTTTCCAAACAATTTGAAACTTGGATGCCTCACTACTAGACATCCAACATAGGTCACATAGTTATCGTGGAAGGGATAAACAGTTTACCCTAACCGTACTCAATCTACGCACACACAAAAAACCCACATGAGATTTCTAAAATTCAAAACATTAATCTGATGATCAACCCAAACCTCATCCAATGATATTAAAATCTAAATAAAGAATAAAAAAATAACTTCATAGGTCATGGTGTGAAAATTCTCCCCACCACAAACAATTTCATCCCCTAAAAAGTCACCATACTGAAAGACGAACAAAACTAAGCATGGAATGGAACAATGCTAGAGAAGACTATGAATGTCGGGGTGACAATTCAACTCCATAACTCACAGCCAACCATCTCTAATAAATCCAACAAGAGGAACCATATAGAATAAGGGGAGGGTTCTCCCCACCATGAGTACCTGACTATTACATCCCACATTGACATTCTCAACAGGTGCTAACTCTAGAACATCCAAAATGATCCAATGCGAAAACCACCCACACAGACCATGTCACAACCCGTCCCCTAGGGATCATGTCGTGACTACCCCAAACCCACCTTCCATAGTCCAGGGGCTGGTGACTAGCACCGAAATTCGAATTCCCTTAAACCGAGAAGTAATTTCATTCATATCCTATAAACACACGCAACCAAGCACACAAAAAGATGAGAACATAAGTAACTTGTATTGTATAAGTATAAGTATATTAAGAAAAAGGGGACCAAATAAAATCCCAACTGGAAAGTACAAGTAACTAAGGGGTACAAGTAAATTGAAACAACTCCTATGAACTCCTGCCAAGGATACATCCTGAAAGGTAGGTACAGCTCTCGAACGATCGTCTCTGCGGTATGCCTAGTCTAATTTCCACCTCTGAGCTACCTCCAGTCCCGGTACCCTCATCCTTAGTAAGCGATGTCTGTCGTCTGCCCCAAACACAATAGGGTGTGGGCATACCCAATGTAGGGGTGTGTATAAAGATACTCAGTAATGACCCCCAGACCCTCAAGGTCTCACAAAATCCACAAAGGATAAACCAAAAGTATGAAATAAACTGACACCTTACATAGGTATATGACCATACATATTCCGAAGTTATCAACTAAAACCATATCAATCATGAGGAAACACAAGGTCCAACTCAAAATCCCAAAGCACAACTGTTTCGCAAAGGATGGTAATCCATGAAGGTAAGTGTCATATAGGGACGCCACATAAAAGAATAACACCAGGGTATTACCACGAAGGAAAGTACCACACAGGTACAAACTCAGATCACACCAGGTATATCTTAGGTATAGTTTTAGAGATGATTAGATTTAACTACAAAATAATCTTAATCTATTAAGAGGTAGACCCACAAAGGATTCTAAATCATCATCAAACCCACAGAGGATCATATTACATCATCATACCCACATGGGATCGTAGTACCTCGTCAGACCCACACATGATACTAGTACATATTCAGACCCACACAGAATCATAGTACATCATCAGTACCTCGTCATACCCACACATGATCCTAGTACATTGTCAGTACATTGTCAGACCCGCACATGATCCTAGTACATCATCAGTACATCATCACACTAGTATTGGATCCTAGTAAATCCTTAGTACAATGGCAGACCCCCATAGGATCCACGTACATCGTCAGTACGTCGTCAGACCCCCACAGGATCCTAGTATATTGTCTGTGTGTTGTCAGACCCACACATGATCCTAGTACATTATCAGTACGTCGTCATACCCACACAGGATCGTAGTACATCTTCAGTACTTTGTCAGACCCACACATGATCCTAGTACATCGTCAGTATGTCTTCATACCCACACAGGATCATAGTACATAGTCAGTACGTCGTCAGACCCACACAGGATCGCAGTACATCGTCAGTACGTCGACACAACCAGCTATAGGGTTCCCTCACTAAGCATGCTCGTCTCTGGGAGGGTTCACTCCAAAAGCCACCAGTCAATAATTCAACTAACACAAATTCCCATTAATATTTATCCCAAAGTACCTCCATGTCATAGGGGTCTCAACTCTAGAGACGGTGTGTCAACTGAACGCCTGGTTTGTAAGTTATAAAAATTTTAGGCCCATGGTCCCGGTTGGATTCATGCTCGATCCAACCCAGCCATACCCCAAAATTACCCAAAACTCTAGTGGGGTGTACCAAAATTCCCATCTCACTCCGAGGATTACAGCACCACTGATGGATCATCAAGCGGAAGTATGGTGCCAATGTTATGGCTGATATAGTGAAAATGTGTCGAAGCTGGCCCGGGTCTGGTCCGATCCGGCCCGGCCCGCGCTGGGCGGCCCATCCTGGGGCGGCGGTGCGGCATAGAGGCCAGGGGGGGTGTGGGGTTGCTCCAGGGCCGCGAGGTAGGGCAAAGGCCATGGGGTTGGCGTGGTGGCCATAGTTGCTCCGTCATCTTTGTCGTGGCCGGCGGTGTGCCAACCACCGTATCCGAGTGCCACCGGTGCCATTCTCCATCACCGGTCTCCGCCTTCATCCATTGTGACGAACACAATAAAAACAAAAGAAAAATGTTGAGAGGTCAGGCCATGTCCATTTGGTATACACCCTCGGCATTAGGGTGGTATAAATAGTCTTAAACAAACTAGTCGGAAGAACGTCAAACCCTACATCCTCCGAAAATGATTATTCTCAAACCCACAAAGTGAAATCATTCATGGATCGACTAGTTAGAGAGTTGATCCACGTTTTTTTATAAGGGAAAAACATGGGAACAAATAATAACACATAAATAAACCATTAACTCAGAGGTTTGTTGATAGAGGTCGCGAGGAAGGAGACGAAGTCATTGGGGATAATGGCGTCGGTGTTCGTCGCTTCCACAAGATGCATCCGATGTCGGATCTAACGTCCTCTTCGTTCATCAATTCTTGAGTGAATTCTTTATTGGAGGATAATGAATCCCTCCAAGGTTCTCTCGCAATTTTCCTTTTCCAACCCATTCCCCAATTTCACCAAAAATGAATAGCAAACATAATTTAATTATGTAGAAAAATTATGTTGGCACAATTAAATTTCTAACACATCTCATTAATTGTTATTTTTCTCCAATATTTAAATGGGATGTTGGCATAATTGATTTAGGGAAGTTGAGAGGTTTTCTCCCATTAAATAGGTATGGGTGGTCCCCACCACTATATTTGAAATTTGGATGTTTTAATATCAGTGGTCCCCACCTCTATAACATTCACATGGGAGGTTTCAAACAAAAAATATATAGATGTTTATTTTATTTTATTTTGATTTCAATGAAAAAGTGAAAAAATATCTTTCATCCTAGACCTACTGTTGTCGAGGTGAAGGTCACCTTAAGAGATTATCGGTGTTGTGATTTCAATGGTGACATTGTATTTTAATTCCGAGAACCAGTTCAAAAGTTACAAAAAACTCTATCACACGTTTAGTGAACGTACCCGAAAAAATGTTCTAAAATTCATTCCGGGCACACCGGGCCTCAGAATCACATGCCGTCAATTTTCGCGAACTCATAGTATTTCCATTATATTAAAAGAAATTTTACATGTAATTTCAGGGTCATTATATTCTCCCCACCTTCGGTCCTTACGCCCCCATAAGCCACATCACAAAACTAGGAAAACAAGTGGGGGTACTGAGCACGAATAGGAGCCTCCTGCTCCCATGTGTTCTCCTGGAGGATCCCTTGCTGGAAAAAAATGTGCACTAGAGGAATCGACCACCGAAAAAGGACCCGCTCCTGTCAATCCTCATTCTCAACTGGAACCTCTATAAAAGTTTCCCCATCGTTGATGTCTATCTCACTATGGTCGATGATCTAAGAAGAGTCGTGAAAATAAATCCTCAGTTTGGATACATTGAAGATGTAGTGCACCTGGTACAACCTAGGGGAAAGTGCTATGCGGTAAGCCACATATCCAACTATGTTGAAGACCAGGAAAGGTCCAATGAATCACGTATATAACATGTCACCTCGTCCAAATCTCTGCAAACCTCATCGAGGTGAGAACAGTAAAAAGACGTGGTCACCATCCTCAAACTCCATTGGTCTCTGTATCCTGTCAGAATAAGACATCATCCTGCTCTGTGGAGTATTCATCCACTCCTGGATGATCTGCACCTTCTCGGTGGTAGCCCTCACCATCTCAGTTCCCACGAGTGTGGACTCCCTTGGGTCTGTCCAGCACAATGGTGATCTAGAAGGTCGCCCATACAACGCCTCAAAAGGTGTCATCCCAATGGTGGAGTGACAACTATTGTTGTATGGAAACTCCCTCAGGGGAATGTGATCCTCTCATCTGCGAACGATGTCGGGGACTCAAGGACGAAATATGTCCTCGAGGTTCTGAATGTTCCGCTCTGTCTGTCCATCCATGTGAGGATGGAAGGTGGTGCTCAATCAAAGCTGCGTCTCGAAATCCTCCTACAACCCCTTCCATAACTAGGAAGTGAAACACGCATCATGATCAGAGACAATCATCTAGGTTACTCCATGTAGCCGCACAATCTCCTACACTTAGAGGTGTCCTGAGATTTCTTCTGAACCCTACTCTCTGATCGGTAGTAAGTTGGCCGACATGGTGAGTCAGTAGACGATCACATAGATAGGGTCATAACCTCTGGATGTACGTTGAAATCATTTCACAAAGTCCACGGATATCTCATCCCACTTCCACTCCGAGGCCTTTAAAGGATGAACCAAGCATGCTAGTACCTGATGACCAGCCTTCACTTGCTGAAATGTGAGGCACCGAGAGACAAACTCCGCTACATATTTCTTCATTCTCGACCACCAGTGCTGTCGTCAAAGATCCTGGTACATATTCTCCACTACTGGATGTACTGCTAGAGGGGATGTGTGGAACTCCAACAACACTTCTTCTAGAAGCGACACCGGTACCATGGTACATCCTGTGAAGAGGATGACGTGCTCCCCACCTTCAGAATATTTAGCAGGTGCATGTTCTATGTATATCTGAGCACGTCGAGACTCATAGTCAGTGTCCCCATGCTACACCTCCCTGACTCGTTGAAAATGTGGGGGAGTAACTGTAATAGTTTGAAGAAAAGACGCTCCATCTCGATCCAAAAATGATATCTACAAAGTGGCCAGCTGCTCCGTCGCCTCACTTAGCTGCTATATACCAGATCTCCTACTGAGTGAATCTGATTCAACATTCCCCTTCCAAAGAGTATAGACTATCTCAATGTCATAGTACCGGAGGCACTCAATCCAACATCGTTGTCTTAGGATTATGTCATTCTGAGAGAAGATATACCTGAGACTCTTGTGATCCGAGTAGACTCTAAAACATTCTCCTATCAAGTAATGTCACCACATCTTCAAAGTGAGGACCCCTACTGCTAACTCCATGTCATGGGTAGCATAGTTCTTCTCATTTTCTCTCAGCTGTCGAGAACCATATGTGATCACTTCTTGCTCTTGCATCAGTAAACATATGAGCCTGGTCCCTGATACATCGTAGTATACAACATACTCAACGCCCTCCTCTGGTAGCCTTGAATTGGGGGCACTAGTAAACTTCTTGCCTCAGCTCCTGAAAACTCACCTGGCATCTCCCAAATCAAATCAAGGTTTTCCTCTTATTCATCAAAGCAGATAAAGGTGTTGCAACTCTAGAGAAATCGGGTAAAAATTTGTGTTAGTACCTTGCCAAAGAAGATGTCCCTCTCTGTTCTGGGAGGTATTCTTGGAATCATATTTTGAAAAGATTTCCTAATGCTCTGCCACTTCTGTTTGGAATTGAAAACCCAAAACTCTTGCTACAATGAGGGTAATCCTAGGTGACTCAAGAGTGATCGGTTGCACCCTCCTATGAATGAGTTTATCAGGTGATGCCTAGGTTTCCTTTTTCACCGACCGAGGAAACCCCAATTCTAATGTTGTAGATAAACCACAAACTTTTTTCTAATACAATAAATCTGAGTATGAATTGTGGATGTCCAGTCCATACCCAAACTACCGTCGTAAGTCCTCGATGTTGCCACCAAGAGGATCCAACCGAAACTCCTGCCTCAAGGGTTAGATCACATTGTCTCCATAAGTGTGAATATCAAGTCTCCTCCCAAAGGTATCTCCAGACGTGAGGGTCATGTAAGTGGTTTAACTAAAAACTATAGGTCTTGGACATGTTTCATGTAAGGAAGGTATGATTAATGCCTATGTAAATGGATACAAAAACAGGTAGTAGCCACAGACCGTACCTCGAATCATTCCTAGAGCCCTTGGGTTGCACTCCTTGACCGCATGTAGCTACTACCTTCATCTGTCCTCCAGCTCCCTGAGCCTGGAGGGGACCACAATGTGGGTGGTTGTAACATCTCAAAATGTACACCCCCTCATGCTACATCCCTATCTCTTATTCCACTTCTGCTTCCCTGCAGATCCATCTGTCCCTAACACTTCTTCCGGAAACATTTTACACATCAAAGTATCTAGGACTCGTGCCAGTTTCCTTCTTTCCCACTACTAACATTCACTGGACGCATCCTCCCGGCCAAAGAATATTCAACCACAAAGGTTCTCTCTAGAACCCTTACATAAGTAGGAATGGATAGTGTTGGATCGGATGTCCATAAACACACCGCACTCAGAGGTCTAAGCCCTGAAGCACTGATCGTATCATATTCATCGAGTTCCATGAATGATCGGTACCCCTCAATGAATACTCAGCTACTGACATGTCATCCTTCCGAAGTTTTAGAAGCTCTAGAGAACTCTCAACCACATCCCCAAACTAGTCCTCAGCCTCCTGTGAGTCGGGATTGCCTCGGAAACTGAGTTTTATCTAATTTTGAATCATGCACAAGGCACTAACCCTATATGTGTCCTCTACCGGTACTGTCGATTGTAACTGCTGACTAATGGGTAATGATATAGCTGACACACTACCTGAAGGTACTATCTCGGGTAATGGTACATGTACCGAAGCCTCATCACTATGCGGACCATCCTCATGTTCACTCACTAAAATAGACTAGTATCTAGGATCACCATCTCCTCTTCTGGTGTCTCAACTAGACGGAAAACTCTATCAATCACCTCTACCCAGCCCTCAGCTACGTGGGAATTTTTCTCGCATCGAAACCTCAGAGGCCTCTTCTACTAGAACTCATGCAATGCGCTCATTTGGCATGCACCATCTTCCATTGAGGCTGGTGGTAACTACTTCCCAACGGGTGGTGGTGTTACTGGTACACCATCTGAAGGTGCAAACAAAGTAATAGGGTCATGCACCAGAGCCTCGTCGCTCGGTGGTCCGTCATTGGGTACTCTATCGGGAATACTAGCTAACTGTCTATGTAGCGGCATATTGATAAGGATTACGTGCGCTAGTGTCATTATGTTATACCCGGTGATCTTACTCCAGAAAACACAAGAAAACTTTTCAAAACACACATGCAATCTGTGTTTTCGTGAACTGATTCAAAAATCAGGTGTCAGGGTCCTGGTATATGGATACTTCGGCCACTGCACCAACACTGGATTACTTAAACATATACCCACACTCAATACACTTAACACTATTTCCATTAAAAATATCAGAGTCATATTTTCAACAGTAGAACCGACTCCTCTAATAGCAATTGTCATGACCCGTCCCCTGGGGCTCGTGTCGTGACTACCCCAAGCCCCTCATCCATAGGTCAGGGGCTGGAGACCCGAACAGAAAGGCGTATTACCTAAAACTAGGAAGGAATTGCCTTTATATCCTATAAAACACGCAACCAAGCACACATAATGATACAAACACGCAAAAACTATATAGTAAAAGTGTTAGTACAGTAAGAAAAAGGGGCCATAGTACAATCCCAACTAAAGAATACAAGTAATTGAAATGTACAAGTAAATTGAAACAGCTCTTGTCAACTCCCACCATGGATCCTACCTAAAGGGCAGGTACAAATCTCGAATGGTCGTCTCTACTGTACACCTTGTCTATGGTCCAACTCTGAGCTACCTCTAATCCTGGTACACTCGTCCTTAGTCAGTGTTGTCCATCGTTTACACCAAACACAATAGGGTACGAACATATGCCATGCAGGGGTTAGTATAACAATACTCAGTAGCGACCCTGAGACCCTCATGGTCTCACAAAATCCACAAAGGATAAACCACAAGCATAAAATCAACTGACATCCCTACCTAGTTGTATGCTCATACATATACCTGAGTTATCATGTAAACCCATCTCAATCATGAGGAAACACAAGGTCCAACTCAAAAGCCCAAAGATAAAATGTTCCACAAATGAAGGAAAACAATGATGTTAAGTACCACAGAGTTACACCACATAAAATAATACAACAAAGGTATTACCATGAAGGAAAGTACCAAACAGGTACAGACTCATCTCACGCCTGGTAAAACATAGGTACAGTAGTAGAGATGATTAGATGTAACTACTAAATCATCTTACTCTGTTAAGAGGTAGACCCAAGATGGATTCTAAATCATCGTCATACCCAGAGAGGATCTTAGTAAATTTTCAGACCCAAACAAGATCCTAGTAACTCATCATACCCACATAGGATCCTAGTACATCGTCAGACCGACAGAGGATCCTAGTACATCGTCAGTACGTCTTCAGACCCACACAGGATCCTAGTACATCATCAGTACATCTTCAGACCCACAAAAGATCCTAGTACATTGTCAGTACATCATCAGACCCACACAGGATCATAGTACATCGATAGTTTATCTTCAGACCCACATAGGATCCTAGTACATCATCAGTACGTCATTAGACCCACACATGATCCTAGTACATCGTCAGTACTTCGTCAGACCCACACATGAAGCTATTACATCGTCAGTACGTCGTCAGACCCACACAGGATCCTAGTACATAGTCATTACATTGTCAAAACCACGTAGGATCCTAGTACATTGTCAGTACGTCGTCACAGCAAGTTACAGGGTTCCCGTACTAAGCTTTCCTGTCTCCAAAAGGTTCTGCTCCTCAATCCACTGTTTGATAATATAACTACCACAACATCACACAAAAATTTATCCCAAAGGACCGCCACATCATAGGGGTATCAATGCAATAGATAGTGTGTTAATTAGACGCCCGATCTTTATGTTATTAGGCTTTTAGTCCCGAGGGACTGATTGCATTCATACTCGATCCAACCCGACCGTACCCCGACATTACCCAAAACTCTAGTGGGGTATAAAAAAAGGATCATCTCACTCCAAGGCTTCCATCGCCACTAACGGTTCATCAAACGGATGTCCGGTGCAGAATTTATGGCCGATAGAGTGAAAATGGGTCGAAGCTGACCTAGGTCTGGTCCGACCCAGTCGCACTGACCCGGCCCAACCCAGCCTAGGCTGACCTCAACTGGTTCGGGTCAACCCATCCTACTGGGTCCAGCCCAACCCTCTGGGTCCGGCCCGACCTAGCCCACGGGGTCCGGCCCGGGCCGCACTGGGCTGCCCGGTCGGAGAGGCTCGACCCGGGGAGGAGTGGCGGTTGCGGTGCGTCGTGGGGGCCGTGGTGCGGTGTGGGGGATATGGGGGGAACGGGGGTAGTGGGGAGGCTCGGAGGCCCTGGGTTGGTCCAGTTACTGCGATTGCACTATCATCTTCATCGCGGCAGACAGTGTGACGACGGCGGTATCCGAGTCCCACTGGGGCCATTCGTCGGCACTAGTCACCGACTTCATCGATTGGGAGAAACACATCAAAACACCAGAAAAATGCGGAGAGGTCGGGCCATGTTGATTTGGCCCACACCCTCCATGTTAGGGGGTATAAATCGGCTTAAGAAACTTTTATGATGATCATAAAACCATACAACCTACAACAATGATTATTCCCAAACACACAAAAAGAAATCATCCACGGATCAAATAGTTAGAGAGTCGATCCATGTTCTTTGATTAGAAGGGAAGAACATGGGAATCCATAATCAAACATAATTAAACCCCTACCTTAGAGGTTTGTTGATGGAGGTCGCATGGACTGAGACAAAGTCGTTGGGGATATTGGCATCGGTTTTTGTCACTTTCACAAGATGCTTCCATAGTCGGATCGAACATAATCCTCATTCATCAATTCCGGAGTGTGTTCTTTGTTGGAGGATGAATAATCCCTCCAATGATCTCTCCCAATTTTACATTGCCAACCCTTTCACCAATTCTACCAAAAATGAACATCCAACCTAATTTTAATTAACTAGATCAATTATGTTTGCACAATTAAAATGCTGACACATCTCATTTATTGTTATTTGGTTCTAAAACTTAAACGGGGACTTGGAACAATTGATTTAGGGATGTTGGGAGTTTTTCTCTCATTAAATGGGTTCGGGTGTTCCCGAACACTAGAAATCAAATTGGGAGGTTTTATGATCGGTGGTCCCAACCTCCATTACCTCAACATGGGAGGTTTCAACAAAAAATTAGTAGGTTATTTTATTTTATTTTTATTTCCACAAAAAAGGTAAAATCTATTATTCAACCTCGAACAACTACAGTTGAGGAGATGGTCTCCTTAAGATAATACCAGCGCTTCGAGTTCAACGGTGTCCTCGGATTTCAATTCCGAGCACCGGTTCAAATGTTACAAAAACCCGCTCGCACGTTTACAGAACGTACCTGAAAAAAGGTTCTGATATTCATTCTGGGCACACTGGGCCTCGTAATCTTGCGCCGTCAATTGTTGTGTACTCATAATATTCCCATATAATAAAAATTTACATGTAATTTCCGGGACTTTACAGACCAAAACTCCCACACAGACTGGCCAAAACAACCACAAAAAATTTCGATCACAAAAAAAATTCCTAACACAGAGGGAAACCCACAGAAGGAGCCCACAAAAAACAGTTACCTAAAACAAAATTCATCATTGCAACTATATAAAAGTATATCCAAGATGACAACAACATAAAATAAGAACAATAACCTAAAAGGGCTAACCACCCAAAAGAGAAAATCGATTAGAGGTTCAAATTTTAAGAGGAACAACCACTAGAATTATTTGAAAATGAGATAACTACACCTTATTATAACCAAAATGGAGTAATCTAATAACAATGTCCAAAATGGGTAAATGAGACATATAAACCTAATATAAAAAACAAAAATTTCAAAGGCAGGGAAGCTACAATAGGGAATATCAAACCATTGCCATTCCATCACTGTGGACAAAATCCAGACAAAGGTCCTCCACACATAATGATTTCTTGACTATGTGAAAAGATTCACTCCAAGACCTATGGATGGAGCTCTAATGTCATGAATCATATTATTCCCCATAGTCAATAGCTGACGATCTCAAAAAAAAATTCTTTTAATAGTGTGACTCATAAAACCCCTTTAAATAACTCCAACGACCATGATGAACAGAACATCCTTCAATATAAGAATGATATGTTCTATTTTTCATTTAATGAAGGTTGGTTTCAATCCATGAAGTCTTGGGTGTGTTCTAAGGTTAGGGAAGTCTCTAGCTCCACAACTCAATTTAGAGTATGGGTAGAGTCATCTATGAGAATACTCTGAGAAACAATCATTCAATGTTTCCTCAAAAACATTAACCACCTCAGTTTTCACAAGTTAAATCCACTAAATGATGTCCAAAACCGGTTCCCCAAACCAGACATCACCAAAACACGAAGGAAGAAATCCTGGATTCTGACTGTTCACTCCTTACTGAGACTTTTATGGGGCTTTCTCAAAAATAACAATCACGAAGATAATTCAACATGAATCATAATCCAAAATTCCAAACTACAATCTCAAACCAAGACCTAAACTGAAATCACCATTTCAACCCCATTGTTAGTATGTAAAAACCAGAATCCATGAAAAAGGATTATAAACATGGAATGAAAGCACTAAACAATTGCTCAATCACTTTTCAAAACATTGAAATCACCATATTTGAAAACAATTTTTCATAAAAAAAGAGATTAAATATCCACCATTGGAATTCCGTGAAGTCTCACACACATATATATACCCTTTTTCTAGACAAGCACCCTTTGACACACACCACCAATTATAAACATTCCACATGCGTACATCGTTATATTTGATCATTCATATAAATACGAAGGGTCAATTCAAAACATTTATCATTTACAAATAATATCATTCCACATAAATAAAAATTCTCAACTAATTTAATGCTTCCCCTCATCATTAAAGAATATTTTTTCAAAATTCCCAAGTAGTTTCAATTAATATTTAAATATATATTTCCAAAATATCAAAACAATTTCCAAAACACCTTTTGTTTTTTATTTTGAAACCACACTTTACATTAAAAAAACATTTTCCATTTCAACAACCATTCTTCCATTACAAAAACATAATTACCCATTTATAAACCCCTTTTCCTAATAAAAATTTTCATTTATGATATCCAATAATTCCAACCAAAATGAATCCCCAACATTAATCACACAAAAAATTCTAGAAATAAGGAACTTGTGGTTATGTCAACCTGATAACGTGGCTTTGTAGACTATGCTCTGAGAGATCATCAACGATAGGAAGTATCATTAACCATGAACTCAGGTTGTGCATGGGTCATTACACTATGAATTCTCATCACATAACACCGGCTCACTACAATTGTAATCCCCTATCCACATAGTCCAGGGAATAGAAATATTCAAATCTCAAACTACCCCTAGAAACTCGAGGCTTAGGACAAGAAAGGTTTCAGGATTTTCTTCCTTCTCAACCTCTCATGTCCAAAAAATCATAACATCCAAGCTACCTAACACCCCAAATAAAAAAACTCCCTTCATACAATTATGTCACCAACAAAACCAGGCCAACCCTAAACTGGTCACCTAAATAGGTTTGTGATAAGGCTCAAAGGATGTTCACGGCCCCCTCGGTCTGACAACTAGTGTCGGGTGTCAAAATAAAATTGTTGGGAATGATTTTTCCCATTAAAAAAAGAAAAATGGTTAATTATAAAATGAATAATATAGATAAATACTAGAAGTTGAAAAAAATAATGTTGCATGGAAAAACACACCACTAAGTGATCACATGGGTCACCACCAAACACAAAACCACACTCACTGCAATATATATCCAAAACTAGAGGAACATGATACTGAAGGATAGATTAGTCATGAGCACCGATATTCTCAGCAGGAATTCTAAGGATAAACAACAGCCCATGAACTTGTTAGAGATGGTGGCCTAGAACCAACTAATTTGTACATTATTCATTAACAAATACCTTATCACATCTTAGTTGATTTATTGTGTGATAATGAATGTGATAATTTCATAAGGATAGTTGTTGCACTAAAAGTCATAGTGGATCCCTACTATGATGATAACTCGAATGTGGCATAACACTATTCTTGAATATATGTTATATGGTGGGATGATGTTATTTTAGGGACAAAAATAATACAGGCCATTGGGGGTTAAGAATCATAAAACAATTAGGAACCTTCTCATGGTGGAAGCCCGTGGTAATATCCAGGAGGATATTATGAGAACGAGACACGCCAGTAGTAAATATGAATTTCATAGTGTCATTGGATGTTCATATTTGTAGACGTGTGTATAGGTCCATAGAAATTTTGATTATTATAAATGTATATTGCAACTCTCGAAATTAGACGTATTGTTGAAAAATATAATTACAAGATGTTCACAGTTAGGTGGGATATGTTGGGTGCATCACGAGTGATATTTCATTACTAGATAATTCGATAAAGTATTCGCCCCTTCTGTTCTATAAAATAAGTTGATAACTCAGGCCCCTTGATGGAATTTATATATCCTAAATAAATAAATTCCCATGGTGAGTAATGGTCTAGATCAACTCCAATAATTCCAAGAAATAATAATCGATCACATGGTTTTATGACACTAGCATGAAACCCGCTTGATTCGACATATCAAGAAATGGGGATTACATTACACGGTAATCATTCATAGGAGTTGAAACATTATTGTGGTAATAAATTATTTCTCTATGGGTGTCTTGGCATGTTTCTAGATGATAACCTTGGACTTTAGCTAGGATCCGCTTAATTCCACTACGAAAGAGTCCTAGCGGGTAACACACTATGTGTGTCTATGTATCTCAGTTAAACATTCATTTAACAAGTTGAATAATGATTATTCACGATTGTGGTATAATAATTGTTCAATGATGATTGATCTCATTTGTTTCAATACTATTTATTCGAGTGAATATATTGTGGGAAAAAATATATTTATTACCTTGTAATGCAGTGATATTTATTTAAGAAATAAATATCCATTATTCAAGGTCAAATTAATGTAATATAGGAAATAATGAAAATTTAAAAACAAAATTACACGTCATGTATATTGATATACATGCCATGTTGTTTTCCTAGGGATTTTTAATAAATAATATCATTTATTTAATCAAATTAAATTATGTGTAATTCTCTTGGTGCATGTAAAGTAAAAATATTAGTCAACTGTTATTATTAGACATGGGTTCTAACTATTAATTATATGAAATTAATGAATTATTTCGTGTAATTAATTCATTTTATTATTCTATGTAATTAAAATCACAAATATATTATATTCATAAGCCTAGAAATTCTCTATGGTTGTGCACAATGGATTTGGAGAAAGCTCACAAGCCAATAGAGATTTATTTTTCCTCCAATAATTCTCTCAAGTTTCAAGATAGGTCCTCCTCCACTATATCAATGAGAGAACATTGGAAGCGGATCTCAAGGTGATCGAAGTCGGACATCACAAGTGAAGGCTCTTCTGTGCTATCACCTGGAGTTTCCTTTTGCGAAATCCGGAGATACATGGAGCATGTGTGGATCACCGCTAGAGTTATCCTACCCATGGCTTCTATGATGCAATGATGGATCATATCAGATCATGATTAGAAACATCAATGAAGTGGTAATTCCATCAATGAAATTCTCATCTTTTTATTAAATTTATTATAACCAAATTATGATTATCCCCTCAATGGTTTTGGGACTTCCATATATTATTTTGGTTCTTCATTATATTAAAATTATCCAGAATATTATTATCGTGATGGATATAGGATTGATTTTTGTTTATGGTAAAATTAATGTTTGGTACACCCACCAACGTGCTTTCAATGCGTCCGGAACCTACCAGTGGTATCATAGTGGTCATATTGTTGATTATAATTATTTAGTTTATTGTTGATGATTTTCACATTTAATAATTTAGTTGTTTCAATTCAAGTTAATCGTTCATCAAATATGAATCTCTAGATCTGTTCCTCCTCTTTCATTTCTTGTTCAAATTAAAAAAATGATATTTTATTTTAATTTTGATTAAAATAATACAGAGGATCTCATCTGGTGGTGCCAATGCTTCTTGTCCAAAAAACAACAGAACACACGACGTGTATTCGGTAGTACATGTAATGTAGTCTAGGTTCCATGCACTAGGATTGGTCCACCAAATGAAGATGTGTGATGGAGTCTATCTAAGTCTTAATTGAACCTCTTTGTTGACCAAGAATATGTGGCACACTATTTCTGGATTATAGGCTGTGTATCCCACTAGACGTGGTGTGTAGTCCATTTTGATTAGGGTTGGACTTTGTACCACATACACAACTTCCCCGGCTGGAGACCATATAATGCAGAACTACACGACATGTGGCCCACTAGATATGTTGTGTACTCTGAAGACTTCCAAAGTACATCTACACACCATGTCCTCGGGCATGTACTTCATATTGATAGTGGATGACAGTACATGTTTTTTAGTTGGAACTACATACCGTGTACTCATCCAAATTATGACGATTTATTAAAATTTATTATTATATTATACAAACCCTTGAGACGTGTACCATGGTTTGGGTTTAAAGCTAATGTACAACACGTGATAGGTGTTATATATATATATATATGTTTAATTTAACATATGCACAATGTTCATTTCTTCTCCTAGAATAGTTATGAACAACAATTCACTTGGTTCCCTCCATGGTAGAAGTTACGTACAAAGATAATTTTAAATGAATTTGTTTGTTTAAAATTATTATGGATTAGAATCTCAAGTAAATTCAAAAAAGGGGTTAAGATAAAATGATTGTTAATTAAAGATAATTAATTGATTAGATCATGATTTATCTAAACCATGAATGATTAATGAATTGAATTCTATTTTTATTTATCCGTAAATATTTTTGCATGCATGGATGATAATGATAAAGACCGTGACCTTTTTATGTGGATGATTTTTTTTAATTTACTTATTTATATTAATTTTTTTGGTCTACGAGCCCTCTCCTTGTTAATATGTTGGGCTTACGTGACCATGGTTTCATTAATGTAAAACCCCATTTTACTCCTCACCTGTTGGTGAGATAAAAACAAATTTAATGGATGGAGCTCCAAAGATAGAAGAGGCATCTCACATTAGGATCAACGATGAAACCAATCCAAGGGGATACAAAGGTGGACATGTGGAAAGCTATAAACAGGAACCCAAAAAGGTTAAAGGAGTTTCTCCCCTAGGTCTTGAGTTAGTTTGTCGACTACTATATATTCTAACCAATAATACAAGTTCATGAACATATCATTTATTTTACTTCTATCAGTTGCATCATTTATTGCGGGTGTGTTGTCACAATCACACAATTAATGAATTAAACAAGAATGCATGATGTAACTAAAATAAGATCAGATTATCCGTAAATATTATCTTAAACATGGTTAATAACTTATATATATCCCACTTAATATTAAAAATCTTGTATGAAAAATAATAAAATGGAAATTTACATATAATGATAAAATCCCTCAAAGAAATATTCAGTGGGTATATCCTTTCATAATCATTGATAGAATTGAACCATAGTTCAAAGTGCTTGTCCTTCCCTAGTTGGGGTTCTTTTAATAATTGGGTAATTATAAATCATGGTTTTGGGTTCAGTTGACTTAATTCATATCAAGGGGTGACTCCCACAACAGGACATGGTTTGAACAATAGGAAAAGGTTGAGGAAATCCAAAAAAAAGGATTTTAGGATTGAGTAGTCCACTTAGAGGGTCAAAAAAATACAAGATAATATAGTTGGAATTTGGTATTAATAAATAAAACCCTTCAAGTTACTTGACCAACCCTAGTTGGGGTACTGCGAAGGGAAATACAGATCCATTCCACTATAATATTCAAGCAACAGAATAATCTAAAATCAACGGTGAGGCCTAATGTATTTGGATAAAATAGTGGGAGATTGATAAGTATTAATTTATTTATTTGTCTCAGTTTTATCAAGTTAAATTAATTAAATACTTTCTCATCTTAATTTGTAGAAGAGAGAAGAAAAAATGTCTCCAAACATATCAATGTGAACCATACTCAAGAAGGAAATATTTCTCACCAACACCAATTTCTAAGAGTGGCAGAGTTGTTTACGCATCATCCTTCGCAAAGATATGAAATTGTATGTGTTGGAGGATCATATTCCAGTTTATCTTGGAAAATAGACATTGATGAGGAACTATATCTCAATATGAAACATATGTATGATGCAACATATGTCCAATGTTTCATTATATCAACCATATATAATGAGCTCTTGAAGTAACATGAAAACATCGACGTGTATAGAATGAGGTCTCGCATTAAGAATATCTATCAAGAGAAGGGGAGATAGGAGAGATATGAGATCTCCAATGCTTTGTTCAAAAAAAACATTGAGAGTCTATGCTTACTGTAACTCTTGTTGTGATGCTTATTGGATACATTGAATGCCTGGATATCTTAGGGATTAAATTCCCATATGAGTTGCGTATAGATCTCATCATATCATCATTGTCCAAGAACTTCTCTAGATTTATTTTCAACTACAGCATAAGAAATAATGATAAGAGTCTATCACAACATCTGATCTTAATTCTCCAGGTAGAAAAGGATATGGGGTATGAAAAAACACACAGTTATTATAGTTAATATGAAAAGGAAGGAAAATGAAAAGGGGATAAGTATTAATAAATGGTCTGAAGCCCCTGAACACCGTCACTCCATGAAGTGGTATATCCAAAGGCAGAGAAAGGAATGGAATTTGTTATGTTTTGAATGTGGAAAGCTAGGCCACATGAAGGGGAATTGTACCCAGAAGTGTGGGGACGCTAAATGTGTGTTTGTTATCGATTGTAATCCTTCCATTTCTACACATTGGGTATTAGATACAGCTTGTGGAGATCACATCTATATTCAAATTAACAAACCAATTATATTTATAAATATTGACAGAGGAGATGTGGATCATTGAGCTAACAATGGCGCGAGGCTGGCTGTGTTGGAAATTGGCGATTACCATCTCTCATTACCAAATAGGATGATCATGGTTTTACATAATTTTTATTATGTTCCTAATGATACCAAGAAAATAATTTATGTATCATGTTTATATACGGATATATTTATTTTATTGTTTGGAAATAATGGTTTTTCCTTTTATAAGGACATCATATGTTATGGTATGGAGTATTTAAATGATGTTTTGTATGTATGAAATTATGAAAACCTAGTGGTGGAAATCGATAACAAAACAAACTCACATGTCTCATACAACACCCAGTTTTGGAATGACTATCTTGGTCATGTAAATGAGAAGCACTTGACAAATATTTATGAAGATGGTTATTTAGATTCTACTGAGCTAAAACCACTTAACGGATGTGATGCTTGTTTACAAGGTTAAATGACCAAGCCACCTTTCGGTGGATAGGGTGAAAGGGCCATATATATTCTTTGATTGGTAATCACATATTTGTGTGGACCATCTCCAATAGAATCTAGTCATGGATATTCTTACTTCATTGATTTTAATGATGATTTGAGAAGATGTGGCTATTTATACTTAATGAGGAATAAGTCAGAGTAATTTGAAAAATTTAAGGAATTCAAGAATGAAGTAGGGAATAATCGTGGTATGAAGATAATGAAGATTTGATCAAATCAGGGAGGAGAATATCTGAGCCAAGTGTTCATCAGTCTTCTACAGGAGTCTGGGATTTTATCTCAACTCACTCTTCCTTAAACACCATAGTGGAATGGTGTTAGTGAATGAAGTAACCACACCTTGTTTGACAAGGTGAGGTTGATGATGAGTCATGCCGATATTCCAATACACTTTTGGGGATATGCATTAAAAACTGCAGCATACACAAAAAACCAAGTACCATCTAAGGAAGAAAAAAAAATCCCACCGAGTTAGGGAATGAATCGAAAACCATTTTTTCGCACACAAGTTTATTGGGATGGGATGAATTTGTTATTGCCTTCTTAGGCAACAAACTATCACCCTGGGGAATGAGGGGTGTCTATATAGGATATCTAATGGAAACAAAAGGATAATACATATATAAACTTTTGGAAAAGAATGTAAATGTCACCAGACAAGCCTTCATTCATGAGGGGGGAGAACATCCTCAAAAAGGATAGTGTGAGAAAGATTGACTTCGGAAAAGATGATTATCATGATACACAAGAGTTGGTATAGGAACATGTTCCAGAGGTCCCTGTAGAAGTGGTTCCAGAAACCCAAGAAGTACGTAGTAGCACAAGAGAGTTAAGGGAACAAGAGAGATTTGGTTTCCCAGTCACTGAGGATGGTGAATCGTTATTATTTGACAATGATTGACGTTTCTCCTACAAGTAAGTAGTATAGAGCTCAGACGCTGCAAGATGGCTAGAATATGAAATATGAGATGGATTCCATGTACCAGAACCAAGTCTGTGTTCTGGTTGATGAGCCAGCAGATTTAAAGCCTGTTAGATAAAAATGGGTATTGAAAAGAAATATGGAAATATAAGGTCAATTTACACCTGTAATGCAAGGATAGTGGATAAAGGAATAAGACAGCGTTAAGGAATTGACTATGATGAAAACTTCAAGCCAGTTTCTATGTTAAAATACATAAGAATCATACTCCACATAGAAGCTTACCATGACTATGATATTTGGTATATGGATGTCAGAACAGCATTCCATAAGAGGAATATTCAGGAAGATGTGTATAAGAATCAACCAGAAGGGTTTGCGACACCAAGTAAATCCAAACGGGTTTGTAATTACATAAATCTATTTATTGATTAATGAAAGCATCCATGTCATGGAATATTTGATTTGATGAAGCTATAATTTTTTTTGGTTTCATTAAGAATGAATGCGATCCATGTTTTTATAAAAAAATTAATGGTAATGTCATCGTTATCCTAGTAGTATTGTTGTCGACATATCACTTATTTTAATGATGTACCCATCTTACAGAATGTTAAGGACTGGTTGAACAAGTGTTTCTCTATGAAATACTTAGATGAAGTATCCTACATTCTAGGGATCAAGATCATTCATGATACATCCAAGAGGATTCTTGGACTATGTCAGGGAACATATATTTACTAGATACTAAATAGATTTAGTATGGAATAATCTAATAGGGTATTGGTTCTAGTGTCACATATCCTACATATTTATAAGAAAACATGTCCTCTAAAGCTACAGGAGAAAGATAGGATGAGTAAGATACCATACACATTGGCTATAAGATTAATCATGTATTCCATGTTATGTACAAGGCCTGATGTTTCCTTTGCACTGATCATGGTAAAAAGATATTAAGAAGATCCAGGAGAACAACATTGGACTAATGTTAAGATTATCCTTATGTATCTGAGAAGAACTAATAACATTTTATAGTATTATGGATGAGACGAGGAGCATGTCTTGATTGGATATGCTGATGCTGGTTTTCAGATAGATCAGAATGATTTGAAGTCGCAATCATGATGTGTCTTATATCTCAGTGGAGGATCTATGAGCTAGAAGAGTTCAAAGTAGCTAGTTTTCTCATATTTCATAGAGGATTTTAAATATATAGTGTCTTATGATGCAAAAAAAGGAAGTTGTAGGGATTCATAACTTTGTCTAGGAGTTTTATGTGGTGCCTAGCAGTAAAAATCCTATCACATTATATTGTGATAATACTGCAGAAGCGGATCTTTCAAAAGAACCAAGGTCAAATCAATAGGAAAAGAAAATTTTCTGGATGTATAACCTCTTGATGGATTTCTATCAAAGGGGTGAACTTACAGTGAACAGTGCGTCCACAAAAGAGAATGTGTAAGACCCTATGAATATTGGCATATATCTGCAGAAGCATGAATATCATGTGAGAACAATCGAGTTAAATGTTGTTAGAAGTTGTCTCTAGTCCAAGTGGAATTCTATTAGAGTTGGTGGCCTTGAACCAACTACTTGGTAGTTTATTCATTAATTAATAACTTATCACATCTTGGTTGTTCTTTTGCGTGATGATGCATGAGATAATTTCCAAATGATACCTTTTTCATTAAAAAATTCTTGAATATATGTTATATATCCGAATTATGTTATTTGAGGGACACAATTAATACAGTCCTTTAGGGGTGAGGGCTCATAAAAATTTTGAGCCACCTTTTCATGGCGTGTGCCCATAGTAATATCCAGGAGGATATTATGAGAACAAGACACGCCAGTATGAAATCCACATTTCATTGTGTCTTTGGATGTTCCCATATGTTGATGTGTGTATTGTTCCTTAGAATTTAAGATTATTATTAATTGGTATTACAACTTGTGCACATAAATATCTTGACCAAAATATTGACTACACACTATTAGCATTGAGGTAGGATATGTTGGGTGCCTCACGAGTGATATTGAATAAATAGATAATGTGAGAAAGGATCTTTCACTTCTGGTCCATAACAAATGTTGATATCTTTGGCCCCTTGATGGAATTGATATATCCTAAATAAATCCATGGATATGGAGAAGAAGGGGAAAGTTCAACTCTACTAAATCAATGAAATAATAATTGAGCACATGGGTTGATGGAACTATCATGTAACCCTCTTAATTCAAGATATTGAGATATTGGATTACATTACATGATTAGTGTTCATAGGATTTGACACATCATTTTAGCGTTAACTTCTCTCTTTGTGGGTGCCTTGGCATGTTGCAAAATTCTAACCTTGTACATTATTCTATATCCGATTAATGTCACCGAGATAGAGGCTAAGATGGTCACACACTATGTGTGTACAAATATCTTAGTTAAATATTCAGTTAAAAATTTTAATAAAGATTATTCACGATTGTGGTTTAATAAAATTTCAAGGATGGATGATCACATTTATTTCGACAATAGTTATTCAAGAGAATATATTGTGGACGAAATAATATATTTATTAGTGAGTAATGAAGTGGTATTTATTTAAGAAATAAATATCAATTATTCACATTATAATAAATGTGGTGGAGGAAATACAGAAAATAGAAGAAAAAAAGTACACGCCATGTGTATTAATATACAAGCCATGTAGTTTTTCAGGGGATTTGTGAGAAATAATATTATTTATTTAACTAAATAATATTTGGTGTAATTCTATGGGTTCATGTCAAGTAATAAAAATAGTAAACTGTTATTATTAGACATAGGGTCTTGATAAGAATTAAATGAAATGAATAAATTATTTCATGTAATTAATTCATTTTATTATTCTATGTAATTAAAATCCAAATTATATTTTTCTCATAAGACTATACATTCTCTATGGGTGTGCCCAACAGATTTGGAGAGAGATAATAACCCAAGAGAGAATTATTTTTCCTATAAGAACACTATCAAGATTCGAGAGAGATCCTCCCCCTTCAGATCAAGGAGTGCGCTTTGGAAGAATCACTTAAGGAAATTGAAGGAGGACATCGCAAGTGAAGGATATTCTTCACTATCATGAAGAGATCCCTTTGAAAACATACATAGATACATTGAGCACATGTGGATCACCGCTAGAGGAAGCCTACACATGTATTCAATGATGAAGTGATGGATCTCATAAGATGGTGATATAAAAGATCTAAGAAGAGATAATTCCATCAATGAAATTCTGGTCATTTAATTAAATTAATTATAACAAAATAAGATGATCCTCTCTATGGATTTTGGACCTCCCACTTTCCTTTTCATTCTTTGTTTTATTCTAATGATCCAACATTTTATTATCATGAACGTTCTCATATTGTTCATTGTTAATAGAAAATTTAATTTCAGGTACACCCACCAACGTACTTCCACTACACCAAGACCTACAAAACATACCATTAAAAATAAACCCAAATCATGATAGTTTGAAAACAACACATAACAAGATAATGTTTTTCATTCCTTTCAAATTCAAGTAGTAGGTTCTCAACAGTCATGAAAAGCATTTAAATTACACTAAATTTTCAATATAGATTCCAACCATCCATTATCATTTTAAATTTAAAGGAAATATACTTAGATTAAAATATGTTCTTCAGAAAAGAGAGATCAATAAAAGTTAAACTGAAATAAAAATCACATCACAGACACCTTGAGTAGTCCATATGTAGCTAGTGTTAGTTAGGGACCTAGGATCCTCATACCTCAATGAAATTTGGTATAGAAACCAAAACTAATAGTTTTATCATGTAAAATACAGTAGGAGGGGAAACCCATGGGCTCAGTGGTCTCCAATCATCACAAATGATAAGTTAGTGTTGCAACATCAATCCTGGAAGATGAAATTATGATGAACAACTTCTAAATCATATAGGGAACTATCACTAGTCTTCTTAACTAGGTACCCATGGTTACCCATGTGATCTATTACAAATAGTGGTGATATTTTATCAAGAAAAATTATATTAAAACAAAATATTATTTATCTAAAAACCCATTCAATATCACAATACTGATCTCACTCCTTAATTTCATCCCCCCTTCTAAATCACATAGTGATTTACAAGCCTCTTAAGTAGGCACATTTAACCAATGAAACTTTTAATATACAATTATTTTTTCTAAAACAATGGGTAAAATGCCTTAAGAGGTGTTTTAAGTTTTCAAAAACTATTTTCAAAGTTCCAAACATACCTCAATACTTTGCAAGGCATAGTTTACTTTTTGAAAAGAACAATCACCCAACACATTCCAAAGCCATTTAAAATCCCAATTAACAAAAAAAGCTTCCACTCTTTTAAAAACTAGCTTGAAACCAATATTAAAATAAAGGAAAACATTTATGAATCGAAAATTACCAATTAACCTCAAATTCATATTAAGACCCATGAGTTTTCTCAAAACAATGATGGTATCATATATAAGTAAGAAAATCAAACGTTGTAGACCTAGAAAAATTATGGAAAACAAATGAAGAACCATTTTTAACAATCAAAAGTAGATTATATAGTTTGTACATATTCTACATTAATAAATAAACATTCTATTTAAATCAATCAAGCAATTATAGAAATAAAATTAAGGGGTTGGTCATGGGGATCCTTCTATAAACATTCCTCTCTTGGATGGAGACCAACCGAATGGACACATCACACTTACATGCACATGAATTTATACATATATAAATATTTATATAAATACCCACTGGGGAAAATACCAACCATACCAACACAATGCTCCCAAAGGTTTAAAAATTAGTTGGGAGAAGGCCACTATACAAACGGTTATCTAGAACCATTGGTATATTCTTATGTTTTTTTGTTTTCCTAATGGATTAAGGAAATAGTTGGCTATTGTATGGTTAAGATTTTTTTCCCAATATTTTAAACAAAAAGTTGTGTATAGATTGGTTATGATTTTTTTCCCAAAAATTGTTAACCATTGGGAATGAAAATCCCCAAAAATCGCAGCCTCCAGAGATCTCGAACTCTATAAATCTCAAAAGGTTTTCCCTAGATGAGAGCTTGATGCACCATATCGAATATTTTTCCCTAAATCTCCACCATATCTATGATTTGTCCCTAAATCTCGACAAGAACCATACTTCCCACCACAACATGTCTAGTTTCCAAATGATTTGTTCTTCCACATTAAATCGGTTCGTGTGAGTTCATTTATTTTAGATTTTTTCATTCTATTTCACTACAATGTAGTGTGTATTATGAAACCCTTACGAACATAAGGAATATATGATTTTAGGTTGTGGTTTGAACCCTACATCCTAACCTGCTCTCAAGGGTGATAACTCTAATTTCCAACCAGGCATCTATCTTAGATTCAAGTAATTGTTGTTCTTCCATTTTAATTTGGTACATGTGCCTTCATTAATTTTAGATTTTTTTCATTCTATTTCATTGCATTATACTGTGTATTATGATCCCCCTATGAACACAATAAATATATAATTTTCGTTTTCGGTTTTTTTGTGATTTAATAGTATAGAATAATTTTTATTGATATTGAAGTGGTCAATATGATCTTGAGTTATTTTACCCTCGGTTATTTTAAATTTATGGTCTATTGACATGATTTCGTTGGTTATACATAAATACCATTATTGAATTTTTTATCCCAAGAGGAATGATAATATACTCATGAATTATGAATGTAACCCTAAATTTATTCTTTCAAATACAACACTCTTACTTTATGATGATGATTCCCACACTATAAGTCATTAAATGATGTGGAGCTTCCACCAGAACTACTAGAGTGGGTTTGGGGGAATTTTCATGTGTGAATTGAGGAAGAACCAAAATTTACTATATTACATGATCATTTATTCCTACTCGATCAAGCGGTTCAGCCATTCACTTGAAATATTTTTTCAAATTCAAATTGAGTGTTAGGAATAAATGTCACAATTTAATTAGGTAGTTATAAAGCATTATTAAGGTATTTATATGATTTTATATCCTAGGAAGGAACCCATAACAAAGGAGTATAACCATCATAGAACTCATAAATGTTATTCATGCCTACAAATTCATTTCTATTTTATATATATCTCATGAAACAAAATAACATTGTTATGTGCACATAATTATTCACTGCTAGTTGACGGTATTTGAAGTTTGTGGAGGTGCACTTGAGGTGTTATTGTGCACTTGATGGGATTCTATTTTTTCATTTATTCTATGAATTAGGAATAAATATTAGAGTGTTTTATTTTTCATAATATTTTTGGATAATTATATGGTGATAGGTTTGTGTTGAACATGTGAGTAATTAACCCATATCTAGTGGTAATTATAGGTTGATAGGGTTATGAAATTGTGATTCTTGATTATCAATGTCACCTGGAAACCCCCACCCCTTGGACAACCCCTACCCTCTTGGAAAACACCCTGAACCCCCTAGACACCCCCCCCCCCCCCCCGCCCTAGATAGCCCTCTACCCCAACCCATTGGACAACCCCAACCCTAGATAACCCCCACCCCCTGGACACCCCCAAGCCCATAGACACCCCCACCCCCTGGACACCACCCCACCCTCGTGGACAGACAACCCCCAACCCCCTGGACAACCCCCACCCCTAGAAACCACCCCATAAACTGGACATCTCCCTACCTCGTAGACACCCCTACCCCCGTGGATAACTCCCCCAACTGCCTGGACAACCCCCACCCCATGGACATCCCCCAACCCCCCTAGAGAGCCCCCAACCGAGACACCCCCACCACCTGGACACCCCCACCCCCTCGACCCCTATGCCCATGTACAGCACCTCAACCCCCTGGATAGACCCCACCCACTTGGACATCCCCTACCCCCTCGACACCCCCTAACCCCCCCCCCCCAAATCCCCTCGGACACCCCCACCCCCTAGACAACACCAACCCCTTTGGACAACCCCTCACCCCCCTCGACAGGCCCCCACCCCTAGACACCCCACCCCATGGACAGCCTGCCCACCCCCTGGACACCCCCAACCCCCATAGACAGCCCCACATCCACCCACCACATGGACACCCCCAGCCACATAGACAGCCCCGCCACCCCGGTGGTAGCCCGCCCACCCCCCTGGACACCCTGTACCCCCTGGATTTCCCCCACCCTCGTGGATAGAAATCCAAACCCCTAGACAACCCCACCCCCATACACCCCCACGCCCCAAACACCCCCATGCCCCAAACACGCCCATCCCCCCGGACACCCCCACTCCTCGGACACCCCTGACTCCCTTTGACACCCCAAACCCCCGGATAGCTCTCCCACCCCTTGGACACCCCTACCCCTGATATCCCCCACCCCCTGGACACCCCTACCCCCTGGAAATCCCCCACCCCCATGGATACCCCCCCAGACACCTGCCCACCACCCTCGAACACCCCTCATCCCCCCCCCCTAGGACATTCCCACCCCCCCCCCCCTGACACCCCTGACCCCCGTGGACAACCCCCACCCACTGACACATTCCACCATCCCCTAGACACCCCACCCCCTGGACACCCCCCCCACCTTGGGCAGTGTATGTGATCACTCAAATAATCTACAAAAATATAAAATTTACTCAATCTAAAATTCACTCAACTCCAGAATAATTCTCCTCCACAAGTGTACATGATCATTGTACAATCATGTATAGTTCTTAAAAGATATTTTTTATAAATATAATATATTTTGGCCTTTTATATTATGATTCTCATATAAAGTAGTGTCTCAATTATTGTTTCATATAAAGTGAAAAATTCTCGTTTACATAAATATTTTTTTCAATGAAACTTCAATCTTATTGTGCTTATTTTGACGAAATTACTTATAACAATTTTTTTCATAATGGATAGAAGTTGGATGTATGAAACCGATCAGATCTCAAGTGATTTTCAAAACAATTTGGTGTGATTTTTATATTCTTCATTTCATAATGATACAGATAGTGGTCACATACACTGACCCTGTTAAAATTATGTTGGAATTGCTTGGTCGAGCCATGAAGTATTCAAATTCCACATATCCAAATATGGGTTTCAACTAAACTACTCTGTGTGGTATTACAATGGGGAGAAAATGAAATGAAAAATTTCTGATGTTCCAAATGAGAGGACTGGATCGTAGAATTTACTATATGACCAGTTTCACTTTATTCGTCATTATGAAAAACAAAGGATTCCGACTCAAGAAGATTTCCATATGAGAAAACATGATGCGTCTAATGAAAATTATGATGTTTTTAGGGTGAAAATATAGAATGATGCTACCACGACTCTAGAATATCGACAATGCGGTAAAATGAAAATGATGGAATTTTTATCTGATTGTTTCATGGAGAAACTATGAATGGGATTTCTAATAATTCCATAGATTATATTCATACCTTCTTAATGGACTTAAATCCAAAATGATGTATATATTACCTCAAAACACTATATGGAATGGATTTTATTTGAGGAATTTTTATTTTCAAGAAACCAAATTCATACATTCCCGAAAGATTTCATTTTATTCTAGGAGGAAATTGTTGAATGAAATGATTGTATAAAATGTGGAACATCACGCTGGAATCCAAACGATGATGGAACACCTCCTTGTGTGCCACAAAAGTAATGTTTCACTTTACTTTAATTTCTAGACTCCAAATTCTTTTTATGTATGATTAAATATCAATAACAATGTGATGGAATGATACTGAGATAATGAAGACTAATGGTGAGTTTGTTTGCCCTATAGATGACTTTTCAAGTGATATATATGATGCTCAATATCCTAATTTTTCAGATGATGTGCATAATGAGATGTTGGGTCTTTCATGTGACGTTTTTTAATCCTATTGGAAAAATTCTTACATCGCACAGCACATGGCCAGTTTTTATACACATTTGTAATCTTCCCCTATTGTTGTGTATGAAGAAACCATTCACTTTAACTTGTATACTCATATTTGTCCCTTCTAATCCCAGTAATGATCTAGACGTATACACAAAACCTTTAATAAATGTGTTGAAACATCATTGGGATGTGGGTTTGTGCACATACAATGCATGTTCGAATGAAATATTTCAGATGAGTGTTGTGATTATGTGGATGATTAATGATTTTCCTGCTTATGCAATGATGTCTAGATTATGTACAGAGGGAAAACTATCATGTCTTGTTTTTATAAAAAATACACAATCCAGAAGAATAAAACATTGATGTATTTTTTGTTTCATGGGACATCGAAGATTCTTTCTAGTGGAAGATCAATATAGAAATAATCGTCGAAGAATTTACAATATCATGGAGACCAATGATCCACCTCAGCGTATTTATGAAATTGATGTTCTTAATGAATTGAATGATTTCATTTTTTTATTCGGGATGGGTGAAATGAAATCTTGAAAGAGAAAGAATGATTCCACTGAAACCTATTACAATTGGAAGAAGATATGTATATTCTATGAATTTTCATTATTGTTCAACCAATTTGTAACATAATTTCCTAAACGTAATGCGCACTAAAAAAATATATGTGAAATTTTGATTTTGATTCTTCTAAATTTTAAGGGAATGATGAAATGATGATTTATGATCTCGGCGTGACATGGTGGATTTGGGCATCAGACCAGCATTGCATCATGTGTGTATTAGTGAAAATAAATTGAATGTTCCATGTGATTCTTATGTGATGGCACCTACAGAACCGAATAAATTTATTTAATTACTAGAGACTATTAAACTTTCTGATGGTTATTCTAGAAACATATTTAAACGGGTCAACAGAAGAGATTTCAAGTTAAAATCATTAAATACTCTTGATTATCATATCCTTATACAGATGTTGATTCCAGTATGATTTTGTCTTATTTTTTACAATAATGTAGGGCGATATATTATTTAGTTTTTCCATTTTTTAGAGATATTTGTGCTAAGATGTTATCCATGTCTTTCTTGTATAAAGTGTTGGCAGATGCCCCATTAATTTTGTGTGAGTCAGAGAAAATATTTCCTCCATCATTTTTCACATGCATGTTGCATCTGACTATCCATATTCAAACAGAAATACTTTTTAGAGGTCATATTTATTTTCATTGGATGTATCCAAATAAAAGAAATATTTACACATTATGTCTTTTTGTCCGTAACTAGAAGCATCCTGAATGTTCTATCGTGAACGTTTACTTGGCTCCATAATGTATGGATTTCTGCCCAATGTATTTGTCTAATATTACTATATGAATTAATAGAACAATGTGAAATAAATAAGAACAGTATGAGAAAATTGAACCATGTTTTTAGTCACTTCCCCAAACAGAAGAAATTCTTGGATCATATACATTGATGACATTAAACCTTGAAGAGCGGGAGATGGCATATTACACCGGTTTTTTCAACTGTGATTTTTTCGATGACTACATCTTGTAAGTAAATTGAATATATATATCTTATATATATATATATATATTTGTTAAACTATTTCTATTTTTTATCTATAGGGAACATAGAGCGATGATAAATAGAAAACATCATTCTGTATCATTGATAAAGTGGGAAAATTTTCATAGAAAATAGTTTTCTGATAGGTTAAAATTGATGGTAATAATATTACTATTTAAAATAATTAAAAACATATTTAATTAATTTTATTATTCATTTATATTTCAGGTATTGAGTTTTCATGGTAACTTTGTCCATGAGGAAATAAGAGCTTTAGAGTTTGGTCCTATTATTGTGGTTTGTGACTGTAAATCAATTGTTATCAATGGGTATATATTTTTTATCACTGAATGAGAAAATAACATGATAACACAACATTATGGTGTAATGGTAACTACCACAATAGTCTATTATTCTAGTTCATAATATAGTAGACCACAATTTAAAAATTTAGGTTATTATGGAGTCGTTGAAAAAATAATTATATTTGATTATTATTCTCATGGACGAGTCACACTGAAAAACTTCCAGTGGTTTGATTCGATGATGAGGAATGGATAATTTATTGCTGATTTTGGATTCTGAGTAATTGATATGACTCACAGTCTAGATTCGGATGAACCATGTGTATTGGCATCAGTGGCGAAACAATTTTTTTATGTCAAACGCCATCTTCAACCTGAATTTGGTGTCATTATTGAATTAATTCAAAGAAATATTTTTGATGATGGTATTTATGGAATTGAAAACATCCCTAATAACATTGGAAAAAATCCATTTATTACTTTTGATGACTCTAATAGCTCAATTTTTAGAGTTGACTGTGAACCAGAAGTTGTTGTGGGAAATATATAAAATCATCCATTTATGTTCTCAATTATTTTGGTTTACCTCGACATGGGTTGTTAAGGATGGTAATATTCAAATTGATTTAATATTTATTAAAAATATATTGTATTAGACTTGACCGTTATCTGAATTTTCGATGTTTATTGTTTTCAATTTTATTTGAATTGCATGTTATAATTTCTAATTGAAATATATTCAATCCTACAAAACCATCATTTCTAACTTGGTGAAAATTTCAATGCATTGTTGACCATGTATAAAATTAGTATTAATCTAAGACCTCACTTTAACATTTTACCATGTAATGAACATGATGGTTTGAATTCTTCAACAAAACATGTATAGAAACCATCATCATCTAACTAGACTAAAGAAATTAAAATTTTCCTTTATTTTATCAACTACTTTACCCCTTATGAATCTGGTAGAATCAATGTTCCATGATTTTAATATAATGATTACACTTTTTAAATAACCATCCTACTAAAAATTAAATTTATTTATTAAATATTTCTTGATTTATTAAATTCTTTATATATCTATTCAAGTTCATCTAAAATAATGGATAGTTAAATTATCCATGAATCCCCCTATTCTCTATAATTTATTTTGTTTTTGGGTTACATATTAGTAATAATTTTATAATTAATTCCATATTTGCCTTAAATTGCATGAAATGCAACTAATTGAAGAGAGGAGATAGAAGCAGATGATGGACAACAACCGTCACATGATTGAGATGGGCATTCCACCACTAGTTCCTGTAGTGAGTATTTTATTTCAAATATATATATTTAAATAATATATAATATCATGTGATTAATTTTGTTTGAAGCATTTTTTTAGGATCTAAAAATTAGGAGAAAGTTATTTTATTTCATCCTAGTAGTGGTACAAATACTCAGGGTGCTCATACGAGGGGGGGGGGGGTACATGTGCTATACGATCTGTTCGGCATACCGATTAGACTCTGCCCCTCCCACTAACATATCATCCATCCCACATTATGTTCCCGATGTTTCATTAGGGACACCTGAGATATTTAGGCATCCCATGTTTTCACCACCCTTTACATATGTGCCTCCCCACCCATCATTACCATATTCGATGATGCTTCACACTCCCCATCCAGCATTCGGCCAGCCATCCCTTTCATTTTCATTTACTTCTGTTTCCTTATCTCTATGATTTAATATTCCACCTTCTTTGACTCATGCTCTACCAGAGTCTATCCCTGCAGAGAATACATTGGGACCCACTCAACCTGTACCAGGTGTTCATTCAGTTTCTACGGATCCAACGACACCCATTGATCAGACTACCGCAGGTATCTTATACAACCCTATCAAATTTTTACACTGTTATTTATTTTCATTATAACATGTATTGATAAAATATTTTCTTTTCATTCATTAAAGATACTTTGATGATAGGAGGTGGGTGAGAGGGCGTACATTCATGCGTTCAGTGTGGAAATTCCACACAAATTTGATGGTGGACAACAATGAATATAGTCAAATGATTGAAAAAACAGGGCAGCAATGATGATGTTTTTTTGTGAGACTTCCCAAATACTCCGAAATCATTCCTATTAGCCCGCTCTCATGGAGAACATTTTTAAAATAAGTAATGTATAATTCTTGAGAAGAGATATGGGTAAAAAAATATGATTTATTTAATGAAATATATTAGTTTTTTATTTATATGAATTAATATTTTGGTTCATCTTCTGTTTAATTTCCCCAAAGGTGAGGGTGCATGGTCAGCCCGTCTAAAGGATTTAAGTGAGCTTTGGAGAGACTATAAGAATGATTTGTATATTGGATGGTGTGATAGAGTTGGAATTCATATAGAGGTAGTCCATGTATCAGATGATTTTCCATTATAACGGTATCGAAAGAGGATTACTCATTGGAATACTATCCAGTTTAGGGTATTAATCACATTTGAGGTATTTAAATGAAAATTTTACTGTTTTTCATTAATACTAATTGTTGAATTTTATTTAGAAATCATCCAAATTAAATATAAAAACAATTATTCAAAAAAATACCTCCACACATTGGGATATACTACAATAGCCGGTCATGAGAAGAAACAGGTATGACAGTTGATAATTTTTCTTTAGGACTTGCACTTTCTATTTCGTCCTCCATAATTTATTTGACTGAAAAAGTTGTTATATAATTTTAGTTATGAAAATAATTATTATTGTCCTATTTTTAAATTCTATTTCCAACATTCAATGTTGTTTTAGAGGCATTAATTGAATATAGAAGGATGCGTTCCTCGAGAAAAACGGTTTGATCGATTGGAAGGAAGAATGATTGAAGTGTGGTTAATAGACCGACTCGGCCGCAGATTGTATGTTTTACTTTATCAGTTTAAAATTTTAATCTCTATTTTGTAACTTGATAATATATTTATATTTTTAAAAAGATTCATTAGAGTCCCTTGATGGTCAGGAACCTAATAATTTTGTTCCAAATGATCACTTACATCAGGTGTTGGGAGATTAGCACCCTAGTATAGTACGCTACCGACTGAGGAAGAGTATAGTTCCTATGAGGTATTAGACCTCCTCTGGTATGATTTTAATTTCCACCAAGTTCCACCAGGTTAAGGAACATGCATAACTAGATGAGAAAAGGGCCATAGAGATGACAGAATAGTGTGCCAGGGCAAACAATGCATTTATGAATGTGATGGAAGATTTATGTCCAAAATATCAACTAGATTCCAGCACAACTTGTGATGAATATATGTCGTCTATGCATTCAATATATAGTGCACTAGGTGGCAGTTATAGTGGTGGTCAAGTCGATGGCATGGAGGAGGCCGAGGCAGAGTACGAGGGTGAGGAGGAGTGCGTTGAGGAAGGTGGGGACAATGATGGGGACGATGATGAGGACAAAGTTGAGGCTGATGATGATGGTGATGAGGGACAGTTTGATCCGTTACATGTTGGAATTATATTACTGACCTTAGATGTTAATTTATTTGTTATCCATGAATATATGTGTGATTAGGTATGTCACATTAACATTAATTTTTATCTATAAATAATAAAACATGACTTGATGATTTATTGTGACCAATTCACCCATCCCATAGACACCCACATCCCTTACACTCCCCTTGAAACCCCGTACCCCCTGGATAGCCCGCCCACACCCTTGACACCTTGTACCCCCATGGACAGCCTTCCCACCCCTCGGACAACCCATACCCATTGACAGCACCCACCCCCATGGGCAGCCCGCCCACCCCCTCTGAACACCACCACCACCCCTCGGACTCCCCCATACCCCCAGACACCCCCATCCCCTGGACAACCCCAACCCCCTTGGAAAGTCCCCAACCCCTGGAAAACCTCCCCACTCCCCTAGACACACCCACCCCACAGACCCCAACCCCCATGGATAGCCCGCCCACCCCCTGGACACAGCTGACCTCCCTAGACAGCCCCCACCCCCTGGACACCCCTTACCCCACTAGACAGTCCCCCACCCACGTGGACACCCTCCCACCACCTGCACACCCCTACACGCCTGGACAACCCCGCCACCCCCATGGACATCCTGTCCACCCCCTAGACACCCATACCCCCTGTACAACCCCACCACCCCCTATGGACTGCTCACCCACCCCCTGGACACCACATATCCCATGGACAACCCCGCCACCCCCATGCACAGTCTGCCCTCCCCCACCACACCCCATACCCTTGGACAGTCTCACCAAACCCATGGATAGCCCGCCCATATCCCTGGATACCCCATACCTCCTGGACAACCCTTCCACCCTCGTGGACACCAGCCCACCCCTGGACACCCCCATACCCCCCTTGACAGCCCCGCCACCCCCGTGGACAGACCGCCCACCCCCTGGTCACCCCGTACCCCCTAGATAGCCCCACCACCCACGTGGCCAGCCCGTCCACTCCCTGGACACCCCCACCCTCGGATACCCCCCCAGCATCCCCCTAGACACCCCGACCCCCTGGACACCCCGACCCCCTTGGACAGTCCCCCAACACCCATGGATATCCACAACCCCATGTACATCCCCCACCCCCCATGGACACCCCCAACCCCCGTGGATAGCCCACCCAACCCCAGGAAAGCCCCACCACCCCCGTGGACATCCCACCCACCACCTAGACTGACCCCCAACCCCGTGGATCGCCCACCCAACCCCTACACACCCCCACCCCCTGGACAGCCCCGCCAACCCCGTGGGAACCCCTACCCCTTGATATACCCCCAACCCCATGGACAACCCACCCACCCACTGGACACCCACTACCCCGTGGAAAGCCCACCACCCCCATGGAAAGCAAACCAACCCCTTAGACACCCCATACCCCCCTGGACAGCCCCCCGAACCCCCGTAGATAGGCCTCCCACCCCCTGGACACCCCCACCACACCCCGACCACCCAGGACAGCCCCATCCCCCCAAACACCCCCACCCCATGGACAAATGACCTCCTTGGAGAGCCCCAAACGCCTGGAAATCCCCCACCCCCTAAACACCCCCAACCCCTATGGAAATCCCTCCCACCGCCTAGAAACCTCCTACCCCCTGGATAGCCCGACCCCCTTGGATAGCTCGCCAACCCCCTGGACACCCCTACCCCGTGGACATCCCCACACCCATAGACAGCCCACCCACCCCCTGGAAACTACTTACTCCATGGACAGCCCCACCACCCCTGTGGACAGCCCGGCTACACCCCGTGGACACCCCCTACCCCCTGGATAGCCCCACCACCCCCTTGGACAGATCACCGACCCCCTTGGACACCCTGTACCCCTGGAAAGCCCCACCACCCACATGGACAGCCCGACCACCCCATGGACACACCAAACCCCCTACATATCCCCTACACCCCTGTGGACATATCTCCCACATCCTGGACATGCTCTACCCCTCTGGACAGCCCCACCACCCCCGTGGATAGAACACCCACCACCTGGACACCCCGTACCCCCCCTGAACAGCCCCACCACCCTTGTGGACAGCCCTCCCACACCTTAGGCACCCCATACACCCTTGAAAGTCCATAACCTCCTGGACAGCCCGCCCACACCCTGGACACCCCACCAACGGTGGAGACCCCCCATCCCCCCAAACACCCCCACCCCCTAGACTCACTCGACTACCTTGGACAACCCCCAACCCCTAGAATTTCCCACCCCCAGGGACACCCCAAACCCCCTTGGACACCCCAATCCCCCGTTGAAAGCCATCCCACCACCCTGGACACCCCCTACGCCCCTAGACAGCCCCACTACCCCCGTGGACAAACCACCCACCACCCTGGATAGCTCTACCAACCCCTGTGGATACCCCTACCCCTAGACACCCCCCACCCCCGTAGACAGCCCGCCCACCCCTAGATGTCACATACCCCCTGGAAAACCCCCACCCACGCGGACATCCCTCCCACCCCCTAGAAACACCATACCCCCTAGACAGCCCTGCCACCCCTGTGGACAGTCCACCCACCCCCTACACACCCCTACCCCCTTGGAAACCCCAACCCCCTGGACATCCCCCACCCCCTGTACACCACCCCACAACCTGGAAACCCCCACCCCTGGACACCCCTACCCCTTGGGAACCACCCCAACCCCTGGACACCCCTACCCCTTGGACTACCCCCAACCCCTAGACGGCCCCCACCCCCTGGACACCACCCCACCCCCTGGACCCCCACCCCCTAGACACCCCCTACACCCTTGGAAATCCCCCCCCAAACCCCCTTGACACCCCCACCCCCTGGACACCCCAGACCTCCTTGAACACCAACCCCAACTCCCTAAAAAACCCCCACCCAATGGACACCCCAACCCCTAGACATCCCCTACCCCCTTGAACAACACACTCAACCCCTATATATCCCCCACCCCCTTGAAATCAATAGCATATTTCACTCCTCAACGCTATATCATTCAAAAATAAATGAAAAAAATACAATCCAATCAATAAGAACACCAATGTCCCCCTTTTTATTAGTTTTACAATACCAACAAAAAACTCTTATACCAATATGTTTTTATCTTTTTCATGATTATTGATAATAAATACAAATGATATCTTGGGATCTTCTCATTTCATTTAAATTATCTAAAAGATATCATATTATCCCTACTTTAATCAGAATTACATCCGGCATCACCTTTTGAGAGAATTACGGTTTCACTGACAACTTACCTAAGAGACTTTGGTTAATCTATTTTATGTCTATATGGGATAACATAGAATATAAGAAAGAATTAACCAAGTCATAGAGAATGTACATTAATAAACTCAACATGTGATACCATTTTGAAATAACTCAGATATGTGTTTTTATAACAGATCACTCATAAAGATATATTTTACAATCCACCCAACAGACAGATTATAAAATTCAAGCATAAGACATAATATGATATTTTTTTGTTTTGAATGTGGGTGATCATTATAAAACCGAAGTGGATTTATATAGGAGAGGTATATAATGATAGGTATTTGGTATTCTGAATTCTATGTTATTATGATGATAAATGCACATAGGGAAGTAGCTTGCTTCAAGATAGTGGGATTTCTATGATCTATACCAGCAGTTTCCAAAACCGTTGGTATAGAATTGAAAAACCCCACTCTTTACCAATGATTTCCATCTATTGGTAAATTTATGTTATTCTCAATCTATACCAATGGTTTTCAGAAACCATTGGTAAAGGCCTATTAGTTCAGTCTTAACCAACGATTTTTGAAACCTTCGGTAATGGAATGTTATTCTCAATCATTATAAATGGTTTTCAGAAACCATTATTAAGGATCTATTTCAACAGTTTCTAAACTACTGGGAAGTATTATATAATTTCTGGTGCCTTATCACAACTGTTTTTTTATAACCCTTTGGTATAATCCTATTCCCATGGCTTCCTTTCCAATTGTTGGCTAAAACGTTGGTATAAGTTTTACTAATGGATATACAGCTGTTACCAACAATTTTATATTGTTGGTAAATTCTAAATATCATATAGTGACCCCTAGCTTCATGTCATATATTACCCACACCATGGAGGAATATGTAAAAATAGGAAATATTGATATATATTCCTTACAATGTGAATGTACATGTATGCACTCTCGACACCAGCATCCCAAATCCACCACAGCGAGATCCAATAGACTCTATAAAAATTAACAATAACTAAAAAATCACTAAACCCCTATGTTAAAATTAAACATAAGATAATTAATTGAAAACCCTTACCAAAAATAGTGGTTTTTGGACTGAAATGGTCTAAAATGTGTGACCTTGCACAGATGTCTCCAAAACATGAATGAAGGAGGCCCGAAAGACACATCACAGACCCTATTAAGGACAGAAACACCCAAAAACATCTCACCGAAATCCCTAGGGTTTGGTCAAGCATGAATGGGCAATGAGGAGGGGGAAAATGCTGAACGTGGGGATGGTAAGGGGGTAGAGGTCCTACCTTGGGGTGATGGTTGAGAAACCTTATGAGATCCGAGGGAATTTTTGAATGATGGGGGATGCCGAATGGAAGGGGAGGCCCAGAGATGGGAGAGGGTGGGTGTCAGGTCATGCTCGAGAGAGGGGAGGAGAAGAGATGAAAAAGAAAGAAAATGAAATAAAAAATTAATAAAAAGAAATAAAAGGTGAAATAAATTAATTCCCAAACATAATAATAATAATAATAATAATAATAATAATAATAATAATAATTCTTATTATTATTAAAAATCTTTCTTAAATTTAATTTTATTTCCATTTTATTTTATTTTATTTTTTAATACAAGAAGGCCACATGGTTTTGGTTAAATGGTATTCCAGACCATGCGCCGACTTTGTGTACCATACTAGAGATAAAGGAAACATAGACACGAGATGTCCACAAAATTTCCAAACTGTACACTAACCCTATAGAATGCAAATGTCCGGTTATAGAACCGAACCACCCGGTTCCCGAAAAATTATCCAAATCATGTGAAACCCATTCGCCTTACTTATACACACCCAATATAGGTTGCACACTTACTTGGGAAGGGCCACACATCTTACCCTGACTATTCTCAAACCATGAACAGGCCAAAAACTCTCTCGAGACTTCTAAAATTCAAAAAATTAAACTGAGGGTCAACCCCATATTCAACTAAAGAGATCCAAACCCAAGAAAAGAATAAAATGATATAATATCATAGGTTGGGGTGTGACAATTACTAATAATGAGTACTAATTTCTACTAATTAGTAATAAATTGGAATAATTAGTAATAAATTGAAATAATTAGTAATAAATTGTAATAATTAGTAATAAATTGTAATAATTAGTAATAATTGGTAATAATTTTTCAAAAGTAGTCAAAATTAATAAAAAATTATATTAATTAGTAAAAATTAGCAAAAACAGTTAAAATTAAACATACTTACATATAAATTATGATTTATTATTTTTTAGTAATTTTTGGTTCTTCATTTTCTTTTATTAAATTAATCATAACAAATTTATTTATTTAATATTTTTTTAAGTAATATAAAGAAAGGAAGTCAAAAAAATATTTATTAAAAGATCCGGATTGGATAAATCATCATAGGAATCCAAAAGGTTAAGGTATAATTCCTGTATATATTGAGGGTGTTAAAGTTTTCTTATCATTTTCATCATTAAAAATAGAATATGTTTTAGAGGGTAAAATTATGTGTCCATGAATGAAATGTGATCTAAGGATGTTTTGAAAATTTGAAAATGTTGGTTGTTATCTACTGTGATTTTCTTGGAAAATATTATGTTCTTTGGTATCAACATGGTGAAGTCATTTTTGGAGAAGATTGTTTCTGATGCTTTCTCCAGGGCGCGCGCATCCGTCCGCGGAGGAGGACGTGCTTCTTGTTGCCCCTCATTTCCGCTTTCCGAAGGCGGGCGGCATTCGTTCCTTGTTCAGGTACGTCTACTCCCTGATCGAAACCGGGATGATGGGATGTCGGTTCTTCCTTCCGTGGATTCCTCCTCGGAGCTCATTACCTAGTCCGGGTCTCCCTCATAGATTTAAGACGGGTTCATGAAGCTCATTCGTGGTGCCATATCTACATGGACGCCAGTTAATTACGCTACTTCCGTCAAGACGCTCCAAGGGGTCTTGTCGGGGCAGCAACCTTCGATGGGGAGAATGGTCACGTTGGGGCGTCGTCGGCATGTCTGTCTTTGGTCCCTCATCACAGGGCTTCTTGAGGGCGCGGAAGCCCGAGGCATCCCACATCAAACGTGGGTAATGTGTACCACCTGAGGATTTCAACAGTTTCCCATGTTTAGCAAGGGGTATGTCATGAGTTTAACGTCTTGCGAAGACGTATCGGGTTGAGGGATCCCTAGGGGGGAACACCGATGTTGGGGCCAGCACGTGGGCGGCTTCCCATATATCGTGGAGTGGGATGGGGTGGCATGATCTCACCGGGATGTGGCAGCCTGGGTAAGGATCAGGATTGATTGTAGAGTGAGACATGGGGCTTACGTTCTGAGACGACCCAAGAGGGGGGATACAATTTAACGTCATGCGGGATTCGATATAGTTTAATGTCATGCGGGATGGAATACATTTTAATGTCATGCGGGACGCGATACAGTTTAACGTCATGTGGGACGCGATACAGTTTAACGTCATGCGGGACGAAATACAGTTTAATGTCATGCAGGACGGAATACAGTTTAACGTCATGCGTGACGCGATACAGTTTAACGTCATGCGGGACAGAATACAGTTTAACGTCATGCGGGATGGAATACAGTTTAACGTCATGTGGGACACGATAAAGTTTAATGTCATGCGGGACGGAATATTTGGGGTTTATGCTCTGAGGTAGCCCCAGGTGGTCGGGGAACCGACATGGAGAGGTCGGGACGACCGGGTGGTGGGCTTGAACCTCGTGGAGGCTTCCTACGTACCGTGCGTTAGCATGGATCAAAGTCCACTTAGTTATCTAGGATGGGGCTTATGCTCTGGGGTGGCCCATAAGAGGATGTCATGGTCGATGCGCACTCTAAGCCCACAAGAGTCATGCTCGGTGTGAGAAACAAGAGGCCGCAGGGACCAGATGATCACGTCGCGAAGGGTGCATCCATGAGAAGCAGAATAGGGTTTACGCGTTGAGCGGCCCAAAGAGGAAACAGGGGCTTACGCGTGGTTTACGTCCCTTGGTGCCGGGGCTTACTCTAAGTTGGAGGCCCGTGGTGTGATGAAGCGCAGTGGGAAAAGGAATCCACTGGCCTTGGCAGGGGGGAAGTACGGAGATGCACGGGTGCAATCATCCGCAAGAAAGGCTAGGGGCTTACGCTCTGAGGCATCCCTTCACCCACGGACAAACGCCGCTCCGACAAGGAGGATCTCATTCCATGTGAGGAAGAGTCCATTCCCGTGGAGACGAGTGGGCGTAAAGAATGTCCGAGCTGGGGGAAACCTGCGTGCGAAGCCCGAGGTCAAACCACAGTTTAACGTCTTGTGTTAAGGACGAGGTGCTTAGCAGTTTAACGTCCTGCAGCTTGGACGATGTGGGTTCGCTCCACACCCCAAGGGCTTACATGCCCAATTCCCTCTACCCCTTGTGGAAGGGAATGCATTGGCAAGGCCATTATGAAGGGGGGGGGGGCACAGGGCGAACCACCGGGGGGTCCACGTTAGTGTGGCTATGCGAAGAAGCAATAGCCGTTAGCGTGCCTATGCGGAGAAGCGTAAGGCAAAGCAACACAACGGGAATCACGGCCCAAGGGACCTTGAGGTTACTTCGCACGAGCCTGGAAGGCCGCACGGAAAAACAACGCATGGTGCGCATGCCCGGCAGGGGAGACACCAGGTGCTGGTGTAGGGGGCAGCCAAGGGGCGCCAAGGTGACGGGTCCTGGGCTTTGCGCACAAAAGGGAAGGTTTGCACGAAAAAGACCGGGACGGTGCGTAATTGGAGCAAAGGAATTGTGCACGGAGAGGGAACTACGCGCAGGGTATTACGCGTGAGGCAGGGTATTACGCGCACAAGACACGCATTGCACGCAAGGCTAGAATACCAGGGAAGGGGCAAATTCACTGAAGCCGGTGGAGTTGCGCGCAAGGGCGAACTCCGGGGCAAGGTGGCGCGAAATGAGGGTTTGACCTGGAAGTCATCTTGCGCGTGGGGGGAGCCGAATTGCGCGCATGAGAGTCTCTTCGGATTCCTCAACCCCCAAACCGTTCGAGGTCACCTTCTATTTATAGGCGACCTCCGGCGCGGAATTCAGGCGGCGCGCGAAATTCTTCACACCGAGTGTAGCCGGCGCGCAAAAACTCGCCGCGCAGAATCGGGGCGCGCAAAGATTGCGCGCCTCAACGACTCAATTCTGCGAAACCCAGTGATTCTACTCGTGTAGAACAATTTTTCGCGCGGATCCTCCTTTATTTCACGCACCACATCCCGGGTCTCCGGATCGGGCCTCTGATTCCGAATATGACTTCGCTTCGTCATTTCGAAACTTCCTCCGGGAGTTACAGACTATTTTTCGGCATCAAAAAATTCCCCCCTTAGAATTGGATCGGCGAGAGGTCGCAATGATCGGATTCCAAGGGAAACGCCAAAACACCGTAAAGCCAAGTCTATTGATCTTGTTGCGCACAAAATTCCGATAGGGCGCGCAAACCCTACGGACGTGCGCGAAATCCTCTTTCCGCACGGCGCGGAACCCTGGCCTCACCTATAAAAGGGGCGCTGAGTCCCAAATCCGTACTTCCACATTTTTCGCGCGATAATCTTATCGCTCTCGTGTGCGAAATCGCTTCTGCTTCTGCGCGTAATAACGCTATGGCAGCGTGGAATTCCATCTGAAATTCGGCTGTGATCTCACGCATGTCCGGGATTTTCCATGCTCCGCGTGCCGATTGCACGCTCATCTCTAGGATTTTGCGCAACTCATCCAGATTTCGCGCCAAACTCCCCGATTCCGCGCACTACATCTTGATTTCTCCCAACTCCCGAAAAATTCGAGTTGGCTGCAAACCGAGTTGATGAGGGGGAAGACGCTGCCCGTAGGACAGAAATGGCGGCAAACGAGGAGGTTTACGGTGCCAAGGTGACTGTCTCCAACAATCTAACCTTGTTCAATCTACTGACTCCGGCCCAAAAGACATATCCCTTTTCAGACAACCTCCCGCTCTGGAATTTTGGCATCCTAGAGGAGGTGCCACTGCCGGGCTTCGAGGTGGACATGCCGCTGTCTTGGGTGACTCAGGAGGATGAACTTCCTCGCTACAACATAACCAACATCATCCATCCTGCTAGGGAAACTAGACATATGGACGTTTATGTCCTGAACCCGAGGACTAGGACCATTACCGGGGATGAGCCTGTGGTGGAGGATTCTCCGGCCCTCTACGCGAGCACGTTCCATCAAAGCATCACGGATGACACGAAGGGCTGGAAGAAGGATTGGAACCTGCGGTCTGGGGGTTACTTCACCAGCGAATGGGCCTGGGCATTCTGGGTTCGCCATACCTGTGACCAGTTCGGGGACGAACTGCGGTATATTGGCCTTTTCGAGGCGGTATGGACATCACAGTTCCACTTCCACCGCCAGCCTGATCTCGGACCGGAGCTATTCACCCGGTGGTCTCCTGACACCAACACGTTCCACCTTCATCATGGGGAAGTCGGCATCAGTATCTGGGACGTTCACTGCATCGGAGGTATTCCACTGGTGGGTTACCAATACGACGAGTTCGTTCCTCCAAAGAACACCTGGGGAGATAGGTCGTGTACGCCTATGCTGACGTGGCACCTGCTGCAGATGGCCAGGGAGAGGCTAGGGGTCAAGTACTTCCTGAAGGACATCTCCTACAAGGGCTGGTTCATCCTGTTCCTTGAGAGGGATCCCGCCGTCAAGATGCCGGGACGGGGAAAACGGTGCCCAACCGCGACTCAGAGGAGCAAGGAAGGGTCATATTGGAAGACCCTGGAGGCGGTGCACTACCAATCATGGGGCTACCGAGTCATTGAGGCACGGGACCCGAACGTCCGGTATGTCGGGTTCCTTGCCGCCTTCCTGAGCGGGTGGCTCCTGCCGGTGCGGGACGCGAGGATGGGCGTCCGCCCAACGACTTTGGTGATGGCGGGCTCCATGGCCGCCAAAAACGGTTCAACTTGGGCATCCCTGTGTTGGCCAAGATGTATACCATCCTGGGGTGCATCTCACGAGGGGGGTCGCCTCGGAGAGTCTGTGGTCCCTTCCAGATCTTCCATGGCTGGGTGGCGGCTCATCTCGGCGGATATACTTTCCCAAACGTCGTCCGTCCTCCGGGAAATGGCTTGCGACCATCCTTGCTAAACATCGCAGGGGTCGCGCCATTGACGCTCAATGAGGAGGGTGTGAGGATCCTCATTGGAAACCATGCCAACTTCAACTTCAGCCCGTTCACCACCTCGGTTGGCCAGATAGTGGACAATGGGCTAGGCTCTCTGGAATAGCATGAATACTTCTAGAGCATTCGGGGTGGGGTGCTCGTGGCTCGGATCGACGGGAAGGTGATCTGCAAGCCTTACGTGCCATCTCGATTCACCAGGCAGTTCAGGTGCCCCAAAGAATGCTGAAAAAGTATTCACGGCTGTCTGGAAGGATAATAATCCATGTGTCCTATGCTAGATGTGGTTGAAGTTTACCACTTTCGGCTCTGGCGACGTCGTTACTCTTCCTCCCATCGGGGTCGATGCCGGCCTATCAACCGAATATGCCGAAAACTGGACCATTGTGTACCTTGAGGGGATATTACGCAAGCGCATCAGGAAACTTGAGGTTACTCGCGTGGAAATCGGGCGACGGGAAAGAAGGAACGGTGCCGTCGGAAGGGGGGAACTAAGGGCGCATCCGGCATCGAGGCCTGCGTAGGCCGGGACTTCGGCAGCGGGAACATCACATGGTGTTGACAGGTCATCATTACCCATAGGGGGTCACATGAGGCGGCCAGGGAACCGCCTGGAAAGCAGATAAGTTATCTGCTCGAACCTTCCCAAGACGCAATTCTCCCGGCACTGTGGTCGGCCTGGATGACCCTGCGGCAATCGCTGAGCGTCGAAGCCATCTGGCAGAAGATAATGCAAAACGGGATCCAACTGTCGGAGGTCGGGCTCGTTCAGATTACCGACTGAGTGAACTTCCATCGGCGGAATGCTTATCTGACGGCCATGGATGCATACGCACGCCAAAGGGGGCGGCGTGCAGAGCCAAATTTCCTAGTGAAAGTGATGCTCGGTCAGGAGCATGATTCGGAAGCGATGCCGCTGGGAGAAGGCGACAGTGACGAGGAGCCGGAGGGGGAGGAGGAAACCGGAGAGGACGAAGGCGAGGGAGAAGACAAAGAAGGGGAGCCCGAAGGTGAGGGGTCGCAAGGGGCGACCTACCAAGGGAGTCTCCGAGAGAGCGGTGAGATTGCCGACTCTGATCTCGACATAACCGAGATTCTCGAGTTTTGTCTCTGTCTTCATTCATTTCCCTCATTCATCCATTCTACTTTCCATCTTCTAACTCACTTCCCCATCCTACTCAGGAGCACTTGAGCGGTGGACGGGCGTCCCCACCAGAGGAGGGTGGAGAGGAGCCAGTGGGACATGATGGGGATCCGACACCCATCATTGAATTAACCAGCGCAGAGGGGTCTCCCCTTGTGGCGGCTCCTGCAGCGGCCGAAACACTGGGGACCGACGCTTTGGATTCCTGTAAGTATCCCGCTTCACTACTGGTGCTTGGCGTCAAAACACCCCGTCTGACCAGTATATGCCTCGCGCAGTGATCTCAACACTAGAGTCATGTCAGGCTGCGGAGCCCTGGCCATCTGCGAGTGGACCAGCGGCGGACATACCACCTCGCTCGGAACATGCTCTCTGCACTGAGTCGGCCCACAGAATTGATGAACAAGGGGCGTCGGACATCAGCGGCACTGTTCCTAAAACACATTCGGAAGCTGGTGGAGGCTTCATTATTACTGGGGTGAGAGAAGGTCCCCCGGATGTCGAGGATTCTATTCCTCACGAAGGAATCCTTGGGGTGGACCCTGCTGTCGATCTGTTGGCGGTCTTCCCCAAATACCGACCTGCTGACCCTGAGGAGACTGATGACTCAGACTCAGAGGCAGCCGAGGAGAGCTGGATGACACGACGCAAAGGGTGGAAGTGTATCCAGCGCTTCCTCAGGAAGCCCCAGTCGGATTGTCTAAGGTGGATCAGATCACTCCAGACCTGGCTGCGCTTCCTATGCGCCGGAGGGGCTGACGCTCAGCGTCTTCATCTGACGGTCCGTGATTACATGGCCGAGAAGATACGCGAGAGCAGCCGGCGCACCGACATTGCCTAGTGCCGGGAAGGATCGGCGAGCGCTCAAGCACTGCTGAGGGCAGAACAGGAAGTCCGGCACCTCGAAGGGCAGGCGGAAGATAAAGAGGCCTTCATCGCAACATGCTCTGAGCTCATGGAGCAACTGACGGCCCATCTGGCTGATGCGTAGGATCAACTGGTGGAGGCGAGTCACCAGATGACCGTACTTCAAACCGAGCAGGCGCAGGCACAAGCTAGGGTTGGCGAGCTGCGCTCTATGGTGGCCGATGAGGAGAGGGTCTTCAAAGAGCGATAAGCGGTCCTGGAGGCTACCAGCCAGAGGGTAGCAGCGCTGGAAAGATCGCTTTAGCACGATAATCCCTAAGGGCTTTGTTTTTGCCATCTCATGATCTTTGTGGTTGTACTGCTCATCCTCTCAATCCAATATGTGGTCAAATCCACTCATTTGTACCCTCGGTTTCAGGCGCTCAACCATAGTTCCGAAATGAATAACTCATCCCGAAGCTCCTGTGGGTCGTGCCCAATGCAAGAAGCAGAAGATGCTCGTACCAACATTTCGTTCAACTGTGGGGCACTGACCAAGCTTCAGACGTCCAAAATTAGGCCTGGACTTCTGAGGAGACCCCTGAGCCGATTGATGTGTCGACTTCTCAATGTGCTCTTACACAAAAGCGGGGCAATCCCGGGGGCATTGAAATCCATCCGAACACTGGGGAATTGAGAGGAAGGGTGAATCATGCTGCCAAAATTTGGAACCCAATGGGGCGCAACCATAGAGGATAACTGTCAACCATGGCGGAAACACAGCATCCACATCACGTTGGCCTGAAATGGGGGGTGACAATAAATGAGGGCTGACCGCTGACCATGTTCGCAACACGGGGCCTAACTCAAATATCGTTGGTCAGTTCTCCGGAACATTGGCCCATGATAGTAGGCGGACCATTGGTCGAGAATCAATACTGTTAGGGGGTCTCGTCAAACATGACCAGTTCTCCGGAACGTTGGCCAAGGACAGTAAGCGGACCATAGGTCGAGCATCCATACTGTTAGGGGGTCCTGTCAAACATGACCAGTTCTCTGGAACGTTGGCCCAGGACAGTAGGCAGACCATATGTCGAGCATCCATACTGTTAGGGGGGCCCATCAAAGAAGAAAGTAAACGAGGATCCGAATGAGGGTGGACGCAAGGCGTGGAAGGTGGAGTGGAGGTTTGTTCGAACAGAGTCCAACACTCCCAAAATTGCGCCACCATGGCGAAGGCGCATCAGGCGGACGTACCGACCTCATCAAGGGTCGTCTGAATTTCCAGGCAGGACCTCATTGGCGATAGAACTGCTGCTTCCCATCATTACCATGGGGAATCCCGAACATGCTCGGGGTAGATATCTCGATTACACCACTTCCCATGAAGTCGGGTTGAGGGGCCGACAATAAGGAGGGACGGGGTTTAGTAATCCCTGGGGCTGGACCCAAGACAAGACGTTCGAGTGGTCCTACGTATCTTATAAGGATGAGAATCAAGCCACACGTAGTTCTTGAAATGCAGTTTAACGTCATGCGGGACGAAATACAGTTTAATGTCATGCGGGACGGAATACTGTTTAACGTCATGCGGGACGGAATACAGTTTAACGTCATGCGGGACGAAATACGGATCTTAGTATTAGGTCTTAGAGCTCGGACCATGAGGATCATAGTTTTAGGTCTTAGATCTTGGACCAAGAGGATCCTTGTTTTAGGTCTTAGAGCTCAGACCAAGAGGATCTTAGTTTTAGGTCTTAGAACTCGGACCATGAGGATCTTAGTTTTAGGTCTTGGAGCTCAGACCATGAGGATCTTAGTTTTAGGTCATAGAGTTCGGACCGTGAGGATCTTATTTTTATGTCTTAGAGCTCAGACCTTGGGGATCTTAGTTTTAGGTCTTAGAGCTCGGACCATGAGGATCTTAGTTTGAGGTCTTAGAGGTCGGACCAAGCGGATCCTAGTTTTAGGTCTTAGAGCTCGGACCAAGAGGATCTTAGTTTTAGGTCTTAGAGCTCGAACCATGAGGATCTTAGTTTTAGGTATTAGAGCTCGGACCGTGAGGATATTAGTTTTAGGTCTTAGAGCTCAGACTGTGAGGATCTTAGTTTTAGGTCTTAGAGCTCGGACCCTGAGGATCTTAGTTTTAGGTCTTAGAGCTCGGACCGTGAGGATCTTAGTTTTAGGTCTTAGAGCTCGGACCGTGAGGATCTTAGTTTTAGTTCATAGAGCTCGGACCGTGAGGATCTTAGTTTTGGGTCTTAGAGCTCGGACCGTGAGGATCTTAGTTTTAGGTCTTAGATATCGGACCATGAGGTGGGATAAGGGAAAAACTGACACATGGTACAACAGTTACAAAATTTGACGTGAATGAGGACCTAATCCCTAATTACCATGTGCTCTCTGGGGAAATGCTCGAGTCCAGGGTCCGAACATGAAGGTAGGCTAGCTGGGCCCGCGGGGAAGTGCCCCAGGCACTCCTACGTATCTCATAATGATTAGAATCAAGCCATACGTAGTTATGAAAGTTGACATGGTAAGATACTAGTGCCGAGGGAAAAGGGGAGTGCGGGCTTGGCCCTTGCACTAAAAGAAGCGGAATTTGATAAATCTTGTTTGTCCTTTAAGGTGAGTGGTTTTTTTTCTGTTGTGAAGCGACAGACCTAGAGTAGTAGGCCATGGTGTCTCCACAAGCATCAAGTCGTGATAGGCATTGACAAATGGCATAACACAAGACCAATACCCAATGTGATGTCCTCTACAACGAGGTCACCACAATACAGTGCCATTTTTCGTCGTGCGGCCAGGATGATAATGTCACAGTTTAGGGTCGTGTGATAGGACCAGCGACACAGTTTACGGTCATCTAGTTTGGACCAACAACACAGTTTAAGGTCATATGGTTTGGACCAACAACACAGTTTAAGGTCATATGGTTTGGACCAACAACACAGTTTAAGGTCATATGGTTTGGACCAACAACAAAGTATAAGGTCATATGGTTTGGACCAACAACACAGTTTAAGATCATATGGTTTGGACCAACAACACAGTTTAAGGTCATATGGTTTGGACCAACAACAGAGTTTAAGGTCATATGGTTTGGACCAACAACACAGTTTACGGTCACATGGTTTGGACCAAGAACACACTTTAAGGTCATAGGGTTTGGACCAACAACACAGTTTAAGGTCATATGGTTTGGACCAAGAACACAGTTTAAGGTCGTATGGTTTGGACCAACAACACAGTTTAAGGTCATATGGTTTGGACCAACAACACAGTTTAAGGTCATATGGTTTGGACCAACAACACAGTTCAAGGTCATATGGTTTGGACCAACAACACAGTTCAAGGTCATATGGTTTGTACCAACAACACAGTTTAAGGTCATATGGTTTGGACCAACAACACAGTTTAAGGTCATATCGTTTGGACCAAACGAGAGAGGAGCCTCGGGCAAAGGGGCATACGAGGGTTCAACAATCAGGGAGGGGCAGGAGATGCTAGATCCTAGCTATGCTGGGCCCAAAATGCAATGTCTGGGTGACTCCACACTCCCCAAGGGGATGAAGGTAAAGCCGCACGCAACCCGTAAAGAAGAGACCCAAGCACATATTCTAGCGCTCAGATTTCGGGAGCCCTGAGAGACACCATTACACAGCTCGGTCTGTCTGATGTGCGAGGGTGTACTGAGGGTTAGTACAAGGAGTGTCGAGATTCCACCTTGACACGGTGAGGCAGAACATGACATGAACCATGCCACCAACATTCCGGGTCCGGGGAAACTGGCGTGACGACTGAGAATTACTGCTGACCGTGTTCGCAACGCAGCATCCTGTCGAGTTAGCCTCGGGGACAAGCAAATGAGCATCAACCGCTGACCATGTTCTCAACGCGGGATTTGTATCAATTTGTTGTCTGAAACCCTCGGGGGCGTTGGCCCATGACGGTAGGAGAGCCCTTGGGCGTTGTATCCAGGCCATTCTTGGGGGTCCCTCCGGGTATGAAGGATGGCGGGGGCCCGGATGAAGGGGAACACGAAGCTTGGAAAGTGGATGAAACTTGCCTAAGTCGAATCTGGCACTCCATGTTCTAGACCAGAGTGCCTTGATCACATCAGCAGACCACTGGAAAGGGTCAGAGGGCTCAGTTCGAGAGCAGCAAAAAGATGGCGGATCCCTGGGTAAAAGTGGGGGCATAATGCCAAACACCCTGGGCACCAGGAGATCGTGGGATCTCCTAAGAGATGGGGCTGGACCTGACATCTAGGTGTTCAGGCGGTCCTACGTATCCCATAAGGATGGGAATCAAGCCACACGTAGTTCTTGATATGTGTCATTAAATGCCATTGGACAGAGGAGGGATAAATCCTGAGGACGGGGTGCGCGTGGTGCAGCCATTGCAAATCCGACGTGAATGGGGACATAATCTCACACCATGCCATGCGACCCTGTGGCTGAAGTCCCAAGGGCGAAACAGACACGACATCAGACTTTAAGCTGGACCCAAGGATGAAAGGTCCGGGCATTCCTACGTATCCCATTAGGATGGGAATCAAGCTAGACGTAGTTCTAGAAATACAGTTTAACGTCATGTTGGACGAAATATGGATCTTTGTTTTTGGTCTTAGAGCTCGGACTGAGAAGAAAGGGCGGAGATTGGTAACTCCTGGGCTGGACCCGAGACGAAATGTCCAGGTGGTCTTACGTATCCCATTAGGATGGGAATCAAGCCACACGTAGTTCTGGATATACAGTTTAACGTCATGTTGGACGAAATATAGATCTTAGTTTTAGGTCTTAGAGCTCGGACCAAGAGGATCTTAGTTTTAGGTCTTAGAGCTCGGACCATGGAGGCCAGATGTAGGGAAGAGTGTAGTTTAAGGTCCTACTGGACCATACAGTTTAAGGTCATGCAGGACCAGACAGTTTAAGGTCATGCAGGACCAGACAGTTTAAGGTCATGCATGACCAGACAGTTTAGGCAAAGTACTTCTTGAGGAACCTGGCATTGGTGGGAGGAGTGATACGCTCACCATCCATAGTCACCAGAGAGTACGCTCCATTGGGATAGACCTTATGGACAATAAAAGGTCCCTCCCACATGGGTTCCAACTTGGGTGGTTTCCTGCCGGGAATCATTAGTGCTCTGAGAGCCAACACCAAGTCACCTTGCAGGAAGGATCATAGGTGAACCTTCTTATCGAAAGCTCGAGCCATCCTGCTCTGATGCCTTTCCATGTTATGTAAAGCGTGAAGCCTACTTCCGTCCAGCGCTTCCAATTCGGCTAGATTGATCTCGGCAACTCTGTCCGGTGCTTGCTGGTCGTAGAACGCCGTGCGCAATGAGGGAAGCTGGACCTCAATGGGAAGGACGGCCTCAGTTCCGTATAACAGGGAATACAGAGTCACCTGGGTGGAATTGCGAGTCGTCGTTCTATAAGCCTAGAGGGCGTTAGGGAGCTTGTCCGGCCAACTTTTCTTGTTCTGACCAACCATTTTTTGCAGAATGTCAGAGAGGGTTTTGTTAAACACCTCAATCTGTCCATTCACATGCGCATGATAGTGGGAGGTGTGGTTAGAGCGAATGTTGTACTTGGCATACAATCTTTTCAGCTCGGTCGATCGGATGTTGGTTCCATTATCCGTGAGGACAGCATGAGGTATTCCAAACCGGTGAATGATATTGGAACACACTAAGTCGGCAATAGAACCAGCCTTGACTTCCCTAAGAGGGGCTGCCTCTGCCCACTTTGAGAAGAAATCTGTGGCGGTTAAGATGAACCGGCACTGGCGGGCCGTCGCCGGCGGGTAAGGCCCTACGACATCCAACCCCCAGACTGCAAAGGTCCAAGAATAATTAGTAGTATGGAGAGGCTCTGGTGGCCGATGCACAAAGTTAGCATGAACTTAGCACGCATGAAACCTCTTGGCGTACTCGATGCATTCGTGGATCATGGAGGGCCAGAAGTATCCGGGTCTCTGAATCTGGTGGGACAACATCGACCCGGCCTAGTGGGCGCCACCAGAGCCAGCGTGCACTTCCTGCATGACCTGTGGGATCTCAACTCCTTGAAGACAACGGAGGAGAACACCGTCAAACCCGCGCCTGTAAAGGAGATGCTCATGGCTGGGACCGCTTTGAAGGGTGAACTTCTGCGCGCGGCGCCGGATTCGTTCCCGCCCTGCTCGGTCCATCGGAAGATTGTCGTGCCGGAGATATTCAACCAAGGGTGTCCTCTAGTCAGGAACTGTCTCGATCACCACGCCTGAAGCCCCGGGGGGTCCTGACGCGGGGGCACCAGCGGTGAGATGGTTCACTCGGGGGCCACGATCACCCTCCGGGATAACAGGAGCGATGAATCTTCGGTGCGCCACGTGGATGATTAGGTCATCCTGTTCGGGTTCCGCGAGTGATGCGGCCAGGCTGGCCAAAGCATCTGCTCGACTGTTCTGCAACCGGGGAACGTGAAAGGCATCTGGTTAGGATGGGAACTTATCCATTAGATGGAGGGTGCACTCCAGCAACAGCATGAGTTCCGGCTTCCTGACAGCGTAGTCACTGTTAACCTGCTTGATGACTAGCTCAGAGTCCCCTTTTACATACAGGTGGGGTACGTCAACCTCCAGAGCCAACTCGAGGCCAGTGATGAGGGCATGATATTCTGCCTCATTGTTGGTGCAGCCTTCTGACAACAAGAAAGAATATGGCATAACGGCTTGCTATGGGGTGATGAAGATGATACCCAGGCCCACTCTGTTAAGCCTAGGATCGTTGAGCCTTATACCGGTTGGGCTTCGGGAGGCGCCATCAAAGTGCATCTGCCAGCATTGGGTGGCGTGATCGACTGAGAGGATTGCCTCATCAGGAAAGCCCAAATCCAGTGGCTGGTCCGCAGAGGTTGGATGGGAAGCTAAGAAGTCTGCCAACACCTATCCTTTGAGGACATTCTGAGGTAAGAACCTAATGTCGAACTGCTGGAGGATCACCACCCAGCGTTCCAATCGACTGGTCAACATAGGCCGGCTCGGGATGTATATCAACGGGACTACCCGAGAGACCAGTTGTACCTCGTGGTGCTGCAAGTAGTGCCGCAATTTTGGTACGGTGAATACGAGCTCCAGGAAGCTCTTCTCGATGGGAGAGTATCTAACTTCTGCGTTGAGGAGCATGCGACTGAGATATTAGAGGCTATTCTCGGTTCCCTCGTTGTTCTTCTGGGCAAGAAGGGCGCTGAGGGATCGCTCTAGGGCGGTCACGTAAAGGACCAGCAGCTTTCCGGGAACGAGTGGCATCAGGACCGGAGGTTGAAGCAGATACTGCTTGATTTCCTCAAAAGAGGTCTGACACTCTTTGTCCCACCCATAGGCGGCGCCTTTCTTCATGATCCGAGAAAAGGGATTACACTTGTTGGCCATATTCGTGATGAATAAGCGTATATAGGCTAAGTGGCCTTGGAGTCCTCGATGCTCCCGAATATTACTCGGGGGAGGCATCTGACTGATGTCTTTGATCTTCTCGGGGTCGATCTCGATACCTCGATACCTGACGATGAAGCCAAGAAACTTTCCGAAGGTGACCCTGAAGGCACACTTCAACGGGTTCATCTTCAAGTGGCGAGAATGGACCAAGCCGAACACTTTATCAAGGTATTTGAGATGGTCCTGGCGCTGACGAGATTTAACCACCAGGTCATCTACATAGCACTCCACCAGCGTCCTGAGGATCGGCCTGAATATGCGGTGCATAGCCCGTTGATAGGTGGAACCCGCGTTCATCAGGCCGAAGGGAATATCCCGATAGCAGAAAGTGCCCTGGGGGCCCTGAAGGCAGTGAACTTTTTATCCTCAGGGGCCATCCAGATCTGGTTGTACCCGGAGTACCCATCCATGAAGGAGAGGGCTTGGATCCCGGCCGTTGCATCGATCAACAGCTCTGTCACGGGAAGGGGAAAGTCATCCTTCGGACAGTGGTGATTAAGATCGCAGAAGACGATGCAGACCCTGATCTGCCCGTTCTTCTTCCTGACAGGCACAATGTTGGCTAGCCATCTGGGGTACTGGACTTCCTTGAAGAAGTTGGCCTTAATGAGCTTATCAACTTTGGCCTCAACCCTGGCACCATGAAAGGGGATCATTTTTCTGGGAGACTGCTTGAACCTGCGATGGTTTGCTGGGATGCCAAGGCGGTGGACGACTACCTGGGGATCTAGTCCCGACATCTCGTCATAACTCCAAGAAAAAACATCACAGTGATGTCTGAGGAAGTCTATGTACTGTTGTCGTTCCTGAGGAGGCATAGCGGCGCTGACCAATGTGGGTCTTGGGTCCGCCTCACTACCGAGGTTCACCTGTACTAGCTTGTCGACCGTGGCGGAGACGCCCTCCTCAAAGGCAGGATGAGCATCTTCTATGTCTTCTTCTCCACTTGTGGAAGGATCGTCCGCGGGGGGAGCCATTTCGGGGATGCTCGACCCTGATGGGGAGCCAGCACCGGCTTGGGTGGTAGAGGTCATCGCGATGGGAGACTCATGCACCGCGGAGAGCAATGTGACGAAGGCGGTTGATCCAATCCCATCTGTCCTGCGGCCCAAGGGTCCATGCTTTACGACATCGAATCAGTGGTGACGCGTTGGCTTGAGCCGGTCGATCCTGGCTTGGCGAAACTGACACGTATGACGTACTGTCGTTTCCATGAGCCCAACGTCCCGATATCGTACGGGGGTAGGAGGCTCGGGGATCACCTGGGCCTGGTTGGTGTAAGTGTACAAGGTGATTTCCCGCCGTCGCTTAGACCCAGAAATATGGCTTCCTCTGGTACCCGAGACAACAAAGCACTCTCCCATATCAGGATTCGTGGCCTCCAAACGATGGATTGGGAAGACATATGTGTCATCCAAACCTGCCCAGGGATCACTCGCGACAGCGGCATGCTCAACCTCACCTACCAGGATTTGCTTGTCCTTGCTCTTGTAATATTCAGCGTCCAAGTAACGAGCTTCAGAAGAGGCAAACGGAGACACATCTCCTTGTAGCACACCCACTCGAACCTTAAGGTAGTATTTGAGGCACTGATGGTATGATGAGGGAACTGCCGCGTGAAGATGGAGCCACGGCCTGCCCATCAATGCATTGTAGGCAGTGTCCTGAGAGACAACCATGAATTCAGTATTGGCAATTAAGCCATCGAACTGGGTCTTCATACGAATCCTGCCGAGTGGAGTTTGGTCGGTCCTATCATACCCCTGGATTCTGAGGTCGGAGGGAGTTAAATCATCCTCGGACAACCCCAGCTTTCGCAGTGTCTGAGTTGGAATCAAGTTAATCCCAGAACCCATGTCGACAAGACAGTGATGGACCTCCACGCCATTGAACTGGCCAGTGATGTACAGAGGGAGGATGTGCCCCGGTATGGGAGGGTCTTCATCTTCACCGGAGAATGAGATAACCACCTGACATTCGGCGTCCTCAATCACTTCAGTGTGGAAGGCTTCTGCGGCTGCTACCTCCGTTTCAAACTGGAGGGGGCTCCTTAGAGCCTCGGCGAGCGCCTCACGCATTTCAGATGATAGGCAGAGGGCCTCAAGGATGTAAAGCTTTGCCGGAATGCTGGGAAGACGTTTCATGACATCATACTTTCACGCCAAACGCGAGCTTCTGCTTACAGGAGGTCACTCTATGATTGGGGGCATGACGGGCCCTGCTGGCGGGACCGGTGATTGGCTGGTACTAGCCACGTCCCACTGTTCACCGGCTGAAGCCCGGGAGGTGGCTGCCATGCTAGGACCGGAAGGCTATAGTCGTCTAGTGGCAGGGCTGGGCTGGTTGCGACCTGGGCAAGGCGGTTCCGCCCGATCCAGCAACACAAACGGTGGTGGAAGCGAACCTGCTGTCACCTAGTGAGGGATCCGCGAGTGCAGCTCTTTATACCGGGCCTGCTGCCTGGTCTCGGTAGTGTGCACAGCCTGACTAGAGGTGACGACCGCCGTGCCCCGACGATTCACGCAGTCACAGCTCCGTCGACGTTGGCGACGGCTGGGGACATTGGGGAGGTCCACCTGGCGCTCCTCGTCGTCGAGAGCCACAAAGGGATTTACCAACTCTACGGTGTTAACCGAAGCATACCCCGGGCTCACGGGGAGGTCCACCTGGCGCTCCTCGTCGTTGGGAGCCACAAAGGGATTTACCAACTCTACAGTGTTAACCGAAGCGTAACCCAGGCTCTCGGGGAGGTCCACCTGGCGCTCCTCGTCGTCAGGAGCCACAAAGGGATTTACTAACTCTACAGTGTTAACCGAAGTGTACCCCGGGCTCCCAGGGAGGTCCACCTAGTGCTCCTCATCGTCGGGAGCCACAAATGGATTTACCAACTCTACGGTGTTAACCGAAGCATACCCCGGGCTCTCACTCGAGGAGTAATCCATTACCAGCCGGGGTCTCGGAGGGATCCCCATTTCCGGGGGCATGAAATCGCCAAGCGTGCGAGAAGATGAAGGAAATGGCAGGGCGCGTTCTTTCTTCTTGCACCGCCGCCTGCTCTTCTAGGAAGAAGTAGGCTGGGACGACGATGCCAAAGCAGCGCTCGCAGACTCTGATGGCTCTGGCTGATCCAGGCGGGCACGGATGATGCCATGGGCACGGGCGACCGTCCTGCGGGCCATCCAGTCATTATACATTCACGACCCACGTTCGGAAACCTGTTCCCACCCACCTCTGTCGTCAGTACTGCAATCCGATCCCACGAAGACACTTGCCACCTGTGTTGGGGCTGGACCCAACCTGACTATTTTGTTATCAATCTGGTCTTGGATCCAGTCCTTGAACACATAACATTGCTGGATGGTGTGTCCCAAGAACCGGTGATAAGGGCAGTAGTTAGGGAGATCCATGAGACACGCCTCTTCTGGCTTCCGGCACTCAGGCAGTCGCACGATCCTCTGCTCCAAGGCGCTACGAAAATAACCGGGGACCTGGGCCTCTCCAAACGAGTAAGCCCAATTCCTTTTTTCTAGAAATGGGACTCTTGGGGGCTGACCATAGCCAGGGGCCGGAGGAGCAGGCCGAGGAGGCGGAGCCGGATTACCTCGCCTAGGTGGTGGCGGTGCGTTACGTGGAGGCGCCTGCGGATTTTGAGGCGGTCGCTGCTGGGCCGGAGGCTGTGCCCGTGGAGGTGGAACCCTATGAGCCTACTGAGCTGGCCTCACTGGCAGCAACTCTAGCTGTTCGGGGGCCTTTATCTGTGCCATAGCAATGGGATCGGCTCTGGTGGCTCTCCTTGCAGAGATCACAAGAGGCAGCGGGCGTGCCTGACTGGCCTGTTGTAGGGCTTTTTCGAGGCGCTGAGCCTTGTCTGAGAAGTCCCGGAACCCTCTAGGGTAATTCTGCGTGATCAGGGAAGGAACTAACTCCGCCTTGAAATTCCCTACACACATCTTCAGTAATTGCTCCTGATTCAGCGGCATGTCAAGGGAGTACGTGAGCCCCTTCCACCGGGCGACGAAGTCCGTGACTCGCTCGTCGGGCCTTTGCTTGCACCTGAAGAGGTCTGAAATGTTCGTCTTCCGGGTTGTGGAACTGAACTGGTAGAGGAATTTCCGGCGAAGGTCCTCCAAGCTAGTCACATATTCAACAGGGAGCTGGTTGTACCAGATGAATGCTAGTCCTTCCAGTGTCTAAATGAAGCACCGGATCTTGGCAGCCTCCTGCTGCGCCAGAGTCCCTAACATAGGCCCGCTCCTCGAGTTGAAGTGGGCCAAGTGTTGTGGCGGGTCTCCAGTCCCATTAAAGGGTGAAAAAGCGGGGATCCCAAATCCTGGCGGGGCCGGCATGTCATCCACCCATGCGGGGTACGGCTTGCCATCCGGTGGGATCGCCACCTGCCGAGTTTCCAGGGCCTCCAAGCGAGCGATGAGTACTTCCATCAGATCATCCTGATGCGGATTCCTGTCCTTATGGTGATATCTAACCACAAAAGCATTTCCAGGCTCTTCAACATGATAGTCACACTCAGCGGCTCAGGGGGCAGCTGGCGGAGCGACTCTCGGAGCGGCGGGAGGAAATCGAGCAGGGTCCCCCAGGATGTCTCACTGCTCGGGAGGGTTCAGCGAAATATATCGCGCCCTCTTTCCATGGGCTCTAGTGTCTCCCCTGTTGGAGAACACGACATGGTCACGGTTTCCCGGGGGGACCTCAGTAAGGGGTAGATGCTCCTGCCCCTACTGTCCTGGTCTAGGGTTGTTGTAGTCAGGCCGCCGCTCTACAATGCGTTTGGCCAGGAGCTCATCAACCAGCCCCTTTTTCTCGGCTAGCTATTGGCGCAGCGTGGCCTTCTCGGGATCTTCCTCTACCTTCTGCACTCAGGCATATGGGTCGGCGAGTTTGACAGACCCGACGGGCTCTTTACCATTGTCGATGTTTCGGCCCAGCGCCAGTGCCTCCGTGGGTACAAGAAGACCTAAGAGGCTACTCTGTTTGCGAGTAATCCTCCTAGATGGGTCCATTAGCGGCATGTCCTCGGGGGGTGAGTCCTCGTTGAGGGGCTCCATAATGTTTCCCTCATCTGAAACGTCAGTCGTGTTGACTACTACTACCCTTGGTGACGTTCCGTCAGGGGCGCCTAGTGGATCGGGCTGCCGGCGGATCGCACAAAAGAGGAGAGTAGCGTACTACCCCCACCCACAGATGTGCGCATGGGGGGTGGCCTCCTCAATAACTCTTTGGAGTACTTGAAAACTCTGGGCGCATTTTTGTTGAAGGGCCTCATGGTGGTCCAGCGACTCGGGGTGCCGGACCGCGAGGAGTGATGCTAGGTCGACCCGGCAGCACTGCTCACCAACCTCCTCGAGATGCGCTTGGATCCCGGGATAAGGCGCTAGCTGATGAAAGAGGTGGGAGTGAGTCACCCGAAGAATCTGGTGGAAGCATTCAAACTCTCCCGGGGTGAGTGACTATGGCACATCGAAACCCGATTCTGCGACCGGCCAAAACTTTTCAAGGAAGTGGCCCGCTGCAAGAATGGTCCAGAAGCTCCACGGCCCGGGTTCGGGTTTCGGAACTTTCCGCCTCTACTCTTCCACCGAGGAAAGTCGGGGAATTGGAAATGGCACCGAGGCAGGCCGTCGGGGCGGTGGGCTAGCCGGCGGGGAATACAGCGAACAGGCCGATTGGCCGCTAATCCCTGGGTCATCCTCCAGAGGTTGCAGTGCCCTGGCTGCCACGTCGCGATTGGATGGGTCGGTGGATGGGCCTCCTGTCAAAGCGTCGGTGCTCACCGAGGGTGTATCGCCTCACGATTCTTCCATCGGTCCCCAGAAAAGATCCTCTCCCTCCCTAACAGGGGCAGGAGGTGCTTCCGAGGATGTCAGCGGGAACTGCGGGCTTGATCCCTGGCGGTACGCCAAGTCCTCTTCCTCCGGGATATACCTTTGAAGGGAGGAGGGAATCATACGGATATCGCATTCGGGGATTACAAGATGGACACACCACGTCCCCACCCCTTCCCTCAACTCGAAGGGTTGGGGGGGAGGTTCCATCGTCGAGTCGTACTCTGCCTCCGAATCCGAGAAACGGACTGGTCTGATTCCCATCTGGACTCCCCCGACATTCCTCCTACGACGACAACGCCCGGCCTTACTTCCCCTGGGTAGCTCCTCAGGGTAGGGAAGACCTCCGTCATGGGGTCCCCTGGCCACAATAGAGCTGGGGCAGCGGGGACCGAAGGCTGGGGGGCGAGAAGCACCGTGACAGATGTCGAAAGGGACATGGGGAGGATCTCCATGTGAGTGAGTGACTGGATACACAACGGCTCCATGCTCGTGACCGGCAGTATGGGGAGTTACCTCATACCCCATGTAGTGGGCGCTGGAAGGAGTCATAACTGGAGCATAGGCGTCGCGAAGAATCTTTTGGCTTCCCAGATCGGTGGCACAGAATGAGCCCTCATGGTGAGTGGCACTAGCGCGGATTGGTCCGCAGTGGCCATTGCCAGTGTCCGTGACCGGGAGATTCGACCCAACCTGCCTGCAGGGCAGTCGAGGTTTCGATCCCAGTCAGACACGTGGATACCCCTGCTCAAGATGCGCAGGGATATGGGAACTGGAGTCAGCAGTGGCTGGGGCCACAGTAGTTGCTGATGCTGGTGCCTCAGGATGAGCATTCTCTCCCGCTCGTGCCCGACGCAGATGTCGATTCAGATGGGCCGGAACCGGCGGTGCGGGCCTGAAGATTGCCTGCTCTTCGGCTCGGGGAGTCAGGCGGCGGCGTCGACGCGGCCTGGCGGGGGTTCTTACCGTTAACCCCTGGGATGGATCGCCGATCAGGTGGACGCGGACATCGCCCACCTCATTAGCGCAGGGGAGGGATGTGTCAAAGAGCTCCGCAGATAGGCTCCCAAAGTAGTTGAACGTTGGCGTGGGGAGCGGTGGCTCCCTGCGCGGCCCTCGAGGGTGGCGATGGTGGTGAGGCGTGGCCGCCTCTAGATCCAAGCGGGTCATTCCCCTGGTGGGGATGACCCCTTCCACATCATACCTACGAACCAGGTTATTGATCACCCTCTGTCGGATGATTTCAGATGGGGAGAGGGGGCGCAAGCGCCCGGCTGCAACGACAGTCGAAGACGGAGCGACCGCCGAATAGGTGGGACCGCGCGGGGTAGCCTCATCGGTACTGCCCCTACCCTTGCACTGGTGGGAAGGTGGCGATCGAGCTCCGAATACAGTGATCTGATTCCTGGAAACAGGCAGATGAACCCATTAGTATCAACAGGAAAGGAGATCAACAACCAAGTCCCAGTGTCATTCCGTCTTCCATGGTCGGTGAGGGGAATCCACGCTGACGACGTCGCAGAACGGAGTAGTCATCTCCCTGAGGGCCTCGACCCCTGGCGGGTTCACGTCCCGGTGAGGTCTACCTGGACCTTGTGACATGCCATTATTCCGATGCCCCAACGACTACCATTCCCAGTGTTGAGGAGAAGAGCTTCACGTTGGGTTCACCATTTTTTGTTTCCGACGCTTTTGTCGGGGCGCGCGCATCCGTCCGCGGAGGAGGACGTGCCTCTTGTTGCCCCACATTCCTGCTTTCCAAAGGCGGGCGGCATTCGTTCCTTGTTCAAGTATGTCTTCTCCTTGATCGAAACCAGGATGATGGGATGTCGGTTCTTCCTTCCGTGGATTCCTCCTCGTAGTTCATTACCTAGTCCGGGTCTCCCTCATAGATTTAAGACGGGTTCGTGAAGCTCATTCCCGGTGCCATATCTACATGGACACGAGTTAATTACGCTACTTCCATCAAGATTCTCTGAGGGGTCTTGTCGGGGCAGCAACCTTCGATGGGGAGAATGGTCACGTTGGGGCATCGTCGGCATGTCTGTCTTTGGTCCCTCATCCCAGGGCTTCTTGAGGGTGCGGAAGCCCGAGGCATCCCACATCGAACGCGGGGAATGTGTACCATCTGAGGTTTTCCTCAGCTTCCGATGTTTAACACGGTGTATGTCGCGATTTTAACGTCTTGAGAAGACGTATCGGGTTGAAGGATCCCTATGGGGAACACCGATGTTGGGGCCAGCACGTGGGCAGCTTCCCCTATATCATGGAGTGGGATGGGGTGGCATGATCTCACCGGGATGTGGCGACTCGGGTAAGGATCAGGATGGATGGTGGAGTGAGACATGGGGCTTACATTCTGAGACGGCCCAAGAGGGGGGATACAATTTAACGTCATATGAGATGCGATATAGTTTAACATCATGCGGGACGGAATACAGTTTAACATCATCCGGGACGTGATACAGTTTAACGTCATGCGGGACGCGATACAATTTAACGTCATGCCGGACGGAATACAGTTTAACGTCATGCGGGATGGAATACAGTTTAACGTCATGCGGGATGCGATACAGTTTAACATCATGCGGGACGGAATAAAGTTTAACGTCATGCGGGACAGAATACAGTTTAACGTCATGCAGGACGCGATAAAGTTTAACGTCATGCGGGACAGAATACAGTTTAACGTCATGAGGGACAGAATACAGTTTAACGTCATGTGGGACGCGATAAAGTTTAACGTCATGAGGGATGGAATATTTGGGTATTACGCTCTGAGGCAGCCCCAGGTGGTCGGGGAACCGACATAGAATGGTCGGGATGACCGGGTGGTGGGCTTGAACCTCGTGGAGGCTTCCTACGTACCGTGCGTTAGCATGGATCAAAGTCCACATAGTTCGCTAAGATGGGGCTTACACTCTGGGGCGGCCCATAAGAGGATGTCATGGTCGATGCACACTCTAAGCCCACATGATGCATGCTCGGTGTAGGAAACAAGAGGTAGCAGGGACCAGACGATCACGTCGTGAAGGGTGCGTCTGTGAGAAGCGGAATGGGGATTACGCGTTGAGCGGCCCAAGGGGGAAACAGGGGCTTACGCGTGGTTAGCGGCCCTTGGTGCCGGGGCATACTCCAGGGTGGAGGCCCATGGTGCGACAAAGCGCAGTGGGAAAAGGACTCCACTGGCCCTGGCAGGGGGGAAGTACGGAGATGCACGGGTGCAATCATCCGTAAGAAAGGCTAGGGGCTTACGCTCTGAGGCATCCCTTCCCCCGCGGACAAACGCCGCTCCGACAAGGAGGATCTCATTCCATGTGAGGAAGAGTCTATTCCCGTGGAGACGAGTGGGCGTAAAGAATGTCCGAGATGGGGGGACCCTGCGTGCGAAGCACGAGGTCGAACCACAGTTTAACGTCTTGTGTTAAGGATGAGGTACTTAGCAGTTTAACATCCTGCAGCTTGGACGAGGTGGGTTCGCTTCAAACCCCTAGGGATTACATGCCCAACGCCCTATACCCCTTGTGGAAGGGAAGGCATTGGCAAGGCCATTATGAAGGGGGGACATAGGGCAAACCACCGGGGGGTCCACGTTAGCATGGCTATGCGAAGAATCCATAGTCGTTATCGTGCCTATGCGGAGAAGCATAAGGCAAAGTAACGCAACAGGAAACACGGCCCAAGGGAACTTGAGGTTACTTCGCACAAGCCTGGAAGGCCGTACGGAAAAACAACGCCTGGCGCGCATGCCCGGCAGGGGAGACACCAGGTGCCGGTGCAGGGGGCAGCCAAGGGGCATCAAGGTGAGGGGTCTTGGGATTTGCGTGCAAAAGGGAAGGTTTGCGCGCAAAAGACCGGGACGACGCACAATTGGAGAAAAGGAATTGCGCGCGGAGAGGTAATTACGAGTAGGGTATTGCGCGCGAGGCAGGGTATTGCGCGCACAAGACACGCATTGTGCACAAGGCTGGAATACCGTGGAAGGGGCAAATTCACTGAAGCTGGTGGAGTTGCGCGCAATGGAGAACTTCGGGGCAAGGTGTCACGAAATGATGGTTTTACCTGGAAGTCATCTTGCGCGCGGGGGGAGTCGAATTGCGCACACGAGAGTCGCTTCGGATTCCTCAACCCCCAAACCGTTCGGGTTCACCTTCAATTTATAGGCGACCTCCGGTGCGGAATCCAAGCGGCGCGCGAAATTCTTTGCACCGAGCGTAGCTGGGGCGCAAAAACTCGCCGTGCAGAACCGGGGCGCGCAAATAGTGTGTGCCTAAACGACTCAATTCCGCGAAACCCAGTGATTCTACGCGCGTAGAACAATTTTTCCCGTGAAGCCTCCTTTATTTCGCGCCCCACATCCCGGGCCTCCGGATCGGGCCTCTGATTCTGAATATGACTTCGCTTCATCATTTCGAAACTTCCTCCGGGAGTTACGGACTTTTTTTCGGCGTCAACAAAGATACTAATAATTTTATTTCATATACCTCAGCATTTCAAAATTAGTACATGTTATGGATGGTCTTTATTTTTAATAAACTCAGAATTAGGATGACATTAATTTAACTGGTGAGTTGGAACCATCAAAATTTTATGAGTTGTTGAATTCTACTAAGTATACCTTATATCATGGTTGAAAGATAAGACAATTTGAAGTGGTTTCAAATTTCATGGCTATTAAATCAGTTAATGAAATGTAAAATAGATATTTAGATCATATATTATCTTTGGATACAACAATGTTACCTAAAGTAAATGTGTTGCCTATAAATTTATATGAGATATATAGTGTTTTTCGTAATTTGGTTCTCGGTTATAAAAAGATTCATTCATATTGAAATGATTGAATCTTTTATTATGATGAAAGACGAGTCATTAGTTTGTTGTCATACATGTGGATAAATTAGGTACAAATAGGCTCAACTAGGGATGTTAGGATTGATTATAGTAAAACAAATTGAGGTATTTGTGACTTACACCTCTATTGTTGTGTCTATTTATGTCTCCGAACACAACGTTATTGATGTCATCGCACAAAATAAATATTTAAAATAGTTGAGAATTAAACCATCCAACTATTGGTGATTCGTGGAATCTTTTTGACCATGTACATCAATATTTTTCATTAGAAGTTCAAAACATTTGATTGGGTCTTTCTACTAATAGTTTCAGTCCATTTAGTGCTTACGGTAGTCAATATTCTTATTGGCCCATCTTTATAACATTGTATAATTTACCTCCCAATATATTGATGAATGATCCATATATCTTTTTTAATCATATTTATTTTTGGACATCCGAAAAATTATATTCATGTTTATTTGAAACCATTTATTGATGAGTTAAATTTATTTTGGAGTAATGGTTTTTCTACGTATGATATTGTTGCAAAAAACAATTCCGAATGATTGTTACATTTATGTGGAGAATTAATGACTTCTCATCATATAAAATGTTGTCTGGCTAGAGTTTACATGGTCCAAAATCATGGTTGTACTATATAAGAGACAAAAAATATTTAATGCTCATCAATTGAAGAAAACCATGTTTCTTTGATTTCCATAAATGATTTATTCCTAACAAGCATCCTTTTTGGAGGAACATTTATCATTTCAGAAAATGTAAAATTAAGAGATAGAACTCCAACAATGATATCATGTATTGATATAAAATCCATTATCTCTTCATTACCTATCATTACATTTAGACAGACTATAAACCAAAAAAATGGATTTGGGAAAGAACAAAAATTGATGAAATGGATTTTTTTGGGGATTTTCTATATTGGTCTTATTTTTTGGTCTGTCACATATTGTATTTCATGAATATTGAGAAGAACTATTTTGATAATATATTTTATCTAGTTTTGAACAAACATGGTAAGACCAAAGATAATTTAAAGGCATAATTAAAGCATTCCCAAATATAAAAGAGACCAGAACATAAACTGTTTAAAAATGACAGATCAAAGAAGTTAATGAATTCAAAACATCATTATACAATTTTCAAAGAAAATCATTTATTTTTTTTCATTGGATTTTAGATTAAGGGCGTCTATACTGTTATGTTTCTAGTTTGGATATATGTTTTAAAAATTTTCATATTACCAGATTAAAACATCATGAAATTTATGTTATAATGGAAATACATATACTGATTTTATTTAGAGTTCTTTTGAATTTAATGATTTGGGATACATGAATAGAAATATTTTATTTTTTCTAAGACATATAAGCAGTTTGAACAGACTGCAATGCACTAAGTAGACAACAAGAAGATATTCTTTAATTTTATGTAAACTGGAAAAAATATTCTCATCAGTTTTATTTAATTCAATGGAACATTTATATTACATTTTCCACATGAAGAAAAGTGTGATTCCCCGATATAGTTATGATGGATGTACTCATTCATGAGATGCATCTAGAAATTGAATAAAAAGGTATATAAAAAATCATCGATTGAAGGATCAATTGAATAATATTATTTTTAAGAGAAAATATCTTCTTTATGTTCTCATTTGTTTTATTATAAATACCCATGAAAACATAACCTCATATACCATAATGGGGGAAATATTGAGAATGAAATGAATAATAAATTTTCTACTTTTAATTATCCTGATCGTGGCATTGGTGGGGTTTATGAACAATTTATTTTAGATTAGAAACATCACATGCCTCATACAAATTTTCTACTCAAATATGAAGAAATGAAACTCTTTGTTTTGTGAGTCCTCCTATTACTTATTCAATATTTAATTTATAGTATATTAAAATTATTTTATTTTTACATTATAGTATAATCATATGAAAAAATAGTTTCCACAAATTTTGACATATTCTCTTAAAGAACATCAGAAAAATATGTTTTTCTACCGGTTTCAAAAAATGAAACACTAAACTGTTTATGGTTTAACATATAAAATAAATTTATTACTTTTTATATTGAAAATTGTTTTTCAAATTTTTAGGTACCTCATCATGCTGATAAAATTGATAATTGATTGTGTGTATTGATTAATCCACTATCCAAAATGGATAAATCTTATAATGCATATGTGGTGAATGGTTTTCAGTTTCATACACGTGCATATGGTGTATAAACAAATGTAATAGTGGTGTTTTCATGAGAGGATATCATCATATAGAAAGTTAAGATGGCTTTTAAGGTATTCTAGAATGAATAATTAAACAATTTTATCTAAGATAGAATTATATAAAGATTTTTAAATATCATTTTTTGGATACTAAGAGAGGATTTCATGTTCATCCATTCCATAAAATTGTTGTTATTAAGTATAAAATTCTTCTTGTAGTAACTGAACCATTTTTGTTGGCTCCTCAGGAACTTTAAATTTATAATGAAAATTATTGTTCTACTTTGAGATATTTAAATGATTGGTGGAGTATAATAAAAATAAAATATCAAAAAATCAGTTTATCCAAAGTGAATGTGGTTTTTCTGAAGTGAAGGGAAACAAAATTTTTCAAGAGATTACTCCAAATCCATATTTTCCAAGAAGATACATGAATATATACAATGTAACCCCACAAATATGTGTAAATGGTGATAAAGATATTATTGATGTAACAAATGAAGTTTAATTGGAAATATATTAAGAAACAGACATTCCTATTTAAATTGATGATACTTAGGAGTAATATGAAGATATTGACCCCTTCATATACGAATATGAGGATGGAGATGAATATTGACATAGTTAAATGATGAATATAATAATATATAATATATATCTATATATAATAGTTGTTTTAAACTAATTTGAAATAAAAATAATTTCATTTTAAAATGGTATCTGATCAATTTTTTGAGTTGGAGGAGGCTGATAAACCTAGTGATGAGAATGGGGTTGCATCATCTGACCCTCAAATTGCTGGTGGTTTAGAGACAAATCAGAGGGGTAGTGGTATTGGAATATTGATGATTTCTTATCCTATTCTCGAGCGATGTCCATGTCTTGAATTTGATCCATATATGTAGAGGTTTGTACTGTTATGTATTTTAGTTAGTTTTCATTAATTTTCATTAATATATTAATATACTAAAATGTTTTATTATTATTATTATTTTTTTCCCATCTTTTTGAATATATCAGTTTGATATAGAAGTTCTATATTGCAGAATTATTTTTCTTGAGCATGGATTAAATAGGAATAGATTCACATTAATGTTAACATAACATGTTCGATCATTGGATGGTACATAAAAAATTGTTATTTTTTAAATTTCATTAATTAATAACTTTATATGATTAATTATTTGGATGTTTTATGGTATATCGTAAATGATAACATGAAAGAATCTATCTAGAAGGAATGAGAGGGCTGTAAGTGTGACCATTTCCATCAATTTTTTCACAATCAAAGGAGGAAAAAATGTGGAAGGCATGAGTCGCAAATTTTGATCAGTCTTTCTACACACACCAGCCATAATACATTTCATCTCATGTTTGGGATAGATTATGTTCGTACTAGATGAGAGGTAATTTTTATCGGAGAGTATCATTAGGTCAAGAGAATCGGGGGAGACAGGAGGTGACACATCGAGCTGGTAGTCATAATTCGGTATACATCAAAAACATTTGGAAAGTACTTTTTTTAATAATTTCTATTACCTTCATTTTAAACTATTTTTTATACTCATATAGGTAGTCGAACAGATAAATTTTTAGATTTCTATGAATATAGTACATTTTAAAATGATCTTCTCACTACAGTGATTAGAGGGGATCACTTGTGTCATAGTGTGGTCAGTATAATTTCATTATGTGTTTTAAAATTAACTGAAAATAATATTTTAACTATTTTAATATTAAATTTAAATTTAAGGAGTAATATGAGGCCACGATGTCTCAAACACAGGATTAGATTCAGGTCGAGACTGAGGATCATATCTCTAGTGTAATAGAATTTGATGATGCAGCATGGATGCATTTGACTGGGTATGCCTTCATGAAAGGCTCAGTTGTTGGTATCAGCTCTCGATTGACGTATGAGAGTTATTATGGTACAATTGTAATGTCGTCGTGCAGCTTGAGAGGTGCTCATGGATAGTCAAAATCATCTATTACACAGTATGAGGAGTAGCTGCAAGATTAGGTTGAGTTTATAGATACCATGTGTAGAGAGTATGAAGAGCTCTGTCAATTGTAGTAACAACAACAGGAGGAGATGTTTTGATGATAGTAGGAGAAACATGAGCAAATGAAGGAGTACATGTGATGTATTAATAATGGTTTAGGGATGAATTTCCATTCACTATCTACTCCAGATGACTCTACCCCTCAATGAGTTATACAGTTTTTCAAATAAAGAATTGAATGTATTTTTGGTAAATTATTTAATTAATCAATATATTTACATTCCTCTAAAGTGTGTTTTCATATTGTTACGAATATTATGTTTTTTATTTTTTTCATATTTTCTAATTCTTTTATAATTTTATAATTTTTTTTTAAATTTTAAATTTTAAAATTGTAAATTTTTTTATTTTTTTATTATTTATTTTTTATTTTATTATTATTTAATATTGTTCTGAATATTGTGTATTTTATTATTTTATTATTTTATTATTATTTTTTTATAATTTTAATTACATTCATATTTTTAATTTTTTAATTTCTTTTAATTAGAATTATTTTATTATATTATTGTCACAATAATAATTTTATTAACTTTAATTCATATTAATTTTTTATTATTATTATTTTCAGCTCTTTTTCGATGAGCCCATCATAAAAGATTTTTTTAAAAAAACCCATCTAAGAAATTTGCAACAAAAAAGGGAACTCATCACAAATAGTTTTTTATTATGGGTAGTCACAAAAAAATTATTTCTAATGCCATTTTTTGTAATGTTTCATTTGCACCAGGACCCCATTGTAAATGACCCATCACAAATGCTTCAAATTTCAGTTTTTTTTGTCATTTGAACCACATGGAATATTGGATTATCCTAAGGTCAATTTATACGCATCAAAAAATTAATCAGTGATTATTTTCCTATGAGTTTAAACTAATTCATGGGTTTTATATATATTTAAAAATTGATGAATGTTTTTTGACATTAAATAAATAAAAATTTCCTCCCATTCTTTTCCGGTAAAATGCATGCCTGATTTTTGTGCGGTCTAGTGATACTTTTCATAAATTATATGATAATAACTTTCATTTGATTAAACTATAATGTGAGGTATTTTTCAAGGTTTTCACCCATTGATGGATGTTTTTTGGATTTAAAATAAAAATCTCTCTTTATTTCATTAAAAATCAATAGTCAAATTGACATGATGTCTCTTATCATGTGTAATAAAATAAATGATGTATATTTTCATTTAATTTAATAATATTATTGGGATGTTTTCGTGGTTAGGACCCTCAAATAATAATTTTTTGAATCTTTAAAATCTAAAAAAACTATACACTTGATTACTGGGGCCACACCACAAATCAATATTCCATGTTTTTAGTTCATAATTTTAAACATTTTTCATGGAAATCAGAAATTATTCACTCATTTTTAACCCACTTTAAATATCATTTCATGAAAAAACAAAAATTTTATTCATTTAGAGAAACTCATTTGTCGAATTCATGTGTATTTTGTTTTTAAAAATCAAATAGTGCTTCAAATATAATTTTACAATTTTTAGGCCATTCTTAGTTTTTCCCTTGTTTTACCACCATTTTCATGTGGATTTTCAATGAAAAAATATTAACACTATAAAATAATAAAATACAAATTTATAGTTTCTGAAATCTCACTGTTGTTATCACAAATAATCCTAGTTTGAGTAAAAATCAGTCTAAAATCAGGGAGTCTGTGCAGCATCCACAAAAATTGGATGTAATAACATTTAACTGATACAATCAACTTCAATATGGAAATTTTTTATAATATGATAGTAATTAAACTAATCATTTTCTTATGAAGTGAAAATTTTTGGACGTTTTTTTACAATCCAATATATAACCTATGAAATATATATCTACATATCTCTTTATAATATACTCAGATCTAGGAGAATATAAAATTCAAAGCGAAAATATTTGATTACAAACTCGCTGAATTTTATAATGCATCCCCAAGATCTAATGATTTCACCCCTACCCCAAATATTATTATAATTTGTTTGTTATGATAATTCCCTAGGTTGGATAGATGGTATAGATAAACAAAAGAATATTTTTCATGAACTAACATTGTTTTCATAGTACACCAATACCTGATCAGGAACTGACACAATCTAAAAGTCATTACTGATCCCCACATGTTGGTAACTACTGCCTAGGAATCATCAGATTCAAATGGAATTACTTATTCATAAGTAAAAGGAAATTTAAAATAATGGAATATTATAAAGTGAACAGATGGATTAGTGAATAGTCCTCATGTATAAAGTTAAAAAATAAGATATAAAAAATCCCAACTCAAACACCATCCAAAAGTGAAACAATATCCATCAAGAAAAATCTCCCAATATCTCATGTAACCAGTGGATCCCAGATCCAATGGTCAAAACCATCACCCAAAGTGATAATAATCAATAATTGTTACCCCCTCTAAGTTTCTATTTCATATTACCCAGACCTATCATAAAAAAATGTATATATTCCTAAAGGTAAAGGATGTGTGTGAGAAAAATAGCCCAGTAAGATATCCCCAACCGTCAGATATTAACTCCCATACAAAATAAATTAATTATTCATTAATTTAAAAAAAATGTATGGAAAATCAATTTTATATTTTAATCTAAAAGTAATACCTAACCATTTAGATGAGATCTATATCAAAATTAGGAATTGTTGGGCAAAAATCCCTAAAGGTAACATTGAAGTATTTTTGGGTTGATTGTGTCTTTTGACAAAGCAGGTTTCCATGGAGAGTTGTCGAGTTCCTGATAATTTTTTGACAGTCCCTGTTGACAAATAACAATGAAAAAGGAATGAACGATCTGGAGGCAGTACAAAAGAGCAGTACAAGGTGGCGCCATTTCCCAGTGTTTGCCAAATTTTTGGGGTCCAAAATTTGGAGTTTCGTGAGCATCGCGAAAATAGGATTTCCATGAAGAGCATAATTTAATATGGAAAATGCATGAATTTCGCGAAGATAGGATGCATGGATTTGATATCGCGAAGACCAGAAAAATGGATGTGGTGATGCTTTGCGATTACCTCAAAGCTTCGCGAACAGCAGAGTTGAAGCGCATCGCGGCGGTGAAGGGATTTTTGAGGGAGCTTCGCGGTGAAGGCGTGAAGGAATGTTGATGGAGATGCTTCATGATTACGACGAGCTCCGCGAACGGAAAATTGCCGTGGTGCTTCGCGATTTAGAGAGAATTCTGGCGGAAACTTCGGAGCTTCGCGATTTGAGATGATGTGGCGTTGACATCGCACGGAAAGTTTGCGGGTCAGTGGAATTGCTTATAAATAGCGGTCGACCCCCTCGAGAGAAGTAGAGAGAATTTTCATAGAAAATATTGTGCTCTCGATTTGCGAAGGTGGATCGCGGAGCCAGTGTGCTTCGCGAAAAAGGAGCTTTGCGGAGGCTATTGTAGCTCCGCGAAACCAACGAGATCCACGTTGGCTTAGAAATCTTCGTGAGGGACATTGCTTTGCGATGGCTTGAGCTTCGCGAAAGTGCTTCGTGAAAGTTCATCACAAAAATGCAGGAGCTTCGCGAAGGCTTGGTTGAGATTCACAAAATTGGGAGCTTCGTGAAGTAGGGTGCTTTGCGAAGGTGTTTCCAAAAGGAATTGCCCAGTGTTCAGAGGCAAAGAGGTATTCATCAGTGGATGAAATTTGGACATTAACAGAGCATCCATCATCAGTTAACGATGCGTGCATTCAGGAAAATGAAGAGACCTACAGGTCTATTAACTGTGAGTGGATTCCCATCTAGAGAAGTGAGCTTAGGAAGAGTAAGAAGGTGATCCTCTCCACCAGCAGTGAGCCAGAGAGAGAGAAACAGGGAGTGACCCTTGGGAAATCAGTGAGCTAAACCTAAACTTTGTAAAGGCAGTGAGCCTGGGCATATAAGTGATCTATCCCGAACATTGTAATCCACAACTAGTGAAGTTTAGTGGAATTGGTACGACCGGAAAATTGTCGGTGTATGCTCCTTGGACGTAGCCCTTTGCGGTGAACCAAGTAAAATTGATGTGTCCTGTGCATGCTTTACTTTCTGTTTACATTTTGCAATAGGAAAGAGAGAGAAGAGTGTTTTTATTAACAGCGAAACAAGATCAGAACGAGCGTTAATTTTAAATTATTCATACCCTGATTCACCCCCCCTTTCAGGGTATTCATCCTTGTGGACCTAACAATTGGTATCATAGGGAGAGGTTGACAGTTGTTCTTCTCTCAAATGGAGGTCACTAATCATATAGGGATTCCGATCTTCGATGGATGTAATTTTCAGATATGGATGAATTGAATGCAACACTATTTTCGATCTTTGGGAATGGATGTGTTTTCAGCAGCTATGCATGGTATCAAAACTGATATTACTAGTGGTTCATTATCAGAAGCAGAGCATAAAGAGTTGGATGCTGATTCCAAAGCAATCAATGCCTTAGGGGGAGCCCTTTCCAATCCCATATATACAAAGGTCATGTCATGAAAAACGTCACATGCCATGTGGGAAAAGCTTTTTAATATTTATGAAGGGGATACAAAAGTCAGAGAGGCAAAGCTGCAAGTTTTTTGGAACAGGTATGAAGATCTGAGAATGAACCCGAATGAGTCTGTTGATGCATTCTTTGGCAGGGTAAATGCTGTGGTAGAAGACATGCAGGGTCTTGTAGAAATTATCGAAGATATAAAAATTGTGAAGCGCATATTGAGAAAACCTCCACCTCGGTTCAATCCGAAATATTCTATTTTGGAAGATAAAGACCCAAAAGAACTGACATTGGATAACCTGCACAATACTCTTATTGCATATGAAATGAGAAACGATGATAACGAGACTGTGGAAAAGGGGAAATCCAAAGAGGTGGCATTCAAGTCCATGAAGAAACTCACCATTGAAAATTCAAATTACGAAGAAGAGACAGATGAGGTGATATCATTCCTTTCTTCAAATCTGCAAAGAGGAAGAGGAATGTTTAAAGGTAAACTTCCACTAGAATGCTTTCGATGTGGAAAGGTTGGTCATCTTGCAGCATGATGCCCCAAGAAATTTCAAGATAACGATGATGATGATGATGATGTTGAAATTCCCAAGAAGAAATCTTTAGCCTATGTGAAAGGGAAGAAGCAGTTCAAGAGAAATTTCTTCAAGAGGAAAAATCTTCTTTCACAAGAAATAGATAGTTCATATGAGTCTGAGGATGAAGAGGTTGAGGAGTTTGAAAATTGTAAAAATCATAGACAAAATGCTATGGTAGCGGTCGTCGGTAGTTCTCATGAAAAGGAAGAAACTGACGTTGGAGAAAAGGAAGAAGAAGTTGAAGGAAGAGTTGATATGGAAGCCGAATTGGAAGCATCTCTTGAAGAGATAGATGTTTGGAGAGCCAAAACGAAGAAATCCAATAAAGTGGTTCGTGATGCCAAACTCTATATGCAACAACAGGATGAAGAAAAGTCAGAAGTGTTTGAAGAAATTTAAAGACTAAAATCCTCAACACCAGAGAGCTCAGAAAATATTGTTGAGCATAAGCTTAAAATTGACGAACAAAAGAAAGAAACTGATTGTTTGAATAACACAGGAAAGGAGCAGGTCAGACGTATCAAAGAAATTGAAGAAGAAGTAGTCAGTCTGCGACGAAAAATGAAGGATCAAGAAAAACTCTTGACACCCAATGAGATATCAGAAAATCAGGCCATTCAGAAGATAGAGAAGATGAAAGAGGAGGCTCTTAGTTCAGCAGGAGTGAAGCAACAAGAAATCTCAAATGCTAAGGTTGATTCAGGGCTTGATAAGAAACAAAAATCGGTGGCAGTTAATGTCAGAACGCAAGCACCCGTCCCAAAATTGAAGGTTGATTTGGGCACAAAATAGAATCAGAATATTTATAGATCCCAAAGGGAAAATCGTAGTGCTAAAGTATCACGAAGGAATGTATCCTATATCAGGTGTTATTGCTGTGGTAAAATGGGCCATTCACAGTATCCGTGTTCCATAGTCAAGAGATATAGGAGGGAACAAGAACAGATATGGAAGCCAAACAGAGAACGGTTTTCCAGAACATATTTTGAAGGACACTGTTTTTGGTATGGAGGATTTGGGCACATGGCTAGGTACTGTACTTCGGCCATTCCGTGAAATGTGCCAAATCAGAACCAAAATGTTCGCAAGCAGCATGTCAATAAACCGACAGGTGAGTTAAAGACGTAGAATAGATTTTTGTCGTTTCAAGATGAGGCTGGTCCATCATACTCTGAGAAAGAACAGAAGTCTCTATCCATGCCGAGTGTGAAAGAAAAAGTATGGACCAAAAAGAAGAAAAATGAGAAGGCCGTGGTGGTGGAGATTTCCCTTATAGCATCAGATCGATCTGGTGTTTGGATCCTTGATAGTGGTTGCACATCCCACATGACGGGTAATAAGGATCTTATTACAGGCATCAAATATGACAAAGAAGGAGTTGTCCAATTTGGAAATGATGAAGGCCTGAAGATTGTTGGCTCATGGAAAGCCAATTTTGGGGGCAAAGAGATGAGACATGCTTATTTCTTGGTAGTAGAGGGTCTTAGTCATAACTTACTTAGTGTCAGTCAACTATAGGACTCTGGGCACTCTATCCGATTTATCGATAAGATGTGTGTTGTGAAAGAAAAATATGGAGCAACTGTTCTGCAGGGAAAAAGGTCAAAGGGAAATCTCTACCTTGTAGGCGGGGAAGAAGATACATGTCTTTTATCCAGAGAGGAAGAAAACCAGCTGTGGCATACGCGACATGGTCATCTATGCCATCCATGTATGGAGTATCTCATAAAGTGTGATGCTGCTAGAGACCTTCCCAAGCTATCACGTGATCGCACTAATACGTGTGATGCTTTCCAACAAGGGAAGACCGTCAGAAAGACATACTGGCCAAAGGAACAGAAATAAACTAGAGTGCTCGAATTGGTTCATGCTGATGTATGTGGACCTATCTCACCACGAGCTATAAATGGGAAAAGGTAGTATGTCCTTTTAATTGATGACTATAGCAGAATGGCCTGGGTATTCATCATTACCCATAAGACAGAGGTGTTCAGTTGCATAAAGCAGTATAGGAGGGAATCAGAAACGATTCTTGGGCAGAAACTTCTGATGTTTCGTACTGATAACGGTACATAATTCACAAACAGTCAAGTTGAAAACTATCTTGAGAAACATGGGATAAGGCATTAAGTTTCATCAGTAAGAACTCCCCAACATAATGGAGTGGTTGAAAGGATAAATCGGATCATCAACAATATGGCCAGAACGATGCTTATTGATAAAGACCTACCAGAGAAATTTTGGAAGGAAGCAGTTTTGACATCAGTCTATGTTTCAAATAGGTCTTTGTTCTGTCCAAAGCAAGGGAAGACTCTGTATGAACTGTGATACGGAAAGAATCCAACATTGAAATACTTTCGAATCATTGGAAGTAAGTGTTTTATTCTCAACAAAGAAAATCATAGGAAGTTTGAGGCATGAGGAGATGAGGGGATATTCCTTGGCTACTCCGGGAAACACAAAGCGTATAAATGTTTCAACAAAAGGCTGGGAAAAATCATTGAGAGCAATGATGTCACTATAGTTGAAAATGAACAGAATAATCAACGATCCAGTGAACAGTTCCTGGATGAAAGTGATGATGAGGTAAGCAACCCAGGGGGAGCAGAAGTGGCAAAAGCTGACTTAGAAGAAGATACTGATGATGAAGAAGAAAGTGTCAAGTCTGTGTCTGCGAGGAAGCCAAAGAGTCGAGATGAAATTGATATGTAGAATATCATTGGTGATCAAACAGCTCCAGTTCAGACTCGAAGAATTAAATCCTCACAGCAAACATCGTTTTTGTCTCAAGTGGAGCCGAAATGTTTTTCTGATGCAGCTGAAGATGAAAACTGGGTTCAGGCTATGAACGAAGAGCTTGATCAGAATGAGAAGAACCAGACATGGGATATTGTTTCGAGGCCAGTAGACAAGAATTTCATCGAGACTAAATGGGTCTATCGCAACAAGATGAATGAATATGACACAGTGATTCAGAACAAAGCACGACTAGTGTGCAATGGGTACTCCCAGATCGAGGGAATAGATGTAGATGAGATATTTGCACCGGTTGCAAGGCTGGAGACAATCAGATTATTTTTGGCCATAGCAGTGCAACGAAAGTTCAAAGTGTTCCCGATGGATGTCAAATCCGCATTCCTGAATGGGGTTCTGAAAGAGGAGGTGTACATTGAGCAGCCTGATGGATTTCTCATTCATGGGGATGAGAACAATGTTTTCAGGCTGAAGAAGGCATTGTATGGGCTAAAACAAGCACCAAGAGCATGGCACTCAAGGCTTGATCAGTACTTGAATAGGCTTGGTTTTCAGCATGGAGGAGTTGATTACAATATCTATTTCAGTAATGACAGTAATCAAAGGATAATGGTGATGGTTTATGTCGATGACATAATATTTGGCGGATCAGAAGAAGCTTAGTGCAGACAGTTTTCCAAATTCATGAAAAATGAGTTTGAAATGTCAATGATTGGAGAGCTAACGTTTTTCCTTGGTCTACAGGTGACACATGGAAGAAATGGAACATTCATTTCTCAATATAAATATGCCAAGGAGGTCCTGATAAGGATTGGAATGGAAAATTCCAAGGAGATGAAGACTCTGGTTTCCAACCGGATGAAATTATCGAAAGATGAAGATGGCAAGGCAGTTAATATCACAGAATATAGGCAATTTATTGGAAGTTTGTTGTACCTTACTGCAACAGGGCCTGATATTGTTTTTGCCACATGCCAAGCAGTGAGATATCAGTGCAATCCCAAGGAAATCCACATGATTGCAGTGAAAAGAATACTTCAGTATATCCAGGGCACAGTGGATTTCGTCTTGACATATACTGATAAATCTCAGACAGAGTTATTGGGCTATACTGATGCAGTCTCGGCCGGTTCAGCGGATGATAGGAATTCAACGTCAGGTGGTGCTTTCTATCTTTGCGGATTGTGTATTTCTTGGCTAAGAAAGAAGCAAGAGTGCATTTCATTGAGCACCGAAGAAGCTGAGTATATTGCGGCCACTCAAGCATGCACCCAACAATTATGGATGAAGCGGCAGCTTGAAGATATCAGAGTTGAAGTGAAGTCTCCGATCGGAATCCAGTGTGATAACTCAAGTGCTATAAATCTCAGCAAAAATCCCTTCCATCACTCGAGGACAAAGCACATTGAGAGAAAGTATCATTTTATCAAGGAGAAAGTTGAGCATGGAATCGTGAAGTTGGAGTATGTGCCTACAGAGCTACAGGTTGCAGACATTCTGACAAAGGCCTTACCCAAGGAAGCATTTGATAGGCATCGACTGGCTCTAGGAGTTCAGTTGATTCCCCGCACTTAATTTATTGTGGATGTGGGCACCCCCCTCTCCTCGAGGTATGATGTGTTTTTCCCTAATGTGCTGATATGTGTTCTCTACTATGTTGCAGACTACAAAGGCGTGCCCTTTGGGTTCGTTGAACAAGGGGAGAAAATAGTGATTGTTCAAGGGGGAGACAGTGTGGCTATTTGAGAAATCATGACAGATACGGGGAGAAGCTGACCAGTGGAGAAGCCAGAAAGGGGGAGAAATGAGAAAGGGAGAGAGATTTTTAAATCTGACGATGCTAGAAGTGATCGATCAAAGCATAGATATCATGACAGCTGAGGATCATGATAAAAGAAGAAGAGTGATGTTGGAATGGTGTGAAAAGGTGTCCAGCTATCACCAATTGGGATAAATGTGGTTCAAAAATTGGTATCAATTTATGAATTGGTATCAGGTTGGAATCAACAATTGGTGTTTGACATGAAGTGATTCATTGATGAACTTTTCATACTACTCTTGTTTCTCATGCCGAGCATTGCTCATGTGGGCTTAGAGTATGTGTTAAGTGAATCCATGAACGCTATCAGAATCGCAAGAGAAGAATGGTGGTAGCGACTGGAAGAAGACTCAGTGATGTATCAACGTGAAGAAAATTATTCTGAGCAGAGTTGCGAATAGTTGTCAACAAACACAAAGGGGGAGATTGTTGGGCAAAAATCCCTCCAGGTAACATTGATGTATTTTTGGGTTGATTGTGTTTGTTGACAAAGCAGGTTTCCATGGAGAATTGTTGAGTTCCCGAGAATTTGTTGACAATCCTTGTTGACAAAGAACAATGACAAAGGAAAGGACGATCTGGAGGCGGTACAAAAGAGCAGTACATGGTGGTGTTGTTCGCGAAGATATAATGCATGGATTGGATTTCGTGAAGACCAGAAAAATGGAGGCGGTGATGCTTTGTGATTACGTCAAAGATTCGCGAACGACAGAGTTGAAGCGCATCGCGGTGGTGAAGGGCATTGCGAGGGAGCTTCATGGAGAAGGTGCGAGGGAATGTTGACGGATATGCTTTGCGATTATGACGAGCTCCACGAATGGAAAATTTCCGTGGTGCTTCGCGATTTGGACATAATTCTGGCAGATACTTCGGAGCTTCGCGATTTGAGATGATGTGGTGTTGACTTCGCGCAGAAAGTTCGAAGGTCAGTGGAATCGCCTATAAGTAGAGGCCGAGCCCCACGGGAGAAGTAGAGATAATTTTCAGAGAAAATCTTGTGCTCTCGATTTGTGATGGTGGTTCGCGGAGCCATTGTGCTTTGCAAAAAAGGAGCTTCGCGGCGGCTATTGTAGCTCTGCGAAACCTGCGAGCTCTGCGTTGGCTTAGTAAGCTTCGCAAGGGACGTTTCTTTGCGACGGCTTGAGCTTCGTGAAAGTGCTTCACGAAAGTGCTTCGCAAAAAGGTAGGAGCTTCGCGAAGTCTTGTTTGAGCTTCGCGAAATTGGGGGCTTCGCGAAGTAGGGTGCTTTACGAAGGTGTTTTCAAAAGGAATTGCCTATTGTTTAGAAGAAAAGTGTTATTCATCAGTGGATTAAATTTGTACATTAAAAGAGCATCCATCATCAGTTAAGGATGCGTGCATTCAAGAAAATGAAGAGGCCTACAGGTCTATAAACTGTGAGTGGATTCCCTTCTAGAGTAGTGAGCTTAGGAAGAGGAAGAAGGTGATCCTCTCCACCGGCAGTGAGCCAGAGAGAGAGAAACATGGAGTGACCCTTGGGAAAGTAGAGAGCTGACCGTAAACTTTGTAAAGGAAGTGAGCCTGGGCATAGAAGTGATCTATCCCGAACATTGTAATCCACAGCTAGTGAAGTTTAGTGGAATTGGTATGACCAGCAACTTGTCGGCGTATGCTCCATGGACGTAGCCCTTTGCGGTGAACCAAGTAAAATTATTGTGTCCTGTGCATGCTTTAATTTCTGTTTACTTTGTGCAACCGGAAAGAGAGAGAAGAGTGTTTTTCTTAACAGAAAAACAAGATCAGAATGGGCGTTAATTTTAAATTAGTCATACCCTGATTCACCCCCCTCTTAGGGTATTCAGCCTTGTGGACCTAACAGGAATTAATAAACATTTTTCATAAAATAGAATGTTCGTGAATAAATTAGTTCATGAAATCACTAAAATATAATAAATAATTCAAAACCAAAAAACATGTTCATATACCATAAATTACATTATTAATAGGCTCGAGGATCCTCACACATTATTATCAATAAAACATAGATCATGGATTGAAGACGTGGCTAAGTCTCAGGCCATTGAAACAAATCTATCAACACACAATAGGGGACAATATTTCAAAATATTTTTTAGTTGGAGTTTTCATCATTAGTACAATTATATGGATTTAGATCCCTAGAGTTCATGTCCTAATCAATCCTTAATAAAATAGGATAATATGTTCCCTCAACCAATCAATCCATTAATCAGTTGTTGGAAAACAATTTAATTTAAAATAATTCTTCACTAACAGTTCAAATTCACATTTTAAATTTTCAACATACCATTTCATTTTCAAATCCAAATCATATGGTCTCATCAAATTCATGACTTTACATATCATATTAATTTTAATTAATTTAATTTCAATAATCCACATCAAATTATTTCATCAAAAATATTTTATTTTCAATCCTATATTCTCAAATTCACCCAAAATATTCAAGTATTTTGAAATATATATTATTAAAAAAATTCATTTCTCGTCAAAAATCAAAAATAAAATCATCTCAATACATGGTTTGAAAAATAATTGAGAATACATTTTGAAAAAATCATAAAAATATGGTATTCAATTATATGGAAAAACATTATTAAACTACCTATATTTAATCCCATGATCAAATCAACACATGAAACAATGATTGGTAATAAAGTGTCCAAAGTGAGGAATATTGAAGAGGAATACCTATAATTAAAATTTAACAAATAAATGACCCAATCCATAAACATAATGAGTGTTTGTTGGAGTAGGACAATCAATAGGGGTGAATTGTGTTCCTATATAAATTTCTGTTAAAAAAGATTACATAAAAGAGTGACCCAATTAAAATTAAAATAGGCCAGTTAATCAAGGTAAAAATATTATAAGAGCCTGAAATTTCAAAACAAATTCTAAAAAGATGGATTAATTATTAGTAGTATCAAAATGAGATATTGATTCAACTTTTGAAAATATTCTAATAATCCAAAAAATTTAACTATTATCCAAGACTAACTATCAAAGTAAAATTTAGTCTTCTAAAATATAAATTAAAATAAAGAAACACTAAATAGAAAAACACATCAAATAAAAAAAGTGGTTCAGTTTCAAGACAAGACTTAATCTACTCCCCTTGGTGATCACCTTCCACCATGTAGTTTATATTAATAAACATGACCCCACCCTAGATCGGGGTAAACAACAGTACACATTAATGTCCTGGTCACACGACCTCTTATGTAAAAATAAAAAAAGGTGAAGTATAATTTTATTGATGTCAAAAAAATATGAGAAAACTAAAAATAGAAAGGTGGAAGTTGGAACCATCATATTAAGGATCATTAAATAAAAAAACAAGAAGTGAATGTTGATCCAACAAGTAGAGGAACAAGTTAGGAAATAAATTCAAAATAAATAGAACTATAAATAAAGTTATAATGGGCATTTATAATTAAAAAACTCAATTAAAAAGATAAACTCGGGTATAAACATATGAAAAACCGGAAGTAGTAAAATCAATATCAATGTTGTAGAGGTTATAAGTCATAAATTTGTTATGGATATAGATGCATTAGTAGGATAAGAAACAATTGATTTAAAATAAGTCAAATAAAAAAATATGAATTAAAAATAAAAATAAAAATAAAATAAACATATATATAAATTAAAATCAAAAACAAAATCAAAAATTAAAATGATGAAAAGGTAAAGGATCCAGAAGTTGTAGTTTGATCTGTGGAAGGTAAGAATCTTGAAATTGAAGTTAATCATTGTGTAGAAGTTGAATACAAAAACCAGAGACATAAAATAAGTGAATGCAAATTTTTGGTATGATGTAATTGTATATAAAGAAGATAAAATAGAATTTGAATCCAAAATTAGACACATAAGACATAAACTGAACCGTATTACCCAAAGGAATAAGCGATACCTAGTAATATAAGAAAATAAAAAGGGTTCAAAACTTATAAGATGATCTAGGATTATCATGAAATCCTTGGAATGTGGGTTTTAGAATAATTATTGACATGTGGGAATAGATATACCATCAATCTGACATGCTGTGAGCTCGCATTCTAATATTTGTTTTGTGTCTCAACTCATTGATGCGTGTTTTTATTTGTTTTTCAAGTCCTATAATACGTTTTTCTATTATTATGGCCATAATAATTTTTTTAATGAGATGAGGCCATGTTATACATGTCAAAAATTAATCCACAATCAATATTCTATGATTTCATGACCACCCAGTGCCATTTTTCATTTTATAACCCTTTAATACACAATTTTTTACTTTTCAATAAATATAAATTCAATTTTTTCATTAAAAAAACTATATTCTCGTTCGATGTAAAGTATATGAAATAAATTAAAATTAAATAACACACTATTTTGAAATATTTCACAACAATATGAGGTATTTTTTATGTTTTAACCCTCTAATGAATGTTTTTTACTTTTAATTCAATAAAAATGCACTTTTGGTCATTCGGAAAAAATCACTGGTTGGGTTAACCTATAACCTATTTCAACATGTCGAAATTAAAAAAAGGATGTTTTCTATTGATTTCAAGAAAATATGAACCCGAAATCATGGTTCTGACCCACAGATGCAGCTTTATAAAGACATTTAAATCTAATAAAGATGTATGTTTGGTCATTATCACCACACCACACAATGGATTGACATGATATCAATTCGCAAATGACATAATGTTTTAAAGAATTCCTAACTTGTTTCCTCGATTTTGACCCTCTTTAAGTAGAATGTGAAGGAAAAAAAATATTTTATACTAAGATATACAGATTATAGATTGATATTTGGTTGGTTTGTATATATAATAGATGACTCGAATATAATTTCATAATGTTTTATTAGTAATATAGGTTTGTCTATTTGATTTTTTAACCCTTTTTATTGGATATTTTTAAATATAAGAACAATAACATTCTGAAACAGATAGATAATAATTTAAATATGAATAAATTGAATTGGTATTATCTTAAAGAGTCTTATATTTAAATAAACTCGTTCTATAATCAGTGGGTGTGTGTTGTATCATTGAAATATGGGCCAATTAACTTCCAAATACTCCAATATATATCAGTTGTGGAATGTTTGTTAGAATTATGTTTTTTGGTATAAGAGACTAAAGCATGACATATTATGTGACATGTTCTTAAAGTACATTTATTTTTCATTCTATATCACTTATGTATACAAAAAAGAACTATTTATTATAAACTCAGAAATAAAAGAATAGAAAATTCTATGTCAAATGATAGTATTCGACATATACCTAAGTCTACATTACATAGAATGGATCAAAAAATTTGACCCATTACCGCAAGATGTCTTTGAATCTATAGGAATCATAACGCTCGTGTTGGGCTACCCAGTATAGATCATAGAAAATGGATTCATCTTCTTGGGTCTTATCAGGATTAGCTTGCCCACTATCCCACTCTATAATAATCAAGATCTTGTTTCCCCAAGAATATAAACTCAAGTTCCATAGGAACACATCTGCAACCCCCACGAGTTAAAGTATAGGCTATTGGAATGTTAATTTAATAACATACATCATGTTTCATAAACATATATAAAAATTATGTTTTGATTCATCAAAACAAGGATATAGAAGATATGATTTTAGAAAGTGAATATTATCTTCCCACCAATAGTGGTGGTGGTTTTCCAACCATCATCAGTATGACCAAGAATTTAAATCGACATCATAGTTGAGATGAATCAATTTAAATCTTTTAAAATACATCCTCATTCATCTCTACTAAATTTAATATTAATAATGATAAATTAAATTAAAATTAAATTAGTAATATAATTCAAGAATATGTTATTATTTCAAATAAAATATTAAAATTCTTGATAAAAAAATACAAGTGGTTTATTAATCATCTATCATATCAATGCCTTTTTCCTGATATGGTGGTTTGGTATTGATCACCCCAGTAAAGGATCTCTAAAGGGTTTGAAAATAAAAATATTAAAATTTTATTCCAATAAAAAAACAGTGCTCTATGTATTATTAAAATGACGATTTTCAAATAGAAAAACTCATTTCCAAGATTGTTTGATTTTTTCATTAACAATCCAATGTTCATTACAATGTTAATTACTAAAATAAAATGATTTTATTAATTTAAATAATCATAATTTCAATAAAATTCACAATCATCTAAAACACACTCTTATAAAGGTGATCATTTATATACCTTTACATTTTTACTAAAAATATAAAAATATAAAAAAAGAAAATTAAATCACAAGGTAAGAAAATGGATGTGTACATGGAAATTGAGTTTGCATAAAATCATGAGGATTAAGAAAATAAAAAAATTATGAAGGAAAAAATATAGAAAAAATAAATATGATTTTTAAATAAAACAGAAAAGTGGTATATATTTTAATAAGAATAATTTGAAATACATTAGAACGTAAATTTTCAAAGCAATAATGGTATAAAGAGTAAATTTAGTAATAATAGTTTGAAAGATGAAGTAGAAGTGGAGGCAGGAGCCGAAAAAGACACCGAAACAATAGAAAATGATGTAGTAATAGAATATGGTAAAATTTAATCCCAAATAATATTCAAATGTAGTATTAGAATAAAAATAATAACACAATGTAATGTTGAAGAAAAATTGAAACTAAAAACAAATATATAATAAATAAAAATTTAAATAACCAAAAAGAGATGATGATAAAATGTGAAATCTGAACATGATTATCAAATTTCAAGTGGGGGTAAAATTTTATGAATATGATGATGTAGAATACAAAATTTTTAAAATATAATGAGTTGTAGTAAGAAATTACGATTATTGAAAATCGGGAAAATAATCTAAAACAAAAACTAGATGGTGAATATAAAAAACTCAAATGTGTGCATAAATACATAATTTATAATACATGCACAAATGAATAAGAATATTTTGATGTTGATAAAAACATATGTAGAAAATGATTCTATGTAGAAGTTAAAGGAGAAATAGAGGAAAATTTCAAAAAAAAAATGGTAATCCAAAAGCTGATCGAGAAGTAATAACATAAATCAAATTGTGATTGTGTCACCAAATGTTTAATTTGTGGGTTAAGAAAAATCATAAATAGAATATTCTGGAGGAGAAGGTTAAAATATGATTGTAAGTACAAATAAAAATTTATTAGTTTGATATATAAATAGAATTAAATGACTTATTCAAATGGAAAATAACTATAATTACAAGAACAAGGAAAAGATAAATATATTATATAGAGTAATGGTAGATGATTAAATTAAGAACAATAGTTAGAAGTTAATCTGGAAGAGAGAGAGAAAAAGAAGAAGTAAATTGAATCATTAGTTTTATTAATTGAAAATTAATTAAGAGTCAAATGTAAAAGAAAAACCTAAAACTAAAAAAATAGAAGAAGACACAAAAAATTAATACAATATAAAAGTAAAAACAAAAATAGAAAAATAATTTTATGAAAAAATAAAATAAATGTCGAAAAAAATGAAAAGGATAAAAATCCAAAAAAGAAATTAATAAGAAGAAGAAACAGGTAGAAAATAAAAACCTGAAGAGGAAATTAATGAAAAGTAATGGTTAATGGTTTCTACTAGAAGTATTAGATTAAATTACATTAAATTGATGTAAAATAAAAAAATAATGTTAAACCAATGAGAATATGAGACATTCAGCATAATAGTTCATAATAATTAAAAAAATAAGTGATCGAGTAAAGACAATTTATAATAAAAACACATAAATAATAACATAAGAACATGTATAAATTTAAGAAAAATCAAAAGACATAAAATAATAATTAAAAACTGAGAAGCTCAAAGATATAATAAGTTAATTTATGTAGATTCATAAGTAAGAAATGTAATAGTTGAAACAAAATAAATTGAATATAAAACATTAGATGAATCATATATAAAATAATTATTAAATTAAAAATAAATAAAACCATAAAAAATGAGAACCATAAATCTAAAAGATAAAAATATATGATTCCAAATTAAGTGGTTAAATCTGGAGTCGGAAAGATTACAGGATTAGTGGATGAATCTAATGTATAAGTTTAAGATATAAATTGTATTCATTAAATTATTATTTTTTCTATGATGGGGAATAAATAATTCCAGATGAATATGAAAATATTTAATTTTAAGTCAAAATTAGAAACAAAATCCATAAACCTGAGCATATAAAAAGAAGGAAAAATGCCAAAACAAAAGAAGTAAATGTAGGATCAATTAGAAGTACTTCGAAATTGAATTAATTTAAAAAGTTTTGAAACCTAGAGACTCTTCTTGTATTATCAATAAAATATTGTAATGTTATTACTAAATAATTTTTTACATATAGTAACAGATGTCCTATCATTATAACATTCTGTGGGCACACAACTTGAGTTTGTTTGTTTGATCATTTATATTAGACACATGTTTTTATGTACATTTATTCCTAATAAAACATTTTGTTATCATTCTGATCACATTTCAATATATATTGACATGATTTTTATTCATACATGTAATAAATGAATAAAATATCGATTTCATGTGATATCATTAAATTTTGAGTTCATTTTCTATGTTTTAACCCTTTGACAAATTATTTTTTGAATTTTAACTCAATTAAACTACAATTATGTTTACTTCTGGAAAACCAATTTTAAGACTAACATCGTGTCTATTGAATGATATTAAAAATTAAATGAAGGTAATTTATTATTATTTAACATTAATATAAGGACCCTTTATATATTTTTACCCTTTAACGTACTTTTTTTTCACTTTTAAATTATTAAGGAATATGGTTTTCTCTTTTTGAAAAAACCATTAGTTATATTTACATACATTTAATTCCAACATGTCATAAATTTAACATCAGATGTTTTTTATTTTATTTAACATCAATTATTGTTTTTTTCAATGTTATATCCCAATGAAGTAAGTTTTAATGACTTAAATCTATTCAAATTGTATGTCCAAACATTATGAACAAAATGAAAATAATATTGACATCGGATATATTCATATATTTCTAAAATTAGTCAATGATAATTTAACAGTTATTTTAAATCAAATACGAGGTAATTTTCAAGGATTTGAGAATTTACTGCATATTTTTTACCATTAAATCAATGAAACAAAATTTTAGTAATTTATAGAATATTGAAAATTTTATTGATTTGTGGTTTGTTTAAATATTCCATAAATTAAATGTTTTTCATTATCATGTTATTTAAAAACAACCATAAGTCATTTTCTAGTCTCTGACACTTTGACACACTTTTTTAAGGACCATTAAATAAAATCAATCTATTTTTGATTCATTCTTAGTACAATACATGTCACATTGACATGAATTAAATCCATACACATTACAAATTATATAATAATCATTATAATATGGTTTCATGATATTTATAGGACACACAAATTCATGGATTCTAAAAAATATCCTATCGATTTGATGTTTGTGATGTTTTTACATGTCACAAATTAAAAAAAATAAGATTTATTTGAATCATGGTAATCCAATACTTTTTATTGTATTTTGTCACATTGAAAAATTTATTTCAATATTTTTAAATCTAATGCAACATATTTTTCAATCAATTTGACGCACGAGTAGAATTTTTATTAAATCTTGGTCATTTAGAAACTATCACAACATCATTTTCATAATTTGACTAAAATTCCTCATTAAACTGATGATGCATTAAATATCCTAAATATTCATTGATATATATATATTTTGATTTGATTTCATTATTTCATATTATTTTATTTTTCATGTCATGTATTTTATTGATTCATATTCTACAGATTTTATTCATTTACAATTTTTATATAAATAATGATAAATAAAATTATATTTATTAATTTCAATATCAATGAAATAATTTATTATTATAGTATTAATTAGTCCTATAATATTTCCTTGATATTACTTTTTTCCTATTCGTATTTGGTATTTCTAGTTTTTTAAAAATGACTATAATGGGAATGTGAAATCTTAGGATTTAACGTATATATAATATATCTAAATTTCATACACTATAGTGGTACTAAAAACCATATTCCTTCATTTAATTTGTTAGAAGAAGGTTCATTGATATTTATATAAGTATCCCTACTCTAAAATGATTCCAGAACCATGAATAGGGATATTTTATTACAAATATAGTTTAAAAGGTATAAGGGATATATTTGATCGATCTTTGTAAAAATAAATCATTGAGGTTTCAATGTTACTTACAACTTATTCAAGAAGTTATAAACAAGATATAATGTTATAAGGGTAGTACATTAATTGTGATGTATTTGTAACTACAAGATATATTTTGTTTAAAGGGTCAGACAATAGAAGGGTTTGATGGGATCTCTGTGAGGATACTGGAGGTGGTGTCCTTGACTACTAAAGCTGTAATATGGAGAGTTACATGATTTATTTCCTTGTATGGATTTCATTTAATTGTGTTATTTTTTATCTATGTTTTCAAAGAACATTTTTATAATGAAATATACTATAAACCATGTGAATTATAAATTTTTTTCCTTTCACTGAAAGTCAAAGTTACAATGGAATGGAGATCAAAGCCTCCTTTTTCAACCTAAAATGGATTCATGAGTAGCATCACTCCGGTTAGTGTTAGATTGACTTATGTAGGCCTAGGAAAATATGGTGATTAATAATACCATGTTGATTCATATATAAGTGAAAAAATGTGATTATGAAAATAAAATTAAAGAGATATAGTCATCATTAATTTCTCGGATGTGGTAGGTACATGAGATTATTTTTCTTCAAATCGAGTCAAACTGGGAAAACAATTGCTCCAACATATTCATATGTAAGCTGTTCTGAGCCGGAGGAAGTTGACATGGGGTAGGTCGAAATGAATTTACAATACATTTTTGATGAAATAGTTGAACTAAGACCCAATAAACATAGGTAAAGAATAGTAAGTGAGGGATGATATCAGAATAAACACTTGTATTATGAAATAATCATGGAATAATATTTTTTAAACATAGAATTAAGTGCCTAAACAAAGATCATAGAAATTAATTATTTAATCTTTAATGATATAGTTGTGTGGATCAAACATGTTGATACATATTTCATGATCCTTAAAAAAAACAAAATTCATGTTCTAATAGTTTATATAAGCATGGAGGGAATAATAAACCATAATGAATTTACATTATTATCGTAATGAATTATTTTATTTTGAAATCAATTTATGGATATACTACTTATATGGTTTGGAACTACACATGAAATATATCATTTAAAATTGTTGGAATGAATTAATTAGACTAGTTTGGTGGGAGATTATATCCATGAATTTGAAAAATATAGTTTTTATATAGCCAGTTTATATGAATCATGGTATTTTTTAAGGTGGTTTTCTTCCAAAAATTAAAACTTCCATATCAAAAAATGAGCCTCACAACAAATCCATGACCATAAATTTTTCATGAAAAAATGAGTATGATTTATTTGTGAATGGGTTGATCAACATATATTATTTGGGGGTGTATGATATGGTTATAATTTTATTCATTTAGAAAATACAGGTATGGTTTGTCTAGATTTAATTCCTACCAGTTCAAGTGTTGGTATAAAAGTTGTTTTCTGAAAGAGGAAGGGGCTTATAAATCATTCGAGTAGTGAATATGATAAATAGAGGGCCAAGGGGATTTGTTTTTCTTATGTATTTAAATTTCCTCTAGCACACAGAACTACACTGAATGGAATGTGGCCGATGGTTTGGGAATATACGGATCATCAAGGTCAGATTTTTGACACGAAGAAATAATGAAACATTATTGTGCCTACCGTGGAAATTATATATTTGGATAGGGATAGAAAGGTAATTGTTATTGGATAAGTAGAGGGACATGGTGACCACGATTCCAGGTCTATGATGATTGAAGGAATTGTTGTTAGGGTGACAATTAATTATATAAAAAGTGGATCTAACAACAATTTTTTATCAACAACTATTTATAAAATCAAATTGTTTCCAATTACATACACAATATCTTTTAGGGTTCACTTGGGAGATAGAAACCACGAGGGGTATTAAGGGATGTGTAAGGATTTATAGTTTGAAATAGGTGAGGTAACATTTAAAGTGTTATGAAATCAAATGTTTAGCATGGAATTGCATAAAATTTATGGTTATGTAACCTATAATTGGATGAAATTGACGATGAATTTTTAATTTAAAAATTATAATGCTTCATTGCATGGGATATATCCCAAACAAGATATACACGTAGCTCTGCAATCAATTCTGGAAGGCAATAAGTCATTCAATCAGGGACTCCATTACCATAATGGGATCACTAATGATGAAACTAGAATATTTATGGATAGGCATAATCAAAAGGAGATGAAAAATATTGTTAATGGAGTTATATCAGACATTGGAATATCCAAGGTGTATTCCTCCTCGATGTATGAAATATCATGTAATCCATTTTAAGGAAGACACCAATCTAGAAAATGTAAGTCCTTATTGTGTTTCCCAAATAGTAAAGGATTAATTGTAGTATTGGAAATATGATATGTAATTGGATGGAGTAATTCATAGTAGTAATAGTACCATTTCAATAATGGAAATTTTAGTCCAAATGAATGATAATGGATATGGAGAATGTGTATTATCATGCATTAAATAAACTAATGAATTTGGATTGATTATCTATTATAATAATTGAGGATTTGATAGATTAGAATATCAGAACTTATTATATCAATAAATTAGATTTCAAATCGGGTTTTTACCATGTTCATATAGGAGAAGATGATATTGAACAGTTAGTTTTATCACTCATCAAGGACATTATAAATACTTAGTATTTTCCTTTGGACTTATGAATATCCCAACTTCATTTAAATATACCATGAAATCCATATTTAAATAAATATATATATAGAACAAGTGTCATGGTATCCTTTGATTTCATTTTTACCTATAGAAGGAGGTGAATAGGCCATTTTAAATATCTAAACTAGGTTTTCACCATTTTGAAATCCAATTGTTTGTATATTAACATGTAAATGGAAACTTTTTTCACACCATTGTGGAATATTTGGGGCATCAGATATATTTTGATGGCATCTCTAGATCCACACAAGGTTTCAGGTGTCTAGGGGTGGCCTATACCTATAAATGTTAATATAGTCAAAGGATTTTACGGTTTTACTATTTATTATTTCTTATTAATAGCGAATGATGGTAATGTAGCATGGTTTCTTACATATTTGAAAAAAACATAACATTCAGTGTGGACTTGTTTCTCAACATGAATTTGATTATTTTTAAATAATGTATGATCTCAACTCACATCCTATCCTTTCAAAATTTTATATACCCTTTCCTATATAATGTGAAGCCTTTGGTGGGGGGGGGGGGAGTAGGGGTATCTATTAGGAAATTTGGTAATAAGATAGCCTACTTCAACAATGTATTTTCTCTTTTCAATCTGGCTAAATATTTTTATGAAAAAGAACGATGGATTTGAATCATGAAATTCACTATTATAGACAAAATTTATTGGGGGTGACATTTTATTTTTCAAACCAATCATAAGAGTATTCAAATTTTTTTATGCCAGCGGACTACATCCATGGACTATCAACTCAGGATGGTGAATCATTTTTTCTATGTTTTTGAGACAATCCATAAGATCATATGTATTAATAATGTTTTTTATGCTCTTTACATGGTCAGGGTGATATGAAGCACCCACTAGACATTTTTGTAGAATATTTGGTTGAAATAAAATAATATAAATGTGAGGTTCCCTCGGATCACAACTTGTATTCCCATATAGCTTATTTTGAGAATAATTTTTTTCTCCTAATAGATTTAACTTTCACATCAATTTTATTCTCTTTCATGGACATTTTTGTAATATCCATTGACTCAATCCTCATTCTTATCCAACTCCACTATTATGATTCCACTATAGGATTTGGAATAAGGGGTTTTTCAAAACATAAAAATGGTGAGAATAATTCTAGAAGGGTATAATGATAATAGTGATGAAATTTGTTCAAAATTATGATTTTTTCAATGCTTAAAATAACATAAATTATGTTTGACTTGTTTTTTATATAACCTCCCAATTCTAGATTTGAAAAATGATGAAATTTATATAGATTTTGTTTTCCCACCACATAAGTCTCATGGGTATGATGTTATAATGGTTATTTTAGATCATCTATCTATGTATTAATTGTTACTATCATTATAGAATCCTTATAAATCCAAGCATGTGGTAACACAATACATGAATGAACTGTTTTGCCTTCAGGGTATTCCTATTTCTTATTCATGTTCTTGTGATCCATTGTTCACTTGTTTATTCTGGAACATGTTATTTCTGATGTATGGAAATAAGCATAAGAGGAGTTCCTCATATGATCCTTATGTAGATGGTCAAACTGAATATGTTAATGTTGGGCAAAAATCCCTCAAGGCGTCATTGAAGTATTTTTGAGGTGATTGTGTCTGTTGAAAAAGTGATCATATGTGTTGTGATTGTTGACAATGAAAACCATGACATACAAATTTGTTGAAAAAGGGGATTTCATGGTGAAAGGTTGAGTTCAAGAGCTGAGTTCAATGATCCATGTTTGATTCAAGAACGTCAATAATGGAAAGGATTATCTGGAAGTGGTACAAAAAGAACAGATACAAGGTGGCACCGTTTTCCGGTGTTTGCCAAATTTTTGGGCCTGAAAATCGACAAATAAAGAAAAGTGTTTTTGGAAAAGGGACTTGCATTCCAAGGACTTGGAGTATAGGAAACTTGCGCAACATATATTTTTCAAGATTAGAAGATGAAAATATGGAAAAGGAAACATGTTCGCGCAAGTTTGGGAGTTGGTCGCGCAAGTGTCTAGGAGGACAGAAGACTTGCGCGCCGATACTGGGTCGCGCAGGTGACTTGTGTGCCATCGTGCAGGGTGGTCAATTTTCCTATAAATACTAGACCACCCCTCTTCATTATTTACCGGAGTTCAACACCTTGAGAGATCAGAGCTCCCGTCGTGCAAGTGTTGTGGTCACGCAGGTGGGGTGTGGTCACACAGGTGGAGTTGCGCACAAGTGCGAGAAGTTGTGCGCCGGTTGGCAGTTGCGTGCCAATGTTGGTTTGGGTGTAAAAGTAAGTGTGTCGTGCAAGTTTGGAGTAGAGGAAGCTTGTGTCGTGCAAGTGTCTGAGGTGGACTTGCCTGCCCGTTGTGACTTGCATGCCGATACTTGCGCACCGAGATTGAATTGTGCGCCAAGTAAGGTTTATTTCCAGCAGTGATTTTCGGGCTGCGTGGAAGCTGGAAGTTTTCCCGATACCTTTGGTGAAATGAGAGATTCATCTACGGGTGAAATTTGGGCTTCAACAGAGCATCTACTTATAGAGTAAGATGCATTCCTTCATGAAAATGAAGAGACATACATGTCTATAAACTGTGAGTGGATCCTTTCCAGTGCAGTGAGTGATGGAAGAGGAAGAAGGTGATCCTCTCCACCGGTAGTGAGCCAGAGAGAGAGAAACAGGAAGTGACCCTTGGGAATGCAGTGAGCTGACCCTAAACCTTATAAAGGCAGTTATCCTGGGAATAGAAGTGATCTATCCCGAACCTTGTAATCCATATCTAGTGAAGAATAGTGGAATTTGGTATGATTGGAAACTTGTTGGCGTATGCTCCTTGAACGTAGCCCTTAGCGGTGAACCATGTAAAAATTGCTGTGTCATGTGCATCCTTTACCTTCTGTTTATATTGTGCAACAGGAAATTGAGAGAAGAGTGTTTTTCTTAACAACGAAACAAGATCAGAACGGGAAATAATTTTGAATTATTCATACCCTGATTCACCCCCCTCTCAGTGTACTCAGCCTAGTGGACCTAACAGTTAATTATATCCTTGAAACCTATTGTAATCTATTTTCATTAGATAACCCTCGAAAATGGGTTCTTTGGATTCCTTGGGACGAATTTTCCAATAACATCTATTTATTTGTGTTTTTCGGTCTGACACCATTTGTTATTATTTATAGAATACAACCTCCTTATTTTCGACAATATTGTCATGGAGAAATAGTACATGAGGACCTCAATTCATGATTAGTTAATCAGGATGAAGTAAATTAATAGACCTGAACACATATATTAATTATTGAACAATATATTTAGCATAAAAATAGGAAAACATATTCGGATTTTTTTGAGATTGGTGATTTGGTTCTTGTTAAGATCATGTCTCATGCTTCTATGTTTTCCTTTCCATCAGAATATAAGAACCATTTTTCACACTATTATGGCCTTTTTACAATTGTGACTATGGTTTTAAGGGTTTACTATATCCTTTATCATCTACCCACTAGCTGTATACACCCAATTTTTTGGATTGAGGCTTAAGTTGTCCATCCGATATCTGGAATCCTAGTCTAAGCCAGCTGGATTTTTAGAATGTATAGTGGATCAGGTTAATCCAGAATATATTCACAACTTTAGAGGCCATGGTTCAGGTTCACAATGGATAATTATATGTATTAGATATCCTATGGGAGATGATACATTAGAAAATTAATCTTTTTTCATGATCATTTTCATTTTTTTCACATTTAGTATATGGTGGATTTTCAGTGGGATGTAGTTGGTGGGGTTTCATGGGTCTATAATACTTATTTCATGATAAATAATGTTAATCAAGTGGTATTTGGGTATTCTGGTAATTGTGATGTATGTATGACTATAATAGATATTTAATTAATGTTTCAAACATGGGATGAGTTTTGAATCATATTGGTGAGGTTTCTAGAGTTGGGGTTCTTGGATCTTAGAGCTATAATAAAAAGAGTTCACTAACTTCATTTCATGTAATGATTTATTTTTTCATCTTTATGTTACTCTATCTGAGAATTTTTGGTAGTTTTTTCTAATGAAATATACTAGAAAATATTTTAATTCTCCCTACCCATAATAAAAATAAAATTATGTTCATTAAGACTATAATTTTATGCTTTGTTAATGAAAAATGTCACAAAAATACATTGATAATTTTATGTTTTCATAATTTAATTGATTAAAAGGCAATAATAAATATTTCGACTTATTAAATATATAAAAAACTATGACTTAAACTATAAGGAAAATAAATTCATACATAGATGGTTGATGTCCATGTCTCATTTTTTGCCAAATGAATAACATAAAAAAGGTATCATGTTAAATATATTAGAAACATTTAATTCAATAAATAGGAAAATAGATACTTACCTCAATGGATGACATCCAAATATCTTGTTGTGAATATGGAAAATATCGTGATAATACTTCACCAATGTTTCGAATATAATTTCTTATATTTCCCTATGTTTTCACATTCTTTTTTAATGATTAAGAACTCCCATTTGGTTATTGATTGAATAAAATGATGAACTGAAAACAATTTGATAGAGTGTGACAAACAAACATGAATCATCATAGATTTTATAGATGAGAAATAATGATATTAAAAATTAATGTGTAGGTTTAGCTTCAAAATAGAATTTAATCAAACAAAATCACATAATAGGGTGAACATGTGGAAATGTATATATATATGGAAAGAAAATAAAGAACAGTTTTATGGGATAAAAAATTATGGTGGAATTAAAATATTAAATAAAAAACAACTATGAATTTAAAGTATGGAAAATAATAAAATAAAAATTTCATTTATGGAATACACATAAAAATTCAATAAAAAATAAGTTAAATTTTTATTTAATTTAAACATTTAATGAGATTAAAATAAATTGATAAAAAATACAAACCTATAAAGGTGGAAGTTTTGTAACATTTTTCGATGATGGTAGAGTAGAATGGGGATTGAACCCAGAAGATGATTCATCAAAATATTTTCTCTAGGAATAAAAAAGGTCATATTCCATGACAAAATAGGTAATGAAGAATAATCTATATCTAAAAATGGATTTAGTTATCATTTCAATAAGGTCAGACTAAATGGAATAAAAAATTCACTAAATTGAAAACCTCATCAAAATCATGATTAGGAATGAAAATAAATGATGATTTCCAAAAATCATAATAATGAAATTACACAATGAAAATCGTAGAATGGGTTTATAGATTATGCATATCGGGTGAGGGTGGTAGATGGGGCACAAAAAACAATAGTGGATATTTATCATTCTATATTTATTTTAAATTTAATTCATTAGCCCCATGATATTAGATCACAAAAACTATGACCAGAAGGAGAAACCGCTACGGAAAGTGGTGGTTGAACATATCTGTACAATAATGGTGATGTGGAGGCATAAAACATGGAGTTGTTTTGGTTTGAGATAAGGCATGCGAATAGAGTTTTGAGGGCTCTAGAGGAGGACAATCAAGTAGTGGATATAAGGATTTGGGGCATGGAGATATTAGGTGGAGGATGGCTAGGGATGTTTGGAGGCACCATATGAGGAGCCACAGTTGGAAGGCATCATATCTTCTGGGATGCTAGCAAGAAAATGGAATTTTCACTTGAGCATTATTTTTCCTTCATCGGTGTCTTGCTAGGATTTCCCCAAGGCTGGGCATAGTATGATTTTTCACATCTTGTTAATTTTGAGTAAAAAATTGAGGTTAAATGTTGGGGGATGAGGGGATACGAGAAGGTTTAGGTAGAGGCATGAAAAGAGATAGGGTGGTGAGGTGACCATCGCTCTGTCATCAATCAGGACTGGGCAACAATAATTACTAGAATTATTAATAATCCCCTCATAGATCAATATTTTAAAACTATATGAATAAAAATAACTTTTTATGGATTCTTACTGACAGTTCATACATAAAATTAATCGATTTTATTAATGTGATATTAAATAATTTGTTGATTATCTTGAAATTGAAAAATTACCTATTAGGGGTTTCCGAATAAAATCTATTATTATTTTTTAAGACTAGGGATTTGTTACCGGTGGTGTCAAATGTATTAATGCTCCACCATATCTACCAAAGGAACCGATTCATATGACATATTTTCCTAATTTTTCTTTTTTCTTTATTTTCAATTTTACATTTTGTTTCACAATATATATAGATTTTGTTATATGAAGATAATTTATATGAAAAATAATAATTAATATAAAATATTATATGTTACTAATAATTAATTATAACAAATAAATAAAAATGTATAATAAAAAATATCACTAAAAAAATTATAATATCTGTAAGAAAATTAATTGGTAAAAGTATAAATAATAACGTAACAACATGATTAGTACATATAATAATTATGTGAAATTGATAATCCAATGTGGGGGAGGATTTGAGTGGTGCTAAAAGAATACACTATCATTTTTAAGGGGTCAACGGTGAGTGCTGATATCCCAAGAACATGAAGGCCATGAGGTGTCATGTTGAATTATTCTTGGTTGCGGGGATATGTGAAATCTAGTTTCCCCTTCAATGGAAAAGGATGGTCCTGTGTTGCGGTTAAGACACAATTTTCCTTGATGGATAGGTTGGATTATCCCCACATGTTTCAAGAGGAAATAATGATATATGAATGTCTAAAGGTTAAATTTTGAGTTTTTTTTAAAATATATTTTTTAAATAAGTTTTTTTTAAATCATATAGGGTAAAAATATTTTTAATATATGTTCTAAAGGCAGAGGCGTCAATGTAGGATCGAAATAATGATGTAGATGCTCAATATACAAGAGGGGGGGGGGGGGGGGGCGGGGGGGGGGGGGGGGGGGTGAATTGTATACATTAAAAATTCCTTTGGAACCTTTAATGTTATTTACGAATTACTATGTTTTCCTTAAGCAAAGGAAGGGCTAATTTTAACAATGTTTAAACTGAGCAAATTCACAACACCTCTAATACCAAATGAAAACTTTGAAATAGATTTCGAAGGTAGGTTCCGGAAATAGAAACTTGACAAAAGATTACAATATGAGATTCTACCTTAAATCGTATAGAATCTTAATGAAACAGAGTACAAGTAAGGAAGTATAAGAAAGTTATACATTCCTTAAAATACAAAATGCAGCAGAAACAAACAAGTAGTAAAACTACATGTAACAAGATATAAATCTTTTAACCCAAAGAGAAGGATATCCAACAACCTTCGATAAAGGTCCCTTGATTTATACTTTCAAGCAAGTCTGTCTTACGCACACCAGAGTAAGCCCTCGATACGAAGATCAGAGTCTCTGTCTTGCTATCCCCACATGCCCTAAACTTCAAGGTAGTTGGCAACCTTTGTCTTCCTCAGCAAGGAAGCCCTCAACTTCAAGGTGTTGGAAACCACTGTCTTCCTATCCCCAGAAGTCCTTGAATTTAATCACCAACATTCGGATTCACACGAAGCTTTGAGAGTTAAGAAGATCCTCTCTCTAGAAATCACTTCAACAACATGTGTTGTCAATAGTTCAAAAAGTCCTGATCTTTTTCAAATGAGCTCCTATTTATAGGCAAGGTCGGCATCCTTTCCAACGGTCATATTTTCCTTAAAAATCGGAGGGACTTGTACACGTGTAACTTAAACAACGGTTAGTTTATAACAGAATAGACGACATCATTTTATAACAAAAAAGTGTAACAAGATGAACGACATCGTTTTAAGTCTAATTGAAATGTTCGGAGTGAAATTTCAGATTGTAAAAAAAATATCAAAGTTTAGACAAATTATAAAAGTGTAAGAAAAAAGAATGTTCGGAGTCTAACCAAAAAATTAATTTTCAGAGTCTAAATAAATTCGGAGTGTATAAAACAAAGATGATCAGATTCTGTTTAATGGTTTAATTCGGATTGAGCATTCGGAATGAGAATTCGTCATCAGAATTCGTAATGAGAATCCATCATCAGAATTCGTAATGAGAATTCGTCATTAGAAATCGTAATGAGAATTCATCATCAGAATTCATAATGAGAATTCGATGTCGAACTTCATAAGGATTCGTATACTGAATTTGGAGTAGAACTTAATCAGAGTTCGTATCCGGAATTTGGAATGAAACTTTATCATAGTTCTCATCTGGAATTCGGAGTGATACTTTTTTACAGTTCTCAACCAGAATTCAGATCCTAAAACAGAATACTTCATATCAAAGTTTCAAACAATTTCGAGAATATTGAAATGAATCCGAATCTTATACTTAATAAAAATATGGATGAAAATATGATAAGGATAATTTTTCTTAGAAAAGCTATTTTCCTTATAAAAGCAATTTTCCTTATAAAAGCGATTTTCCTTATAAAAGCGATTTTCCTTATAAAAGCAATTTTCCTTATAAAAGCGATTTTCCTTATAAAAGCAATTTTCCTTATAAAAGCGATTTTCCTTATAAAAGAAATTTTCCTTATAAAAGTGATTTTCTTTAAAGATAAGGTGTTTGTGATTTTCAAAACAAGAAGGAATGGAAAAGTCATAAGGAAAACCTTATTGACTCAATAATCTCCCACTTTTTGGAAATCACAAACATCCTTATGAAAAATAAATTCTAAGAAGAAAGAAAACATTAAGGCTTATCTCCCTTTGCTTATGGATGTATATAGATACGACTAACTCCCCCTTAGGCTTTGAAACTCAAAGGATCGTATTCTATATTTCCAGAATGATATTTCGTTATGAATAAGAATGTATTCTTTAATGAGAAACTCCCCCTTAGATAAACTCTTATTAGAGTTTGTTTTATTTCTCACCCTTTGTTAAGATTCTTTTTCCCTTTCATTAGAGTTCTTTTCCTTCTCCACTTTGTGATTTTCAAAAATAATTTGAGGGAATGGAAAATATAACAAAGTACCTAAAAAATTAGTAGTAACAAGAGAAAAAATGGGGAAGCACAACTTCTATTAAGTTTAGAAATTTCAACAACAAAAGAGTTAAGGTAAAACAAAAAATCGGATCTATCTATTTAGGATCTTTCTCCTTCGCCATGAGACCCTTTAGAATAGTCTTTATCTTCATTAAGTCTTTATGATCTTCTTCATCTTGCTTCTCTAGCACAACAATTCTTGCATTTTGGGCTTCAAGCTTTTCTTCCTAGGCTTGAATCTTTTCTTCCTGAGCTTTAATCTTTTCTACCCGAGCCTTCAAAGTTTGTTCTTTCATTAAGAACTTTTCTTCAAACTCAATCTGATGATCCCTTTCATACTTCCAATTTTGAGAGACAGAATTTAGCTTCCCATTCAGATCTCTGAATTCTTGAATATGGAAATTCTTTTCATCTGTCAATTTCTCTTCAAAGGAAGAAGTCAGCTCATTTATCTTCTTGTCCTCAGTCTCAAAAGCATCCTTCACATTATCATGAAATTCATTAAAGAGCCTCATTTCTTCTACAGTCTTCCTCGACCAACTGGTCATCCTCTTGCAATATCTTTTGTGGGCTTCATAGCCAACAAAGAAAGATTTGAATTGAGCTTCTATCTCAACACACTTATCCATGACCATGGATACGGAGTCTGATTTCTGATTCAAAGCATGTTGGAGCATCTGACATCTTGAATCAATGCTTGAGAAAGTCTGAATAGAACCTACCAGCTTCTTTAAAGATAGAACAACAAAATCATTCCCCAACGAAGATGACTCTGAATCCAAGACTCTGCTTGGAGAAATTTGTTCTTCAACTTGGTCAAGCTTTCTCTTTGAAGAACTACCAACTTCCTTTCTCTTCACCACTATAGAGCTTGGAGTATCAGCAACAATTTGTTTTCCCTTGTCTATTTTCAGAACGGATTTCTATTCTGAGGTTCTCTTTTCACTATCAGTCACTTGAATAATATTGTCTTCATCATCAGCAACTTTCTGAGCACCAACCTCTAAATTCTCCATTTGAGCAATATCCTGTAGGAGTTGTTCTTCGTCTGCATGATAAGCTACTTCTTCTTCCCCTTTATCCTCTTCCATCGCTGGAGTGACTAGCTTAGAAGACATAGCTTCTGAGGTTCAGAGCGACAAATGTTCCGAAGGTGTCCCCTTATAATCATCTACTTGTTTTAAAACATCTTTGGTTTCACCACTTCCTTCAACAACAGCTTCTTCTTCTTCTACTTCCTCAATCTGCTCTATTTCCTCAACAGGCTTAGCAGCTGCCTCTTCCGGAGTGAAAAAGTCTTTTCCTGGATTCTCAGGTAGAGATTGAAAAGAAAAAGATCTCGGAACATGAATGTTCACAGAAACAATCTCATTAAACTTTAACAAAGTCTGAGCTACCTCAGATTCAGACATCTTCTTCTTGTGCTTCTTTTATTTTGCTTGTTTTTCTAGCTCCTCTGTTGTTCTTTCTTTCAAGGCCTTAGCCTCCACAGGATCCAATCCAAACTGAGGCTCCCCTTGCACTCTCTTTTCATTGATTTCCCTCCACTTAGCAAATACCTCATATGGGTAAGCTTTCTTATTCTTTGGTTCTGGAGGTGCGGAATGAGCTTCCTTGGACTTGGGATTCTATTCTTCAACTTCAACCTCTTTTAACTTTCTCTTCCTCACTGGCTTAGTGGATTCCGGATCAGCAACTTTCGGAACTGTTTCTTCTTAAGCAGGTAAGTCAATAAACTGACCAGTCTTCTTGTCGAAAGCTACATCCATCCTTTTGAGAGTGCCATCACTCACCAACATAATCTTGCAAACTCTTGGCTTAGGCTTGCAAGCCTCCTTGAAAGACTCAAGGCACCGAACAATCAATTTTGAGAGGATTGCTGGATACATTATGATCTGAGCTATCAGATTCTCTTTCTTAACATTCTCAAGAATAATGAGAATGTGCTTCATCAGGTTAAAATTCATCAGATTTATCAGAAAATATAGGCTGTAGATCTCACTCTTCTTCAGACTATCTTTGACACCTTTTCTCAGTACGATATGGCCTTGTACCCATAATTCTTGAATTCGAAAATTCGTAGATAAACTAGAAATCTTCGGAGCCTTGTCATCTTCCAGTCCGAGAGTTTCTAATACTTTTTCCTTGTCGAAGCTACCCTTTGAATCCGGCACCACATGAGATTTGAATTCAGCTTCTCCTTCATTATTCAGCCCTACCAAGCTGGCTGCCTTGGCATACGAAAGCTTATAAGTCTTACCATAAGACTTAAAAGAAAAATTCTCCCTTCCATCTTTCTTAAGAAAGGAGACTGTTTCATAGAACTCTACAAGCAAATCTGAATACACTTCATCTTGATTTCTTGGCTTGGACACAGCAATATCTTCCCATCTGTTGAGCTTAATATTTTTGGAAATAAAAGAGTCATAATTGTTGAAGAAATCAGGATAAACCAGCCTCTCTCTATATACCAACCACTTCGAAATCGGCTTAGAGGAAGACATGTCTTGAGAAGCTACTTCCACAGACATTCGGATCTGAAGACCTCTGAGACGTTTAGAACGGAGAAAGCTGAAATTCAGAACGATCTTAAAACAGAGAGGCAGAGCTTCGGGATGCTAGAGCTTGAAAACCGATGTGGGACAACCATTTGGGGTCCCCTTTATATAGGCAACGATAAAACGGTTCAGCTTCCTCGGTTGATCGAACAGTTGTGACAAGCTAAGACCAGATCTGACGGTTGAAAACCAATTCTCAAGAAAACTTGAATCCGATCTTTTGAGGTTTATATTAAAAAAAATATTTAAGAAAACTATAATCCGAAAACAAAATATAAGAAAATACCATCAAGTAAATTATGACTATGAAATATTTGTGTAAGGAAATCATACATTCGGATTGGCTTAGGAGGATTATTCGTAATGGGTAATATTTGAAGAAAAATTAACTATATAAAAAAACACAAAACTCACTACGAAAAACAAACTCAGTACGAAAAACTCAGTACGAAAAACATTATAAGAATTCCAGTATGGGAAAAAAAAAATTAAAAATAAATTGAATATGAAAAACTCATTATGAAAGACTTGGTACGAATATATCGTTATGGATATACCAGTAAGAAATTCCCAATTCTGGAAGTGTTCAATACGAAGATTTTGATTCCAGAAGTCTTCTATACGAACATATCCATTCTGGAAATTTTAGTTCCGGAAATTCCATTCCAGAAATTTAGTTCTGAAAAGTTTGAAAAACTAATTTTGAAAATTTTAGTTACTCTAACAATCAAATGTACTCCCCCTATAAAAAGGAGTATATTACTGTAAGGAGACTTTTTCAATAGAAAGTTAATTAAGAAAGATTACCTTACGGTTATCATTCCTAACATCTGTTTAATGTATTCAAATCTATCAGAAGGAAATGATTTTGTGAAAATATCAGCAAGTTGATCTTGTGTTCCGATAAACTGGAGAATAATATCACCTTTTTTTGTGTGATACCTAAGAAGGTGATGCCTAATATCTATGTGTTTTGCACGAGAGTGATGTGCAGGGTTCTTACTAAGGTCAATGGCACTTGTGTTATCACACAAAATTTGAGTTTTAGTAAAACACAAGCCATAGTCTGTGAGTGTGTGTTGCATCCACAACACTTGAGCACAACAACTTCCAGCTGCTATATATTCGGCTTCAGCAGTGGAAAGTGCTAAAGGATATTGCTTCTTGCAAGACCAAGAAACTAACGAATCTCCTAAGAAATGACAAGTTTCAAATGTACTTTTTCTATCCATTCTACAACCACCAAAGTTAGCATCAGAAAATATTTTTAGGACAAAATCATTTCAAGAAGTATAAAATAATCCTAAATCCATGGTTCCCTTAAGGTTGCAAAAAATTCTTTTTACTGACTTTAAGTGAGATTCCTTAGGATTGGATTGATATCTTGCACATAAGCATACTGAAAACATTAAGTCTGGTCGACTAGCTGTTATGTAAAGAAGACTTCCTATCATACTTCTAAAAGATGTTTGATCTACTGGTTTCCCAGCTTCATCAAGATCTAAAGAGTTTGAGGTACCAATGAGAGTTCTTATACTCTTAGTGTTGTCATAACCATAATTTTTGAGAAGATCATTAATATACTTATGTTGATATATATAGGTTCCTTCTGGTTTTTGAGAAATTTGAAAACCAAGAAAAAAAAGTTAACTCTCCCATCATACTCATTTCAAACTCATATTTCATTATACTTTCAAAAGAGTCAGTTAAAGATTGCTGAGTTGAACCAAATATAATGTCATCAGCATAAATTTGAACAATCAAAAAGTTTTTCTTATCTTTCTTTATAAAAAGGGTTGGATCTTCATTTACCATAACATAGTTATTTTGAAGAAAAAATCCAGTGATTCTATCGTACCATGCTCGTGGGGCTTGTTTAAGTCCATACAGAGCTTTGGTAAGTCTAAAAACATGATCATGATGTTTTGTATCTTCAAAGCCATGAGGTTGTTCAACAAAAACATCCTATTGAACATAACCGTTAAGAAAAGCACATTTCACATCCATTTGAAAAAGTTTAAAATTAATGAATGCTACAAAGGCAAGTAGAATATGGATAGATTCAAGTCTAGCTACTGGAGCATAGGTTTCTTCATATTCTATTCCCTCTTGCTGATTATAGCCTTTAGAAACAAGTCTAGCTTTATTTCTTACTATGACTCCGTTTTCATCACATTTATTTCTGAAAACCCATTTTACTCCAATTACAGAAGTTTCCATTGGTCTTTCAACCAAAGTCCAGACTTTATTCCTTTCGAATTCATTTAGTTCATCTTTCATGGCTTTGATCCAATCACCATCACCTAAAGATTCATCAGTGATTTTAGGTTCTAATTGGGAAAGAAATGCTAGATGTGCTACTTTATTTCTTAAGGAACTTCTAGTCCTTACAGGTTGATTTACTTCACCAATGATACCATCACTAGGATGATTCTTAAGAAACACCTGATTTGGTTTTTGAAAATTCTTTTCATCAACATAGGGTAGAAAGTCTTCTGGGGTAAATATTTCAGAAGTATCTTTTTGAAAATTTTCCTTATCAGAAGGTTCTTCTATCAAAGGTTGATAAACAGTTTTTGAAAACACATCCGAGGATGTAGGCTGGGATTGTTTAAAAACAAAAGGATCAGACTCATCAAATTTTACATGCACTATTTCTTCAACAGTACAAGCATTTTTATTAAAAACTCTATAAGCCTTAAGTGTTGTGGAATAACCTAAGAAAATTCCTTCATCAGATTTTGGTGCAAATTTATGTAAGTTATCTTCATTATTAAAAATGAATACTTTGCAACCAAAAACCATGAAGTAGTATAGTCTTGGTTTTCCACCATTCTATAACTCGTAAGGTGTTTTATTAAGAAAAGGTCTAATCAAAACTCGATTTATAGTATAGAAAGCAGTACTTACAGCTTCAGCCCAGAAATTTCTAGCTATATAATATTCACTAAACATGGTTCTAGTTATCTCTTGAATAATTCTATTTCTTCTCTCAACTACAGCATTTTGTTTAGGAGTTCTAGGTGCTGAAAAATTGTGAGTAATTTCTTTTCAACTACAAAAAGTTTCAAAATCAGAATTTTGAAATTCTCCTCCATGATCACTATGAATCGTTTTCAATGGAAGGTTTTTCTCATTTTTAACTTGAGTTCTAAAACTTTTGAAATAAGAAAAAAGCTTCAGATTTCTTTGCTAGAAAATAAACCCAAGTAAATACAGTGTAATCATCAACTAGAACAAACACATAGTATTTGCATCCAATACTTCCAGTTTGTGTTAGACCAAAAATATCCATGTGCACTAACTATAATGCATCAGTTTTTGAGACTTCACTGACTGATTTACAACTAGATTTATGTTGCTTTCCATATTGACAAGGATCAAAAACTTTAGAAGAATCAAATCTAAGCTCCGATAGATTCTTAACTAGTTTCTTCTTAGAGAGTTTATATTGGTTTCTAAGGTTACAGTGACCTAATATTCTATGCCATAACCAGGAATGATTTTCCATTGCACTTAGGGAAGGTAAATCTTGGCTTTTGAGGTCTTCTAGTTTCAAAGTGTAAACATTCTCTTGCCTATTGGCTGAGAGAATAAATTCTTCCTTGGAATTGTGAACCAAGCACCTATCATTCCTAAAATTCACAAGGTATCCTTAATCACATAACTGAATTATGCTAATGAGGTTGTTCCTAAGACCCTTAGCAAAAAAGAACATTTAAAATCAAAGTTTTTCCTAAAAGAACAGTATTACCAATTCCAACAATCTCTCCCTTAGCATTATCTCCGAAAGTTACCTTTCCACCTTTCGTTTTGATAATCTTTTCAAAATAGCTTTTGTTACCAGTCATGTGCCGGGAACATCCACTATCCATGTACCATGTATTGTTGCTAGTAATCTCTTTATTTTCCTGAAATCAAGAAGATAATTAGTCTTTCGGTATACAAACTTGTTTGGATCTGATATTTCCAGATAACACAATTTTAGGAACCCACATCTTCTTGGAAAAGTAAGATTTGTGAAAACCTAAGGATTGGGTTTTGTTTAGGGAACAATTCTTTGCCCAGTGACCAGCACATTGACACTTAGTACAAAATGGGGCACTTTGAGGAACAAAATAATTGTTACTAAGAAATGGTTTTGCATGGGTATAACCAAATCCGGATTTATTTCTTAAAGGTCGTATTTGGGAATACATTTTATCAAAATTTTCCTTACCATGGGTAAAGTTTGATAAATACTTTTTTAAGGAAAAAATTTTGGACTTGAGTTTTATAACCAAGTTTTTATTCTCAAAATAATTAGTTTTAGAACTAGATCTAGGCTTGAAAACATTTTTCGTAGAAATTACTTTTTCTAATTCATTAGAAAGTATATTCTTCTCAGAACTTACTTCCTCATGATTTTTTGAAATACATTCAAAATCAGCATTTTTCATATCAAGATCTATAGAAAGATATGATATCTCTTTTGTAAGAATAGAATTCCTAGAGTACGCCTTATCAAGTTTCTTATTGAGTTTAGAATTCTCAATCTCAAGAAGTTCAGCAAACCTAGAGACTTCATCATAAGTAGGTAATGTATTTTATTCATCAGAAGCGGATTCTTCATCAAAAGAGTTATAATACTTACTACCATTAGAACATAAAGAAACATTGGTCAATGATTCAGATATTCGTACCTTATCCATAAAACAATGATTATCAATAGGTAATCTGGCTATAAGACCAAGATTATTCTGTCCTGCAGATTCGTAATCAGAAGATTCATCTGAAGAGTCACCACCACTGGCACTCCAGGTGTCACTAGCATTCAAAACATTCATAGCTTTGGCTTTATAATAATTCTTTCTGTTCCTGTCTGAATGTCTTTCTTTCCTTTCTTTCTTTTTGAGAAAAGGGAAATCTGGTCTAATATATCCAGCTCTCTTGAACTCATAGCAAGTAACTTCTCCATCTTTCCTATCTTTCCTTTCCTTTTTCTTATACTTGGATTGGAAACTTCTTTGGCCAGCTATCTTGTTCATCCTTCGAGCAAGATTTCCTAACTCATTTTCAGAGATTTCACTCTCACTAGATTCAGATTGGAAAATAACTTTCTTAGACTTGTATCTGGTTACTCTTTCAGGATTCTTAGCTTTCATCTGATTTGATGTTGTTATAAAAGCAATAGTACCATTTCCATTTTTCTTTTTGATGTTTTCAGCATCTCTCTTCATTCTTGTTTCATGTTGGAGAAGAGTTCCAAATAGCTCATCAAGAGAAATTTGAGTGTCCTACATGTTCTCATCTATAGCAGTTCTTTTGGATTCCCACTCATTGGGCATAATATCAATTATCTTATCCACAAGGGATTCATCATCTAATCTTTTTTCTCCCATAGACTGTATGGTGTTGACAATAGTCATATATCTCTGTTGAACTTTTCAAATTGGATCACCATACGGAAAATTAAAGCCATGATATTCAGCTCTAAGCATAGCTCTCCTACTCTCGATCACCTTCGAAGTTCCAAAGTGTGTAACCTCTAACTTCTTCCAGATAAAATTAGCTGCTTCACAAGAAGAAATTTGGCTATATATATTTCTAGTCATTGAACAAAGTAAAGTATTGCGTACCTTATAATTGAGTTGATACTCTTTCTTTTCATAGTTACTAAAAGTTCTAACTTCCTTATCAGGAATTTTATAATCTCCAGTAAACATAACAAAGTTGTCCACTCCAGTATTGATAACAAAATTTTTCATTCGATCTCTCCAGTACTCATAATCATTACCATCAAAGATTGGTGGTCTTGTAGGATTTAGATTATCAATAGAACCAACATTTACTCCTTCCATTCTTAAAATAACCTTCGTCACACAAACTTGTTAGTAGAAAAGATTCATATTAACAATGTTCGGAATGAGAATGTTCGGAATGAAAATGCTCGGAATGAAAAAGTGAGCAAGAAAAAACTTATACGTGAGTACCAGTATTTCAGAGACCTACTCTGATACCAATTGTAGGATCGAAATAATGATGTAGATTCTCAATATACAAGAGGGGGGTGAATTGTATACTTTAAAAATTCCTTTGGAACCTTTAAAGTTAGTTATGAATAACTATGTTTTCCTTAAGAAAAGGAAAGGGCTAAGTATAACAATGTTTAAACTGAGAAAATTCACATCACCTCTAATACAAAATGAAAACCTGGAAATAGATTTCGAAAGTAGGTTCCAGAAATATAAACTTAACAAAAGATTACAATATGAGATTCTACCTTAAAGCGTATATAATCTTAATGAAACAGAGTACAAGTAAGGAAGTATAAGAAAGTTATACTTTCCTTAAAATACAAAATGCAGCGGAAACAAACAAGTAGTAAAACTACAAGTAACAAGATATAAATCTTTTAACCCAAAGAGAAGGATATCCAAAAACCTTGGATAAAGGTCCCCTGATTTATACTTTCAAGCAAGTTTGTCTTATCCACACCAGAGTAAGCCCTCGATACGAAGATCGGAGTCTCTGTCTTGCTATCCCTGCAAGCCCTCAACTTTAAGGTAGTTGGCAACCTTTGTCTTCCTCAGCAAGGAATCCCTCAACTTCAAGGTGTTGGAAACCTCTTTCTTCCTATCCCCAGAAGTCCTTGAATGTAATCACCAACATTCGGAGTCGCACGAAGCTTTGAGAGTTAATAAGAGCCTCTCTCTCTAGAAATCACTTCAACAACATGTGTTGTCAAAAGTTCAAAAAGTCCTGAGATCTTTCAAATGAGCTCCTATTAATAGGAAAGGTCGGCCTCCTTTCCAACGGTCATATTTTCCTTAAAAATCAGAGGGACCTGTACACGTGTAACTTAAACAACGGTTAGTTTATAACAGAATAGATGACATTGTTTTATAGCAAAACAAGTGTAACAAGATTTACGACATCGATTTAAGTCTAATTGAAATGTTCGGAGTGAATGTTCGGACTGTAACAAAAATATCAAAGTTTAGACAAATTATAAAAGTGTAAGCAAAAATAATGTTTGGAGTCTAACAAAAAAAATTAATTTTCGGAGTCTAAATAAATTTGGAGTGTATAAAATAATGATGATAAGATTTTGTTTAATAGGTGAATTCGGAATGAGAATTCGGAATGAGAATTCGGAATGAGAATTCGTTATCAGAATTCGTAATGAGAATTCGTCATTAGAAATCATAATTAGAATTAGTCCTCAGAATTCATAATGAGAATTTGATGTCGAACTTCATCAGGATTAATATCCTGAATTCAGAGTAGAACTTAATCAGAGTTCGTATCCGGAATTCGGAATGAAACTTTATCACAGTTCTCATCTGGAATTCGGAGTGAAACTTTATTACAGTTCTCAACCAGAATTCAGATCCTAAAATAGAGTACTTCATATCAAAGGTTCAAACAATTCTGAGAATATAGAAATGAATCCGAATCTTATACATAAGAAAAATATGGATGAAAATATGATAAGGATAATTTTTCTTACAAAAGCGATTTTCCTTATAAAAGAAATTTTCCTTATAAAAGATATTTTCCTTATAGAAGAAATTTTCCTTATAAAAGCGATTTTCCTTATAAGAGCAATTTTTCTTATAAAATCGATTTTCCTTATAAAAGCAATTTTCCTTATAAAAGAGATTTTCCTTATAAAATCAATTTTAGTTATATAAGCGATTTTCCTTCAAGATAAGGTGTTTGTGATTTTCGAAACAAGAAGGAATGGAAAAGTCATAAGGAAAACCTTATTGACTCAAGAGTCAATACCGCCATTAGGCATCAGGTGAAAGGCTATAGCGATGATTCCACCATTTAAGATAAATCAATAAACAATAACCCCACTGTCTCCTTTCTTCTGAAACATAAAAAATTACTATTTTTGTAATTTCAAATTTTGAATTTTTTATTTTATATTTTTGTTTATATATATATATAAATAAATAAATCAAAAAAATCATAAAAAATTTATTTGTTATTTAATATCCAGTAGTACTGCCATTACAGCAGTCTGTATTCTGTCAGAAACTCTCATCCAAGGCACCCTTTTATAAGAGGGATTACCCTTGAAATCATTCTTCATTTCTGATGTGAGATTCTAGTTCTCCCTTTCCTGTGCAGAACATTTTTCATTTCCTATATGAGATTCTGTTTCACGTACCTTGTTTTGATAGACTATATAATATAAACTATAATACCAATATAAATTAAACTTAATACATGTATTAGACATATATGAAATAGTTGAAAAAAATAATTTTAAAAATAATGAGGATGAAAAATATTTCATATGCTTTTAAAATCAGCTACATGAAACATAAAAAAGTTTCATGTATCTGACTTTTGAAATCCTATAAAATATGAACTATAAGACCAACATAAATGAAACTTAAAACATTACAAATAGTTAAAAATAAAATTAATTTTGTAAAAAATGTAGATGGAAAATAATTTACATGTTTTCAAAGACACCTACACGAAACAAAAAAATGTTTCAGTTATGTGACTACGAGAAACTAAAAAATATAAACTATAAGACCAAAATAAAGGAAACGTAAAACATGGATTAAATATATATCGAATAATTTGAAATAAAATGAATTTTGTAAAAAATGTTCATAAAAAATAATTTATTATCTTTCAAAACCACCTACATGAAACTTAAAAATGATTCAAGTATGTGGATTTGAAAGACTGTAAAATATAAACTATAAGACTAATATAATTGACAGTTATTATATGGATTAAACATATAATAAATTATTTAAATAGTTATTAGTATTATTAATAATTTAATATATTATATTTATTTAGTAAATCCGTAATTATTAATAATTAATTATATAATAATTAATTAGTAAATTAGTAGTATAATTATTCAGTATATAATAGTTAATTAGTTAATCAGTAACATAATTATAAATTATATTTATTCATTATAATTAATAATTACTAATTATTAAATATTATAATATAATAAACAAAGAATTAATTAATAATATAATTATTAGTTATATAATAGTTTATTAGTTAATTAGTAATATTATTATAAATTATAATTAATCACTATAATTATTAATTTTAATTTATTAAAAATTATTATATAATAATTTATTAGTTAATTAGTAATATAATTTTTATTTATAATTATTAATTATAAATATTAATTATATAATAACTAGTTATTTAATTAGTAATTATTAATACCTAATAACATAATAATTTATTAGTTAATTAGTAATATAATTATTAATTATATAATAATTAATTAGTTAATAAGTAATATAGTTATTAATTATATAATAATTAATTAGTTAATTAGTAATATAATTATTAATTTTATAATAATTAATTAGTTAATTATTAATATAATTATTAACTATAATGAATAATTATATTACTTATTAACTAATTTATTATTATATAATAAATAGTTAATAATTCTAATTAATATATATATTTCTAATTAACTAATTAATTATTATATAATTAATAATAAAAAATTATAATTAATAATTATATTACAAATTATTTAATTAATTATTATAATTATAAATTATATTACTAATTAACTTATTATTTATTATATAATTATAAATTATATTACTAATTAACCAATTAATTATTATATATTTACTTATTTATAATGAATAATGAATAATTATAAAAAATAATTATATTACCAATTAAGAAATTAACTATTTTATAATTCATAATTATATTACTAATTAACTAGTTATTTGTTATATAATAAATAATTATATTACTAAATAACTAAGTAATTATTATATAATTAATAATTATATTACGAATTTACAAAATAATTACTATATAATTAATAATTATATTACTAATTCATTACTATATAATTAATATTGATATTTCTAATTAGAAAATAATTAAATAATTATTAATTAATAATTAAAAATTAAAAATTAAAAATAAATAATAAATAATAAATAATAAATATTAAATATTAAATATTTTATTGTTATATCACTGATTAACTAATTAATTGTTATATAATTAATAATTATATTACTAATTAATTTTGATATAATTAATAATGATATTACTAATTATCTAATTAGTTATATAATTAATATTTACTAATTATATTACTGATAAACTAATTAATTACTATATAATTATTAATTATATAATTAATAATTATATTACCAATTAAATAATTAATTATTAACTATTTATTATATGTTTAGTCCATGTTTTAGGTTTCATTTATATTTTTTGTATAGTTTATAAATTATAGTCTTTCTAAGTCACTTAAATGAAACATTTTAAAATCTCAAGTAGGTGGTTTTTAGAGCTTTTAAATTATTTTTCATCCACAATTTTTAAGAAATTATTTCTATTTTCAACTATTTTTTTTATTTTTAATCCATTTTTTAACTTTCAATTATATTCGTCATATAGTTTATATTTTATAGTCTTTCAATGCCACACACTTGAATCATTTTAATGTTTCATGTAGGTGGGTTTAAAAGCTTATAAATTATTTTTCATGATTAATTTTTACGAAGTTATTTTTATTTTCAATTATATGTAATATATTTAATCCATGTGTTATGTTTAATTTATATTATTCTTATAATTTATATTTTATATTCTTTCAAAGTCACGTACTTGAAACATTTTTACATTTCTTGTAGGTTTCTTCTAAAACTTAAAAATTATTTTCAATCTACATTTTTATGATTTTATTAATTTTTAAATATATTTTATATGTTAAATCCATGTTTTATTTTTCATTTATGTGGGAATTATAGTTTATATTTTATATATATTCAAATTCATTTAATTGAAACATTTTTAGGATTCAAGTAGATTGTTTTTAATGCTTTTAAATTTTTTTATCATCATTTTTTATGATTTTTTTTCAACTACATCATATATGGTTAATCCATTTTTTTATGTTTCATTTATATTGGCTGTATAGTTTATATTTTATAATTTTCAAATCCACATACTTGAAACATAATCCCACATCAGAAATGCAGAATGATTGACATAGGAAAGGGAGAACCAGAATCTCAAATCAGAAATGCAGAATGATTTCCAAGGTAAGACCTCTTATAAAAGGGATCCCTACTTGAGAGCTTCTCGCAGAATCTATATTGGTTCAATTGTATTACTATTGGATATTAAATAATAGATAAATTTTAATACAATTTTTTGTATTATATATATATAAATAAAGAAAATAAATATTTAAAATTTAAAATACAAAAAATATGTTTTTTCTAGAAGAAAGACGATAATGGTGTTGCCACCTTTCAACATAACCAGGAAAGCAGCAGCGCTGCTTCTACCATTAGAGCATATTTTTAAAATTATTTTTAACCAATGGGTTTTTTAGAAAATATTAAAAAAATATCATATTTAAAAACAAAATCTCAAAATCTACCCCTGCATGATGATGGTGTTAAACCATGGGTAGCGGTGAGTAAAAAATCATGCTTGAATCGAGGGTATGTAGTTTGATTCCCTCTGTGGGGGATGTGGACAATGCATCATCAAAGGATCCATAATATTCGGGCCAGTGGTTAGATTCCTCATGTGGGGGATATGAGAAATTCATCATTGAAGGATCCATAATATTCAAGGTAAATGGTGATGGTAAAGCCTGATGATATTGATCAAATGCCCCATGAAATTGAGAAAGGTCCCCACTAGTAGTGGATTTCAAATGTGAAGGAAGACCCATATCCATTGTGGGGGTCAGCAGCGATTCGTGAATCCCCCCATGATGCCATGAGTCTGGAAATATATAATATGTATAGTTTCCCAAACATGGGGTTGGTAGAGAAGAACAATACCTTCTAAATGTGGTGGTCGATGATGACGTGTTTCATTGGAGAAGCAGGGACCAACAACAACTGACTGGTTTCGTCACATCTGTAGGCTAGATGGATGAAGGCATCGTGGGTAAGAGAGTGTGTTGGTGGAATCATCTTTGATGCCCAAGATCAAGACTATGACAGGTGTGGGGGTCGGTGGAGGTGCTGGCTAGATCGGTGGACCTCCTTTGGGAATTTGATATACTCTTGGGCCTTCCAGCCTTTTTCCATGGCAACAATGAGGATTTTTGGAGGGGCAGTGGGTATACAATGGTGAGATATGACCCACATGGCCTTTATTCTTATAGACCATCATTCCATTAGGACTTCTTGTCATATTTTTGACCTTTTTTCATTGGGATTCATGAGATTTTTCCTTTACTCTATGCTTTTTTACCACATGTTTTAGGTCTCTAAACCTGCAATCAGTTACCATAACCCTATTACACAAGGGTTCCTTTTCTATTTTATTTAATAAAGGTATCTGACACAAATTGTTTCAAAAAAATAACATTATAAATAAAAAATTACAATGTAAATATTTATTAATATATTTACTAACAATTAATAATATTATAAATATTTAACAATATTTATTAAAATTTTAGTTTCTCTTAAATCTTATATTTTGTAAACATATTATATATATTAAAAATATATATTTAATATATATATATTTTAGATATTGGGGTTATAAATACAAATATATAATTTAAATTGAATATATTAAAATGATTATAAATATACATATATTAAAAAATATATATAGTTAAAAAATGTTTATAAATATAAATATATATAAAAAATATATAATTTAAATATATATATATTAATTTTTTTCAATATAAATACATTTTAAAATATAAATCATTCATAAAATGGATTTAGATATGAATATATTTAAATAAATAATCAATAAATTATAAATAAATAAATATATATATATATAAATTAAAAAATATAATTAAATATATATATATATATATAAATTTATTGACTCTCTCCATGATTTCTTTCTTGGTTTTTAGTTTTTATCATTACATTGTTTTATAAATATATTAAAAATAAATTAATTGAAAATGAAGGTATTAAAAATAAATATTCTCAAAATTATTTATTTTTTTAGTTATTATTTTTTTTAAATGATATATATTATAAATATATATAATATAATAAACAATATTAAAAATTATATATTTAAATATAAGTATATAATTGAAAAATATATTAAAATTCTTGTATATGTAAATATACTAATAAATATAAATATTTAAAAAAATGTTCATAAATATAAATATATATATATTTATAAACATTTTGATATATAAATAAAAATATTAATTAATATGAAAATATTTATAAATATAAATATATTTACATTTTTTTAAAATTACAATAATATATTTGTAAATATATATATTTTTCATACATTTTTTTTAATATAATTTGTAATATAATTTATAATTTAATTAATAATTAATAACAAAATTTTCAATATTATTATTATTAACAAATATTATTTATAATGAATTTAATAATTAATAAATAGTAATGTAATTAGTAATATAATTTTTAATTATTAATGATGTTAAAGTAAATTAATAATATAATTAATAATAAAATTATTACACTTTATGGGATTGATACTCTTGGAAGGTGGTGGTTTCTCCACTACGAATAAAGATGCTAAAGCATCGAGGGAAGCTGGCCTTGGGAAGAAGCAATAATATGCTCCAATTGACAAGGAGGTGAGAAACAATTTCTCAATGATGAAGGATTATTCTTTAGAGCTGATCATCTACGAGGTTTCAATAACTCATGTCCAAAAATATGAAGAAGTTATAATAGGATTATTCAAGATCAATCTATATTCAATCATCAGATGAATGGTCTTTCCTGCGGGTGAGAGGATGTAGAAGATCAATGATTTGATGAAAAAATATCTACAGTATGGGGTTTCTTAGTTTTGAAATGTTTTCCGAATAGTAAGGTCATCCTCCACATTATATTCCCTTTATAGTAATTGATAAGGTGTGATTAGGGACTTTGAATATTCACATTGAAACCATGTGTGCTTCCTATTTTAGAATGGGATTACTGATTTAATCCCTTCTCTCTCAAAATCACTCATTATCAAGTTTGGATCAAGATTTTTTGTTTGAATAGATTATGTGGCGTCCATGAATTCTCTTCAACATTGTGTCCTCTATGCTAATTCCAATAAAAATAGAAATATCGACTAATGTCACATGACTTGGGTACTTTACTTGAATCCTTTTTGGGGATAATAACAACACCACCTTGATTGATCAATTCATTCATTATTCTTTGGATGACGACATCTACTTATTGAATATATGTGTGAATCCCCCTTTCTTATGTTTGGTCTATCAATTTATTAGGTGCGTATTGGGGAAATGTTGTAAGGATGTGGTCAGATGAAACTGCTCTGAGAAGTGGAACTATCAAGATGCCTGTTTTAGAATAGCTCATGGTTCTAGAAAGTAACAGAGGTAGTAATCAGCTATTGAGTACTTGAGACAAGTGACTCTAGTAGTTCATCATCTCAATTTGTCTATCCTCTGGATCATCATCCTTCCCAAAAAAATGTATAGGTTAACCGAGCTAGTATTGAGCAGTGAAATTCCACTAATAAGGCACTACTTCAGAAGTTTAAATGAATATGGATCACTCTAAAGGGTCTTCAATATAGTTTTTTAAATATGTTTTTAAACAAAATATTTTTTTTAAAAACGTATAGGTTAATTTTTTAAAAAAATATTCTCTAAAGGAACCATGGTCACTACTGCCTTTAGGCTCTGGGTGAAAGGCAGCAGTCGTGCTACCACCATTAAGGTTAATTTGAATGGCGACAACCCCATTTCCACCATTCTTCTAAAATCAGAAAAAACATTTCAATTCTATGGATTTTAAAAATATTTATATTTATTTTATCGTTTAGTTTATACATATATATATATATATATAATTTTCAGAAGAATTTATCTGCTATTTAATATCCATTAGTATTTCCATTACAATAGTTTGGATTCTGACTGATGATGTCACCCATGTCTCCATTTTATAATATCTCTTACCCTAGAAATCATTCTTCATTTCCGAAGTGAGATTCTTATTCTCCCTTTCCTACGCAGAACATTCTTCATTTCCGATATGGTATTTTTTATGTATGTTGATTTTAAAGACTATACTATATAAACTATAAGACCAATATAAACGAAACAGAAAACAGGGATTGAAAATATAATAAATAGTTAAAAATAAAAATAATTCTCTAAAAAATGTTAATGGAAAATAATTTATAAGTTTATAAATACACCTACTTGAAACCTAAAAATATTTCATGCATATGAATTTTAAATCCTATAAAATTTAAAATATAAGAAAAAATTAAATTAGACCTTAATAATGTATTGAACATACAACAAATAGTGGAAAATAAAAATAATTTTGTAAAAAATATTGATGGAAAATAATTTATATGTTTTCAAAGAAACCAACTTGGAACATAAAAATTCTTCTACTATGTGACTTTGAACGCCTATAATATATTAACTATAAGACGAACAGAAATGTAACCTAAATCATTGATTAAACATATGAAAAATAGATGAAAATAAAAATGATAGTAAAATATGTTGATGAAAAATAATTTTTAAAATTTAAAAGACACCTACATGAAAATTAAAAATGATTAAAGTATGTGTCTTTATAATACTATAAAATATTAAATATAAGGCAAATATAATTGAAACTTAAAACATATATGGTATCCAAAAAGATTGGGATCTTTCCATTATTGATGGTCTAATTTTTGGAAGTGGTGTTGGTGACAAAAATTCTCAAGAATATGGTTATATAGACAATGAAGAGGCTAATCAAGAGGATATTGATAAATATATTAATATAGAGAGAAATATGATCATGGAAAATGATAGGAAGGGTAAGAGGAATTTAGATTATACTCCTCTAGCTTTCAGATATTCAAAAAGGGGATTGCATCTAAAGACATTCATATGACTGGTTTTCTCATTGCTCATTCGAATTATGGGTTCAATCAATCATTATTATGGATTAGAAATCAAAATAAATATTATAAGGGAAAAAATATTTCTGTATATTAGTAAGGATTTAAATTTGTCACATATATAAAGTCATTACAAGTGGAATAATACCAAGGGAACGTTCAGACGCTTTCACTTAAAATTGTAAGGCATTGTTGAATGGAACCAACATGGATGTGTTTGTTATTATGGATTTTACCACTTCTTTAAAAGTTGGTCCTTTAACAGACATCCCATTATATTGGATGACTACTGATGGAATTGATAGTATGAATGGAATTTTATGCCAATATTTTCTAATATAATTAAATTTTCATATGACATTTCTAGAACAGCCTCAGTCAATGAATTATAGACTTTAAAGGTCACACATTCCTATGTGAAAACAATTCAATAGGTCAATGAAGGTGAAAGGATAACCCATGGCCTTAGGGTGGGCATGGATGACTAGTTTGTCCCATATATTGAAGTTACTTTTTCGATATTTAAACAGGTTATGTTTTTATGAAGACTAAATCATTGTCCAGGAATTGTTATCATTAATCATTTAATAGGGCTTCCAACCCATTTTGGATAAGTAATTTTCAGACCTATCTTGGGAATATAGGATATACTATATTACAGAGGACTCCAAAGACTCAAAATTTGATGATTAGCATGATCCTCCAAAAAATACTATGTCTAAGGTGGAGTGGTCAATATCCAAGGGGAAAGGTCAATATCCTAGAAATTTTGGATCGAGCTTAAAATGTAGGAATTGACATCTTGTGGAGTTTTTATTTTTTATAAGGAAATTTATTTCTTTTTCAACCCCATAATCTCCGCTTTTAATTTTATATTTTATTTAATAAAAAAGGGGTTTGTTCTAATGGAACTATATCTAAATGGTTAAAATAATAACATCATGATGACACTTTTCCATGCAATGATTTCTCATAAGGGGGTGTCACTATTAGAAGACTAGGATCATGATGCAAAATTTAGATGCTCTGCATGGGCCTTTAGGTCATCTATTTGGACTATCAATCCATTGGGCATACGGATCGTGAAATTTTTATAGGCCTTTAAAACTGAAGGCCTTCCTATTAAGATCAGGGTCCCCCCTTAACCCCAATTTATAAGAGGGTTTTATTTTTATAATAAAAATTTATGTTTCCCCAACCTATTATAAAAAAATTGACAACCACATAATTAATAATTATTAACAAAATTATGAAAATAATTAATTATTAATAATATAAATTATTGTAATTAATAATACTTATTAATTTAATTAAAAATATAATTTATTATAATTATGACAATAATTAAAATTATAATATAATTAGTAATATAACTGATAATTCATCATATAATTAATTATAAATGAAATATAATTATCAATATAATTATTAATTAAGAATTCAATTATTTATAATTAATAATATATTTAATCACATAATTACTTTTTTTATTAATATATTAAATATGTTAATTAATAATATATATACTTATTAATACTGATATAATTAAGATTATATTTATTTATAATTTATTATTTTATTAATAATATTACTTAATATGGGAAGATCCCTAAAAAATGTGGAGTTCGATGTAATATATTGAAGTTAATGAAAAAAAATTCCCAAATTTTGTCGGAAGATATTATATGCTCTTGTTTTCATGGTTCGACGATTGCCCTTTTGGCTGGACCCAGACAACAGAAAGTAACACTTCTGATAGAGGATCATGGTGTGAAGGTAGAGGTATGAATTGTGTACAGAAGGTCCCTCCTAATGGAGGAGATGGATAGACGTCTAAAATTGATATCAGGAAGTGTGGCGCTGGACGTCGATGTTTTTCGGACCTCGATGATGGAAGACGATGTGGGGATAGTGGTGGGTCTGTGACTATAGTGGCTGGTGATAGGATAAGAGTAGCACCTCCATGGTGTTGGACAATGTGAAGATGATGGTCGATGGTGTGTTTGTGTATGGTGATGTCATCCCGATGAAGGTGGCTTACAATGGAGTTTTGAGAGGCCTGACTTTATAGTGGGCTTGTGAAGGAGTTTTTCAGAATGTAGACTAGGGATTTATGGAATCCTCATTATGGTTTTGATGACCTCAGTAGTACAGTACACGACCTTCGGGTGTGGGTAGAAGGTTCTTTTCAAGCACCAATGTGGTTTGGGATCACAATGGATGTGGCGATGGAGGTCTGATGGTGGGAATGACATGGAATCTGGAAGTAAATACATCTGGGTGTGGGTTGAATTTATGGGATGGATTTAGTTTTATGGAGATGAACATGGGATGTGACTTGGATGAAAACCTCAAGATGCAGATGGGGGAGGACATCGAGTGGATTAGAGACGACAATAAGATGATGTATTGGTCACGACATAGTGGTATGATATCACAATTCGAAGGATACTTTTGTGGTAGGAGTAGGACTCATGATAGAAGTTAGTGATCAAATATGCATTTGGGAAAATCTATAGACTACACAACGCATGTTTAGGATTCCGTGTCCTATAGATTATGGTCTGGATCATTGATGTTTATGGCCATTGGATGTGAGTGGGTGAATATCCCTGTGGTCCTCAGTGGTATAAGATGTTGACTGATGTGATAACCTCTTCTCACCAATACTAACGGTATAATGGGGTGCTGATGGATTGATGAAAAAATTCTGATTATAAATTGATTGATTATAGATGACACTAGAGTGATGAAATTAATGGAATAATTTCATCCTTTACATGGATTTCAACAAAGGGTAGCTCAATGACATTAGTTCTTCGGGTGTGAAAGGGTCTTTATGGGCCACAATGGGGAATTATCCATGTTTCTATGTGAAATTTTGTTAGTTATGTGGGCAGATGGGAATGCATTACTGGTGTTATTTTGGACCCAATTGTAATTTTTTTGAGGAGGATATTATCTCATAGTCTTTTTGGTGGCACTAGTATGTAACTTTTTTGTTTTGTGGAGCTCCTTGTGCCACGTGTTTTGATTTTTTTAATTTTTTTATTTTATTTAATACATTTTTGTACCGAGCATGCTCGGTTCCAGAATAATTTAGGTATATATATATATATATAATATGAAAAAAATAAACCAAAAATATCTAAAGGCATCAAATCATTTGATGCCTTTGGATTTCATGGGAGGGTGTCAATTCATCTGATACCCGACTAACCCACATACAAAAAAACATTTAAACCCAAAAAATTAAATAATAAATACTAAATAACCAATTATAAAATTTTACATTCATGGAATAGTTCCATTAAATCATTTTAATAATATATGATATATTATATATCCTTATACATTGTTATGTAAAATATATTTTTGTTTCTATTTCAAATTATATTTGATTTAGTTATGTATTTTATTATAAAAATCACATCATACATGACCAATTTTATTATCAATTTTACAAGTTATGAGTATGATGTGTCTCAAATATTTTTAATTTCATGTTTTTCTATCATATATTTACTAGTTTACTTATCATTCCCAGAGTATAATAGTGTGAGTGTGAATGGTGAATGGAAAGAGGAAAATGAGACTCTAAACGAGCATAGAAGTGATCAATATATCATAAAAAAATCCTTATGTGAAACAATGCAGTGAAACTGGTGTTAAGAGGGTCATGGTAGTCTTTATGTAAGAGTAAATGGATTATAGAGATTCGGCTAGACATGTATGATTCCAGTGGGATTCATTGGTTTTCTGAATATATTATAAAATGGAAAAAAAATATCAGTTCATATCATAGTGCATGGAGTATTTCACGAAAAGGGTTCTTCCATGTCAAAAAGGATTATTGATCGTGGTGGGGATCAAATTTAGAAAAATTTAATTTTCAAATGTTGATATTTTTAGGATATAAGAGATTTGGAGATCAAATTTTGTGGTGTGACAAACAAAATAGGGTCACCATCAAACCAAAGCCTGACCATGTCCGTGGAAAGGCCTGAGGGGAATTCCTGATCTCCATGTGCTGGCATGAGTGCCCGAGTATCAAAAATAAAACACAGGAACTATTTACTCGATTCAATAAATACAAAACAAAAAGCAATATGAATAAATAAATACTAAAATATATCAACCAAACAGGCCTTTAAACTACGTTCATATTTAAATTTTACATCTCAAACTAAAAACCCAAAGGAGAATACAAAAAATGAAAACCAAAACTCCAACTCAATCCTCTGTGCGACATGAGATTCACATCACCAAGCCACTACCACCAAACTACATGGAAGAAACCACTACCTCCCGGACTATCAATGCTATGCATGATGCCTCAAACTGGAATTCAAAATAAACAAGATCTACATACACCCAAAGGTGTCTGTAGGGTGTGAGTCACGTCACTAAGCCACTACCACACACATACATGGAAAAAACCAATACCTCCAATACCATCAATGATATGCAAGATTCCTCAACCCAGAATACAAAATAAACAAGATCTACATAATCCCAAAGTTGTATATAGGGTGTGAGACAAAATTCTAGCAGGATGCAACCAAGAAAAAGTTACACGCATAATTATTAAATGAAAAATACATTTGAAATTTTTATTAAAGAAAAAAAATAAATGCTTGAACAGTTTTAGAGCAAACATGTTTAGAGAAAATAGTTTCAAATGAAACAACTTATATTAAAAAAACACACACACTAACTTTTAAAATAACCATAGTGTCACACCGATGTGCGTAAAGCAACCAAGGAGAACCAAATATGGGAGAGGCCTTAGGGGTGTTAGATATCATGGGTCCATAGATCTTCGTGTCTCGGTGAAACATGGATTAGAAACCATGACCCATCGTAAAACAAAACATAGAAACCACGACCCTTAGTCATTCATATTTTTAGTTAGTGTTTCAGTTTTCAATCCTACTAAGCGAAACAGGGCCAAATCCACCCCTGGATCACTATCCCACTAGTCTATTCCACTCACATAGCAACTCGGGCTTCCCGCATTGTCCCCAAACAAGTTTTGAGTTCATGTACCATGTCATATTTAGGCACCCAAATAATCAAAGACACTACACATACTAAAAACCGTTACATTCACTTAGAAATACCATTTTAAAAGAACACACACACTAAAACATTATCCAAACATGATTCACACCATTGATATAATTTGATGAACAATTTAAAATTTGTATAAAACATTATAAAAATAGTTTCACCAGGGTTTTCACACACAAAAACCATTTAAAAATATTACGCACACTAAAAAAATTTCAAAACTAAATATGCAATATTTACACAACCAATTAAAACAAATGGGAGGTCAAATAAATCACTTTCATGGTCAAACAAACAATTAAAATAATTTATTAAATAATTTCAACATATATCGCATTTCATTAAAAACAAAAAATCCACTCGAGTACTCATTTAAGAGAGAAATCATATAGACACTACACCTAAACACCAATTACACCAATTCCACATCTAAACAAAGTAACTATATAATTTATAAAACACTAGTATGTTGTTCGACATGATTTTTCATAGCAACAACATACTCATATCATGTAAACACGCTAATAAACACATTAAAACATACTAAACCTCATGTTAAAATTTAATTCACAACAAAAAAACTAATTATTAAGATAACATGCCAATTTAAAAAAATTAACTAACAAATAATTAGATACGATATTTCAGTAGAAAGCACACATATTATGATGAAATTCTCTTAAAAAATTTCAATTCATATCTAACATAAAATAAAATCAACTTTTCACCACACAAATTAATTAAATAACACTCTAAACCAAGTAAAACAAAAAATTAATTATTCAAATATTAATTGGTCGTGGAACCACCTATAATTATGTATAAGACTTCACAACATTGTGTGTAAGGATTGTTGTACTTCAATCTCACCACAAAGGACCTAAAGAAAGCCGTAAAACATGGAATCGAATCAATGGAATAAAAAACGAACAAAAGTAAAACTAAAACCCTAACCACAACACTATTAATAGTGGGAATAAACAAACAAGTGGGTAAAAAAGAACATGCGGTAATGGTGCGGATGGAAAATTGGGAAATGGGAAGGCCGCAGGAGGTGAGCTGCACCAGAAAACATTCTGAAAACCAGGGTTGTGTGGGTTCGGTGGTGTGAAGAAGCTAGGACGGTGAGAGTTCATCATGTTGCAGACAAGACGGCGTGGGTCGATGCAAGGCGAACTAAATGGGGTGTGGAGGGTGGTCACTGGGTTGTGTATCCTAAGGGAATAAGGGAGAGAGGGGAACCGGATAGTAGAAAGAGGCCAACGGGGCAGTACCAGATATGAGTAGGTCAACAGGGCAGTGCTGGACATGAGTAGGATGAAGGGGAGACGCCGGACATGATTAAGCTAACGGGGCGGCACCAGATGGGAGCATGAGACCGACGCGACATGAGGGGGAGGTGTGCTAGCCAGTCCGCCACGGAAGGAGAGCAATGGGTAAGGGGGTTTGCGGCACACGAGGATTAATAGGGTGACACTGTGCAAAAAAAAGGGGGGATGATTTTTTGAGAGAGATAGGGGAGATAAATATATGTGGAGGAAAAAAAGAGAATGATAAAAAGAAGGGAGAAATGGAGGGAAGAAAATGAAAAAAAAGGAGAGAGAAAATATAATAGTGTAAAAAGGAAATAAAATGAAAATAAATGAATAAATATAATTCTAATTAAAAATATATAATTTTTATACAAGAAAAAAACTAAAAATAGTGAAACCAAAATAAACAAAATGACCAAATTAAAGTATTAACTAAAATAATAATAATATTATTAACCTAATTGAAACATTAAAATAAATAATAATAATAAAATAATAAAATAAAAAGACTAATGAAAATAATAAAATCCTTATTAAATGTGGTTGGACACTATGCACAACCGTGTTTGTGGTCGTCTACGTGATCGAGTGCATGGTCACACTTATAGTCACACACCTTTATAAGATCCCAACTTCTTTCAAAATAAAACTGGTTCAAATTTTAGCTCAATAGTGTGACCCAAAATAATTAAATTAAATTGAATCATCTTTTGGGGTGGGACAATTCTCCCCACCATGACACTTTCTCCCCCCAAAATGTCCCAAAAAACACTGTCAACCCAAGATTCCATGCATTAACAACCATAATGTAAAAATTCATAGATAACAAAACAAGAATCACCAAGTAAAATATCAAACAATAAGGAATTCACCTCCAAATGAAACTACAACATGGAACACCCCGATCCCTAACTTAGTGATCACCAGGGCCGCTCGAGATCTCCAAAAACACTCGTCAGGAAACCCACTACCCAAGCTAAACAAGAACCATGGTCAAGGTCAGGGGGAGATGAAGTAATGGGGTGCCCCACTAAGCACACATTCAAAAACGATTTTTCCACAAGTTCGTCCTATCATGGTCTCCCCACCATATTAGTATTCATTCCAAATATTAGTTCTCCAGGAAACCTATAATAGTGTCTTAACCCTCCATGTTCTCTATTTTTAAAAAAACTCACACAAGGGGGGATTCCAGTGAGACCCGTACAGGGTCTCCCCACCATTTTAAACTTTTCCTAGCTCCACGACAGTTGTGCAGGAATTCCCAGTTTATCTTGAGCGATACGGACTGAACAGTTCATCATGAACCTACCAACACATGACGATTTTCATGAAAATTCCAACATTGGATAACACTCCACCCCATGAGATAGTTTTGAGAGAGGAAACCCCTAACATAGTGGAAAACTGGGAAAGAACATTTCAATCCCACAAGACAATAGCATAGATGAAATGAGTACATTTTAGATTCATAACCAACCACAAGATGGTTCACAGAGCATGATCAATGGATTTACAATAATAAGGATTCTTTGAACTTCCTCAAGGACCTCGAGGAACTTCCATAAATTAAATATACAAAAAGAGGCAAGGGATTTATGCTCCTCACAAAAAAAATGAAGCCTTTAGAGATGACACAGAAATAGGGAAATTTAATCCATCCTCATCCTATTATCGCAGACATAAATTGGACCAAGCCCATACCATGTCAAATGAGTTTTGACTGTGTGCATGCTTCATCCTGATACCTATGTCTAGGGACCTAAAGTCTAATTCATCTACCACCTCGATGTCATAAGCTGACCACCTCATACTGGAACTTCCTCCTCTATAAAAGCAACCTACATACTTCTCCTCATGCCCCAAGCAGCCACTTCATCCTCATACCAACTGAGAATTGCAGTGAATGAATTATAGTTCATGAATTAACACAATAGAGATAAGAGATTGAGCGGTCTTTCAAACGCACGATGAAAACTGATTGAGGGAGAACTCTAAGGAAAATTCCCATCGTTTGACACTCCTCATTGGATGAGTAACCTGCAGTTACCACAATATTAGTAAAACCAAAAAACTATTATTAACATTAAACTGATTCTTCCACAATACCTCTATGGAACATGAAACAAGCTCTTTAGAAATGTCAAAACACATCCTTCTCCACTTATTGACTAGTCGAGGACCTACGAGATCCACCACTTTCCCTCTCCTTCAAATCCTTAGGTAAAAATGCAGAATTAGGCTACTCTTGAGGATCACTCAAGACATCACTACTCACAATTAAAAAGAAACAATCCCCATTTACCGATCTAGTCCCTCTCCCACAAACATACTCGAGACAACATACACCCACAAAACTTTTTGAGTTCCTCAAAAACCCGAGACACTTAAAACTTTCCCAAAGAACTCAAAATTATTCAGCCGACATCGAAATCTACAAACAGTCAACACAACCGAGAAGAACCCAACTCTTCCACTCCATTGGGAGTCTGGGATGATCCATGAACTAAGAGAACTGATGGAAACCCATGGGGCCATTCTAGGGGGCATATCCAGAACATGAAAAACAAAACTGGACTTCCCAAAAACCACGAACCTCGAAAAACAAACATCCACATTCTGGACACAAATCCAATTATTCCAATTTAAAACATCAACACATCCTGAATGAAGACACAAGCTTGAAAAACTAAGAACAGAATAACTAATCTCAACAAGTATTTTGAACCCATCGCCTTCACTCCGGGCTCAAAACCATTTTCCAATTTGAAAAAAAAATTTATGCACAAAAAACCATTTTATAGAAAAACCAACTTTTTAGGAAACAAGAAGCCGCTTTTGGAATCAATCAACCACCACGGATATTCCATGATGCCTTGCAAATATGCATTTCTATTCCACTCAGGCACACATCCACAAGATCCACTAACTATCCATTAATCACGTCCAGCAGCACACGTGAGCATGCATAGTAATGCCACTAGATGAAACACGACACATTTTACTTCAAAACAAAACATTCCAAATATTCTGAAAATACATTTTTCCAAAAACATTTCATAAATTCAAGAAAAATATTCAAAATGATTCCCATTTCCAAAAATGATTCCAATTTCCATAATAAATAACTTCAATTTCAAATAACGCTATTCATTCATTTATAAATTCAATTTCAAAAATTCAAAACCCAAATTCCAAAAGAAATGCACCCCAAAAATCATGCCAAACTCACACCAAGATAAAATAATAGCAACCCCAATGTCCACATTCCTCTTGAAAAACCCTTTACCGAAACCCAAAACAAGAACCAACACATCAAAAACACTAAAGAACCTAGATGGAGAACTAGTGGCCATGCATATCCCAAATATATAGGATAATATACTATGTCCAAGCTAGGCACAAATCAATATGAGTGTCAAACCGTACTCTTGGGCATCACATGGGTCCCTACTCCAGGTGAGACCGCGTGTAGTACAAGTATACTCCTACTATAATCCCCCATCCACAACGACCAAAAACAAAGACATAAATCCTTGTCTATCCCTAGTTACTCACTGATTAGACCGACAAAGAGTGTGTGGTGCTCTTCCCGCACCTACCACTCATGTACCAACAATCTTATCCCTGATATCCTAACACCCCAAATAAAAAGAAAAAAACATCATATGATACCATTTTTTCATGAACAAAATCAGGACTCCATCAAACTGACACCCGACCAAGTCTGTGGTAATGCCTGAGGTGCGTTCATGATCCCTATGGTCTGGAACAAGTGCCCGTGTATCAAAAAAAACATCGGAAGCATTTACCTGAATAAATTAATATAAAACAAACAGTAAGATGTATAAATCAAAAATAAAACTAGAGAACCAAAAAATCCTTTAAACTAAGATTAGATTTAAATTTTACAACTCGAATGAAAAAACCAAAAGATACTACAACAAATGAAAAAAAACTCCAACTCAGACCTTCATGTGATATGAGGAGTAACATCCCTAAGACACCACCACCAACCTGCATCGCTAAAACCACTACCTCCGGGACCATCAATGCTATGAATGACGCCTCAACCTGGAATAAAAAAGAAACAAGATCTACATATAGCCAAATGTGTCAATAGTGTGTGATCTAAAATCCAAGTATAATGGCACCAAGAAAAGTTTTTGCTGGTAATTATTAAAATATAAATACATTTGATATTTCAATTAATGAAAAGAACTAAATGCTTGAATAGTTTTAGAGAAAACATGTTTAAAGAAAACAATTTCAAATAAAACAACCTAAATTAAAACACACAAAAAACCTTACTTTTAAAATAAGAAAAGTGTCACACTAATGAGAGAAAAAAATCATAGGAGAAAAAAATATGGGAGAGGCCTTCTGGGTTTTAGCTAGCATGGGTCCCTAGATCTTCGTGTCTTGATGAAATGTGGAATAAAAACCACAAACATCAGTACATGTGGCTTAGAAACAACGACCCTCATTCACCGTGGCTTAGAAACCACAACCCTAAAAAAACGTGGCTTAGAAACCTCGACCCTCAGTCTTTTATATGTTTTGTTAGTATTGCATTCGTTAATACTACTAAGCGAAATATGGCCAAAGCCACCTCCAGATCACTAGCCCACCAGTCTAGTCCACCCTCCAAGCTACCCGACCATCCTGATTTGTGCTCAAACAAGTTTTGAGTTCATTTTACTTGTAATATTTATTCACAAAAATGAAAAAATACAGTACACATGCAAAAAAAAAATATTTAATCAGAAATAACATTTTGAAAGAACACGCACACTAAAACATTATCCAAACATGTTTCAGAACATTGAAATAATTTAATGAACTAATTAAAAAGATTGTAAAACTTTATTAAAATAGTGTCACTAGGATTTAAACACACTTAAACCATTTGAAAAATATCACACACACTAAAACATTCTCAAAACTAAATCTTCATTACTTACACAACCAATTAAAACCCAAGCACGATCAAAGAAATCACATTCACGGTCAAAAAAACCATTAAAAGAACTTATTATACATTTTTATCATATGTCGATTGCCTTTAAACACCAAAAATACACTCAAATACTCATTTAAGACATAATTCAGACAAAAACTACACATAAAACAACAATTCCAACCTGTACACATCTTAACAAAGGAACTCCACATTTATAAAACACTATTAAATAGTTCGACATGGGTTTTCATAGGAAAAACACACTCATATCATCTAAACACACGAATAAACACATTAAAACATACTAAACATCAAGTAAAAAATTATATTCACACTAAAAAAACTTATTATTTATCTAACCGTCCAAATTAATAAATCACTAACAGTTTACCAGATATGATATTTCAGTAGAAAGCACAAATATTTTGATTCCATGATACTAAACAATTTCATTGCATTTCAATATTAAAATAAAATAAACATTGAGACACAAAAAATAATTAAATAACACTCTTAACTAATTAAACATAAAAATTAAATAATAAATTAATAATTAGATTTGGAAACACCTACCGTTAGGTAGCAGACATCACAACTTGGTGATAAAGTATCATTTCACCTCAATCGCACCACAAAGGACCTAATGAAATTCGTAAAACATGGAATCGAATTAAAGGCCTCAAAAATGAAACAACATAAAACCCAAAATCCAACCCAAACTCTGTCAATGGTGGGATGAAATGGACAGCGATAGCAAAATCCACCTACGGTAATGGTGCAGATAGACAACTGAGAAAGGGGATGACCACCAGGGGTGAGCCACATTGGAAAACTAGACTGAAAAAAGGTGCCATGGGTATGGTGGTGAGAGGATGTAGGGATGGCATGATTTCATCATGTTTTGGACAAGGAAGAATGTTTCAGTGCATGGAGAACCAAAACGTTTGTGGATGGGGGTTGCTGGTTGGTGCATCTGGAGGGAAGAATGAAGGGTAGGGCGCCGGATGAGAGAAAGAGGCAGATTGGGTGGTGGTAGATAGGAGCAGGTTGACAGGGTGGTTCTAGACAGGAGCAGGCCGACGAGGTGGTGCCAAGAAAGTGCAGGTCGATAGGGAGGCGACAGATAGGAGTAGGCCGATGGGGAAACTCTGGATTGGAGCAGGAGGGCGAGGCAGCTCATGGGGGAGGTGTGTTAGATGGCTCACCAGATAATGAGATAAAGCGGGTATGGGGGGTTTTGTGATGTGGGTAGGGTTATGAGGGGGCCGCTACAGAAAAAAGAGGGAAAATTCCGCATGAGAGAGAGGGGAGAGAAAGAGAGGGGGATAAAAAAAGAAAGATCAAATATAAGAGAAAAATGGAGGGAAGAAATGAAAAAAAAACCGGAAGATAGAAAATAAAATCAAATAAAAAGGAAATAAAATGAAATTAATATAATAAAACAAAATTCTAATTAATAATAACAAATTTTGATACTATTAATCAAACTAAAAACCCAAAATAATATAAATGACCCAATTAATGTATTAACTAAAATTATAATAATAATAAAAACCTAATTTAAACATTAATTTAAATAATAATAATATTGATAATAAAACTAAAATAATAAAACCAAAAAAAATTATAATATCATTATTAACTAAGGTTAGACATCCCGCAAGGTCGCATGTGGGGTCACATGAGTGGGTGAGTGTGCGGTCTCATGTGTGGTCGAGTGCGTGGTTGCACGTACGTTCACACACACATATTAAATCCCAATTTAATTCAAAATAAAAGTGATTCAAATTGTAGATCAAAAGTGAGACACAAAATAATTAAATTAAAATGAAGGGTCGGTCGGGGTGAGACATGTGGAGTCAAAGAAATCACTGGAGGAGGTCATGCCATAGTGGAGTGAAGTTTATCATGGTGGACATAGTTTTAGTTAATATTTATATTTTACTCAAATAAATATTGATACCACACATAATATTGACTTTATTTATACCTGAGTGCTTTTGGATGTTTTAATTTTAAATCATTTGACTCTGTTTTGGATAAAAATATGGTTTGTTAGATTAGTAGGTATAATATAAAAACAACCAAAATTTTATAATTATTTTTTAAATATAATATATATTTTTTAATTTTTAAATTTTAATTTATATGATGATGAATTTATTATTATCAAAAAATTATATTTGAAATAAATAAACATGATTGGATAGAAACTTGGGGTTAAATTTGATCACAACTCCTTGAGTAGGTCATAAGGTTGTATTTTGATGTTCTTTGATAATTAAACGGAAGTATTTTGACTTTTAAATTGATAAAAATAAATTTATTAATAGAAGATAAATTTTCTATGATTTGAAGATAATATGAGGTCATTTTCATATTATTACCAGTTGGTAAAAGTTTTTTGATTTTAAAATCAATTAGAATATCTTTTTTGACATTAAAAAAAGAAAAAGTCATATTGACAAGTAGCATAATCATACATTTCATAAGTTAAATCGAGTACATTATTATGTGATTATATTCTAATACATGGTTTGTCAATAGGTTTTGACACTGTGGTGCATGTTTTTAATTACAATTGAATCTGAAAAACAACTTTCAAAGTCATTTCAAGAGAACCACACGTCAGATTGATTTTATTTCTGTTCATAAATATAAAAAATTAATCAACAATAATTTTACTATGATTAAAGGACAATAAGAGATAAGTTATAATTTTTAACCCATTAAGACATGTTCTTTCACATATAAATCAATAAAAAAAATTATTGTTCATTGTAATCAAAACCCATGTTGGATTGATTTGTAGTCGATTACATCCTGTCATAAAAAAAATATTTTTTATAATGATTTCATGAAAATATAATCCTATTTACTAGTTTTTTACCTTTTGAAAAATACTTTCAATGGATTTTATATACAATGAAAAACATTTCATGGACATTTCTACCACACTACACATCTAATTAATAGTTGATTAATTAGTGCCGGTTAAAAATTAATCGCTGATCTTTATCCTATGATATCATCACAATTGTATGATTTATTCACAATCCAATTATTTGACAATAATATGATTTTCTTCATTAGGATTTAAAAATTTAAAAACACATTTTTGGTCAGTCGAAGTCGTCATTGGTCATCTGTTCATGTCATTGAATTTGTATTCTATCACTTACATATGCCTCTACAAATGGCCTAAAACATAGAGAGATAAACCATATAATGATATATATTAAATTATCGATGTTCCATGAAATACAAATAAATTTTTTGGCCTGATACTGATAATTCAAGAATATAATTCATCAATTTTGTAAATATTAAGTTAATTAAATTATTGATGTTCATGAATAGTTAGATCCAAAAATTTTAATAATAAATGATATCTAATGTATAATTTAAATCCTTTTGTAAAATATTTTTTTTGTATTTAAAATTATATCGCATTTAGTTTTTAATGTAACTAGTTGAATCCCATCATACATGAACTATATTATTAGATATTTATGATTTTATATTTAAGAGGAGTCCAAGCTACTAAAAATATCAATTTTTATTATCATATGTTGACAAATTTATCTATCCTTCCCAAAGAGAACAACATGGAGGTGAAGGGTGAACAAAAATGGGATGTTGAGACTCAAAATGGGCATTGTGGTAATTATGGAATCAAATATTGATCCTTATGAGAAACTGGGAGACAAAAATGGTGTTAAGAGGGTCATTTTAGTCACCACATAAAACTAAAAATAATTGGGAGATTAGGTTAGGCATGCTAGATTCCATGGTTTTTATTGGGGTTTCTAATGTTATTCTATAACTGACAACCATCCTTGGTGGAAGTCACAATGCACAAAATTTTACATGAGTAATGAATAAGACATGTTAATAATATTTATGTTCTATTATAGGTATCAGATTTAGAATAATTTAATTTTAAAATGATGATATTTATAAGATTTAAAATATTTGGAGGTTTTGGATATGAGAGACAAAGGCTTGACTAGAGGGTTCCATGCCACAATGATGGAAATTATGTCACGGTGCACCTAGTTAAAGTTAATATCTTTGATTATTCGTTTTTTTATGATATAGTTCCCTAGGAACGAACTCCCAGTGTAAGGATATCCTAAGGTTTATAAATTAAAAAAATATACTTTTAATTTAATAAAAAAAATCACTAATCAAAATAAAACTAATGAAATTAAAATATGATATTTTATTTTCATAATATTTTCATTATTATTTCAAAATTATTTTTTCAAAATAATATTTATTATTATAATAATTGAATATCCATGAATAAAAAAATATAAATTACCCAAAACCAGTCCCTTATTAGGGATATAATTTATACATCAAGACGATATTACATATAATAATAAAATGTTGAATTAAAATATAAAAGGATAAAAATAAAAGTAATTGAAAAAATAATGAATGAAAACAGAAATGGGTTTAGAGAAATATTTATAGAAAATTCATTATATTATGAAAATGTTAATAGTTGTAAAGAAAATATTAGAAGAAATAATATGAGTATGAAATTTTTTGAAAAATAATATCCATTTTTTGTATCATAAAATGAACTGGATGAAAATCCCATTTCCAAACATATAGTAGGAGGAAAAGAAGAAGCCGTAAGAAAAGTTTGATAAAAGTAAAGTGTAAGGGGAATTAAAAATAGAGACATAATATATATCAGTATCTGAAGAAAGGAAATAATATAAAATTAATGAAAAAAACATGTTAAAATATAAAAGTATTATAAAAAAATGGTAGAAATTTTTTAAACCAAAGTGAAACTCAAAATAAATATATTACAAATCAGAATCCAAAGTACCAACTAGTGATGAATCTAATATGTGAAATATGAAAGTGATGATCAAACATTAAAGTGGTGAAAAACTAAATACAAAATATTATGAGGGATAAATAAATATATAAAAAATAAGGTGGTGATTGAAAGTATGTAGGTAGATTGAAAATAGATCAAAGAAATTAAAAAATACTATATTGGAATAAATGCATAATTCATAATATAAGATAATAATTAGAATAATAATAAAAGTAGAAACAAAATAAAAAACAGATGAATGATTTGATGTAAAATTAAAATGAGGACTCATATCATAGATCAAATCAAAAAACCATAATCCAGAAGTTGAAGTATAAATCAACCAAAACCAATTGTGAATCTAGTGAAAAAAAGTATAAATAAAATGTTGAATGGAATCCAAAATAAAAAATTGAAATAGAGAATCTCAAATGTAAATTGGGGTATAAGAATAAATTTATTACTATGATATAATAATAAAAAAATTACATATGATAAATGATTAAAATAGATTTAAAAATCAAGGAAAATTTAAATACATTAGGTAGAAGAATTATAGAGGAATTTTTAAAAACCATAGTTCGAAGAACAAGAATAATATAGAAGAAAAAAGTCTGAAAAGTTAAGAAAAATAATAATTTGAGGTAAACACACAAACTAAATGACATGATAGTAATAAAATAATAAACAAGAATAAAATTTATAAGAAGAAGAAAAATAGAATCCGATATATAAATAAAATAAAAATAGTAAAATTATTTCAAGGAAAAGTAAAAAAATAGAATCAAAATCAAAGGTAAAAGTTAAAGACCAAAATCTTGAATCAGATGAGGTAGAAAAGAGTCAAATGAATAATAAGATGATAAAAGGAATAAAAAATCATAAGTAAATTGTAGAAGCTAGAGGTATCAGATGAAAAATCATTAAATGGATGCATAACTAAAATTGAAGCCAGAACTAATGAGTAGAGTTGTAATCGAGGGGAATGATTCATAATTAATAGAAATATATGTAATGATAGTACTGAATGTATGAATAAAAAATCATATTTAATAGCATAAACACTATTATAAACATAATAAAAATAAAATAATGTAATAATAAATACATAATATTGATGTTAGGATCAAGGTATGAAAATATATTCACAAGTAGTAGAAGATATAGTTGGAAGAAATAAGTATAATATAAAAAATATGAATAATATAAAAAAATAATTAAAATAAATAGAAATTATAATTAAAATAGAAACAATAATAAAAACTTCGACATAATGAAATCAATGAATCCAAATTTCATAGTTGAATCTAAATGAGGGAAAAATATAAGAGTATTAGTTGAATATGATGTAGAATATTCATAATAGAGTCATAAGATAAGTGAATGTTGATGTTTGGGAATAGGTAATTGTATATGCATAATAAAATTTATAAGATAAATCCACAAGCAGAAACATAGTTCAAAATCCTATAAATATTATCAGAAGTAATAAGCTAAAGAAAAATAAGTAAACGTACAATTGAAGGGGTAATCCAGGTCCTTCCGGCTTTGGTGCGGTCTTTAGGGATCATAGGGGGTATGTTCTTGGCTGTATTCATGGCCCGTGTTGTGTTGCCTCTACTCTTGAAGTGGAGATACATGGTTTTATTGAGGCAGTTGACGAAGGTGATTGAAGGGGATGGAACATGTTATGGATTGAGTTCGACTCTACGATTGTGGTTATGGCTCTTCAAATAGGTTCTCTTCATCTTTCTTGGAAGATGAATAATTAATGGAAAAGGTGTTTGGATTATCTTTTCTTCAAGAGAACATATTTGTTAATCATGTTTATTGGGAGGATAACACTTTGGCGGATGGGCTTCCTAGCAAAGGTGTTAATGGAATTGATTCTCACTGGGCAAACCACATACTGGATGCCCTCTTTCCTATTCTTAGGGAGGATCAATGTAATCTCCCAACTTTTAGACTGGTGTAATTTTTTTCTTCTTTTTTTAAATAAAGGGATATTTCTTTTCTTGGAAAGTTCTCATTCTTCTTCAAAAAAAACAAAAAAATCATTTTTTGGTCATTTAAAAAAACATATTAGATTGACATTTAGTTTGTTATTATATGTAAAAAATTAAATTATTGCAGTTTTGTTATGATTTAATGACAATCAATGGGTTTTTTCTAGTTTTTTTACCCTTTGACACATATTTTATGAGTTTTAAATTAATTTAAATGAATTTTTTGTCATTTTTATGAAACCATATGTTGTATTGTGGTGTGGTATATTCCAATAAGAAAAACATTAAAATATTTTTTTCCTATGATTTAATAATATTTTGATTTATTTATTAGGATAAATCCTTCGATAAATGTTTTTGATGAGATTTTATTCTAAAATAACCTCTTTATAAGTCATTATCACTAGAAAACTCCCATTATTTTTTTAAACATATTAGTATATTTTAAAAATTAATTGAAATTTTATTCCAATGGTTTCACAAATATATGAGGTTGTTTGTTGGTTTTGACCTCTTAATTCTAGTTTTGAAATAATTTTAAACATACATAAATTCTTTCTATAGTCATTTTGAGCACATAATTTTTCATATTTAAATTTAGTATATCCATACATCTAAAAAATTAATCAAAAAATTTTTCCTAGGATTTCACAAAAATATTCGATCAGTTACTATGTTTTTACCTTTTGATTCTTTCTTTTTTAATTTTAAATCACTAAAACACACATTTTTTTCATTCCATGAAAACCGCTTGTCAGATTTATATGTTTTATATTAATATATTTTAGAATATAAATGGTGGTCATTATCTTATTATGCCCTAACAATATTAATTTGTTATTTTTTACCATTAGGTGCAGGTTGTTAATGATTTTTAATAATACTAATTACTAATTTTCTCATTCTTTCTTGAATACGCAATGGATAAAAGTGATGTATATTCATATAGTTTAAAAAATTAAACAAATATCCTCATCCAAATATTTCATGGAAATCATAAGTCATTTACAAGGGTTTGACCCTTTAAGGATTGTTTTTAAAAAACTTTTAATCCTTATAAAACATATTTTTCAGTCATTCTTATGGAATCTCATATCAGATTGATGTGAAGTGGACCAAAATGTGTCAAAAATAAATTCATATTGGTCTTATTATTTCGCTATAATCATTTTTGACACATTGAAGTATGTTTTTAAAGAATTAATTCTAATAAAACATCATTTTCATTCTTTATAACAAATCTATGATGTGATTAATGTGCAATGTATTTCTAATTTAAATATATTAATTAGTGATCCATCCTATTATTTCATTATAATAGGATGTCATATAATTGGTTTTAACCATATGTAAAAAAAATTTAGTTTTAAATCAATTAAATGATGTTTTGGTTATTATGACAAAACTATGATTGGATTGATGTGGGATTTCTGCCTACATGTAATTAATTAAAAAGATGTTATTTACCTATGATTTCATAAAAATATGGGGTCATTTTCAAGATTGTAACTCTTTATGTTATGTTTTAACGATTTCTAAATCTAATAAAACTGGTTTACAGTTCAATCCAGCTACACAACATGTCATATTGAAGTCAAATCTCTTTGTACATATAAAAATTTTATCATTGACCACTGTCCTATGATTTTATAGCCCTTTAAAGAATGTTTTAATTAGAATTTAAATATTTATAAGCACACTACCTGTTATTCTGAGATCGTTGTACATTGGATTCGTCTATACAACATAAGAGTAAATTCACACAAAATGATGTGATCATCCCGAGTGATTCAATAAGATAATAATTTATGATGTAGATTTCCTTCAAAAGATATATTACAATGCGAAAAAAATGTAACACGATTTAAAAAGTTGTCATTCTATAAGATATATTCGACACATTTTTATCATTCATTTGATGATATTTTGAAATAGATGTTTTACTTTCACAAAGATTAAAAAAATACATATAGAAAATTTACTACCTCATTATTATGATGTTTTTCAATTTAAGGAAAATAATTATAAAAATGTAGAATAGGGTCATTTATAGTTAATGATATGCAACTATTGTTATCAAAATGAATTAGATTTTGAGTAAAACTCATTACAAAATCCATTTCAATGTGTTGCATCCACAAAAATTGAACGTAATAAGTTCTAACTTCAAAAATATTCATCTTCAGTAGAATAAACTTATATGTAATGATTCTTCTATATGGATTAAAAAACTAAGGATTCAACTAGGAAGTGAAAATTTATATATTTACTTTTCTTATCTATTGTAAAATATATGTAATCTATATATGAATATCTTTTAAGAATAAACTTTTATCTATAAAGATATCAATTTACAAGATAGAAGATAAGATTTACAAAAATATAAAAACACACTACAATTTTACCTTACTAAAATATAAAGTGTATTGTGATTCATCAAAACAATGATCTAGAATATATGAATTTTGAATATAAATTGAAAGTTACCTCCAGTGCTAGAGATGGTTGTCCATCTATCATCAGTGTAACCAAGAACCGATCCTCTAATTATACTCAATAGGGGACATTATAAAACATCAACAATCCATAACCCTTTATCATTATTAAATTTAATTTCCATTAATATATATTTAATTTAAAGTAAATTAAAAACATAATAAATCACTATATTAGGATCTCAAATGAAATTTTTAAATCCATTAAAAATTTTTAAATTAATTCGTTTAACAATCATATTATTTATGATTTGTCTTTACTCAATATAGTTCTCTGGGAACCACCTCCCCATTATGGGTCTCTATAGGGTCTGAAACTCAAAAATTCTAAATTTATTTCCAGAAAAATAAAATTTCTCTATATAAAATTACATTACTAATTTTAAAAAATTATATCTCATTTGATATTTATTATTGTTTTTATAGAAAAAACCATTTTTCATTTACATGTTATCAATTAAAATATAATAATTTTAATAATTTTAATAACCATGATTTAAATAAAAATACAACAATAATCAAATGTACACTTCTCACATGATGTACATTTATATACCAATACACTAGTTCACACAAGAATAAAATGTTGAAAAAATATAATTGTAGTAAAATAAAATAAATGAAAACATAACGCATAAAAATATAACTGGAAAAAGTGATATAGTCATTATAAAATGTGGTAGATGGGGAAAACTAATAATAGTTGGAAGGATAAAAGTAATAGAAATAAAAAATAGTTGGGAAAAAATTGAAAAATTATATAGACATGAAAAAGGATAAGATAAACTAGATGTAAATACAATACCATATTTATATTATGAGAAAGAGAAAAGGATGTAATAAATGTTTAAAAGAATATATGGATGTGTAATGGGTAGTCAAAGTCAACATGAAAACATTAGAAAATGATGATGCTAGAAAATTATTTAAAATGAAATATGAAAGAATATTCAAAAGTAATGATAGAAGAAAAAAAGAAACTAGAATAGGATGAAGAAAATATGAAACCCAAAACATAGATGTCATGAAATAAATATAAATGTTCCAACCATGTATGATGTAGAAATGTGAAATCTGAAATAGTGATTGAATGTTAAAGTGACGGGAAAGTTGATAAATATTATGAAGTAGAATCCAAAATCAATAAAGTACATTTAAGTCCTAGAAGGCTATATATTGATTTAAAATAGAATAAAATACAAGAAAACAAATATAAAAACAAAATCACTAGATAGAATGTAAAATATAAATCAAAATTTTTCATAAATGAATAAGAAATAATACAAGACGAAATTTAATGAACAATTTAAAGAAAATAAAATAAAAATAGAATATTTATTTGATGAAAACATAAATTGATAACAATAAATAAAGTTAAAATAAAAATAATTATTCAGAAGAATATGAAGAATAAATTTGTCAAAATAAATTATAAATGTAGTGAAATAGTTTAAATAAAAGTGAATAAAAATTCAAAATCCAGAATTCTGAAGGATATGATCAGAATTAGATTATAAGTTGATGAAAAAATTTATTTTTAATATAAAAATTAGAATAAAATACATTCACAATGGAATTAAAATAGTAGTTCAAGAATAAGTAAAAGTTATAGACATTATAGAGAATATTTATTGAGTCAATCGGAAAACAATATAGTTAAAAATAAATATATAGTAGAGAATAAATAACAAATAATTATTATTAGAATTAAAAGTATTTTAAAAATCTATAATACATAAATTTAAATGAAATAAAATAAATGAAAAATTAATAAAATAAAAAATAAAGGAATCCAATATATAAATAAAACAAAAAATAAAAGAAATAATTTTTTTGAAAATTAAGACAGATATAGAAGTAAAAGAATTGGTTTTCAATAAGAAAAATCCTGAAAAGTGAATAATAAAAACGTATTCAAAATAAATTTTTGAAGGTAAATGAATAAGAAATACAAATGTTAGAGGAAGAATCTTGAGTCATTCGATAATGAAACCTTGATTGTAAGCATAACAAGATGTTAATTTCTATCTAATTAAAAGGGGTGAAAGCCATAATAATAATTCCTAAAAAACGGAAATATAATTCATAAGATAAGTATTATTTAAAATAAAAAATACATGATTAAAAATAATGTAAATAATAAGAAGAAAAATAAATATAAAAAATTCTAGAATATTGAATTCTTAATCTAGTAATTGATGTTTATGTATATATATGAGAAACAATTATTGAAAAAAATAAGTTCAATAAGAAAAATAAGAATAATCAAAACCTAAAATCATAAATAAAGTAAAAATAAAAAAATAAAAAAATCCCAATATCCAAAAGAAGAAAAGTTATGATGCTAAAACTATAACTGAAATCTTTTGTACATAAGAATCAAAAATTAGTATTTGAATATAAAATTGAAGAAGAATCTATAATTAAGATTCATAAGATACATCAATGTTAATGTTGGGGAAGAAGCAATGGAAGTGGTAGAAGGAAATAAATATGTGCAAGATGAATGCATTAAAATATGCCATAAATATGACCATATTAATAGAATATGTAAGATGAGGAAAAAGTGCTAAAAGTAGAAGTCATAAATGGTACCCAGAAATAAAATAAAATTATAAATAGTCAAAATAAACTATCTTGTTATAGTGATCTGGGGACCACCTCGATATTATAGGGTTTAATAAACTTCCAAAACTAAAAAAGATAAATTTTATTCTGTAAAAATACCTTGTTCAATGAAATATTACTCTAATGAAATTAAATTATATGATCTCTTTCGAAATATGGTTTAATATATTTCCAAATCAATTTTCATTAAAATGTTAATTATTATAAAATTATAATTTGATTAATTTAAATAACTAAAATATAAATAAAAAATCAAAATCATCGAAACACACTCCTCTATCTGGGGGATCATTTATTTATCAAGACAAGAGTCCAATCAAGAATAATATGTTGAAAAAATAAAATAAAATTCAAAAAATAAAATAAAAAATAATAATTATATTTAAAAGAGGCATAGAAATAGAGTAAGTATAAAATGTAGTAGATGTGGAAACCGATATAGTTATAAAGACATACGTAGAAAAAATAAAGAAGAGTTGGAAAAAAATTAAAATCATATATATATGAATAATAAAAATATTAACTAGATGTAAATGTAGTTAACAAATATAATGTCAGATCACGAGTAGATGTAGTATGAAAAGATTCAAATAATATGTTTAGTGGAAGGGGAAGTCAAAGTAGACACAAAAACATTCACAAATGATGAAGTAAGAACATCAACAAAAACAATACAAAAGCATATTCAAAAGTATTTGTAGAAGAAAAAATAATAACTCTAAAAAATTGAATAAAAAGTGAATCTATAAACATATATATCATAAATAAAAATTCAATGAGATAAATAAATATAATTATAGAATGTAAAATATGAAAATTATGATCAACTATGAATTTTGGGATAATTAGGAGTAGAAGATAAAGCATAATAAAATATCAATAAAAACCAAACATGTGCCCAAAAGTTTTATAGAGATTTGAAAAAGAAAAAAAACAAGAAACCAGTATACCAACAGAATCAAAACGTTAAATATAAATGAAAAATAGATGTTTGAATACATGAATAATTTATAATTCATTAAGAAATGTCGAAGAGGAATTTGATGTAAAAAAACAAAAGAAACAGACTAATTTGAGATAAATATGAATGGATGTCTATAATCAATGTTCAAATAAAATAACCATAATCATGAATAATGAGGAACATGAATATGTCAAAAACAATTGTGAATATAGAGCAATATATTGAAATACAATATGAAGATGAAACAAAAATCCCAAAAAAATGAAAAGAAAGGATCAAGAGTTGATTGGGATTAAAAGAAAATATATATTATCTTGATAAGATAAATAAAATAAAATTCATATGAAAATTTATGAAAATAGGTATAAAAAATGAAAGGATGATGAAATTTGGTAGCAGAATTCTAAATCAAAAAAGGAATAAAAAGGTAGAAGTTAATCTAGAATAATAAATGTATAAAAAAGATCTATTTTCAGAAGTATGAGGAAATGAAAAATATAAAATACTAAAAAAGAAAATAAAAAGCAAAATCTAGTTGAAAATGTGGAACAAACAGAAAAATATTCCAATATAAAAAATAAAATAATACGTGAATCATAATAAAAAATCTAAAATTCGGAAGGAGAATCTCAAAAGTGGATTGAAGTAGAAGAAAAATGGTATTATTATGATATGAAAATAATAATAAATGACTAACGAAAAATAAAGAAAATGTAACTAGAATAATAATGAATATTTGTTTACATTATGTAAAATTATTCTATAGGAAAAAAATAACTAGAGTGAGAATTTAATCTAGATGATTGAATATAAATAATAAAATAAAAATACAAAGTAATATTAAATGAAAAATATATATGATTTGAAATGAAAAGAAAATTTAAAAACTAGAAGAAAAAATATAATAAGAAAAAGGAATCCAATGTACAAAAAAAATAAACATAAAATGATATTTTGATGAAATATTGGTATTAATAGTGATGTAAAATTAATGACCAGAAGTCAAAAGAAAAAATTTAGATGAAGAAGAAGAAGCATGAACTCAAAATAAAAATAAGAAGAGAATATGAATGAAAACATAAAATTTAATGTTAGAATGTTAGAGCATGAGATGGGGAAAAATTAATTGGAAGCATAATTAGAATTAAATTTTAAACAAATAAGATAAAACTAAATACATTATAATAATTTAAAAGAAATATAAAGAAATATAAAAGTATAAAAAAAATTTAGAATAAAAAACATAATTAGTAATAGTAACTAATGTATATACATAAGAAAACTAAAAAAAATTAAAATCCATATAAATTTCCAAAATTTTGATGTAAAAATACTAAAATAAAAGAAGATCCTTAAGTTATAGAGAAAATAGTTGAAAGACAATATGTGGAATAAAAAACATATGAATAATGAGAAATAAAATCATAATTAAATGAAATTGAATAAAAATATAACAAAATATCCACAATAAAAAATAATAAAAGTTATGAAAATAGAAGTTGTAGTTGAGTTTGAAGCTGGAAAGAATCTATAAATAGTATTTTTATATAATATACATGTAGAATTAAGAATCATTAGTCATAAAAGATGTGAAAGTTAATGTTGTTTAAAAATAAATTTTATATACAAAATAAAATATATATGTTGATGAAAAAAATAGAAACATATTCCATATTCCCTAGAATATTAGTAAAATTCACAAGATGATGAAAAAGAAATAAATGTTGAAGTCGAATAGAGAACTAAGAAATAGAACAAAGGGAAACATATCAAAAACCTAGAAAATTTTCTCATATTATCATGAAATCATTGGATACTGATTTTTAAATGATTTTTGAACTATAGGAATTGAATATATATCAATTTGATGTGTGATAAGCTCATTGTCTATGGTTTTCTATTAGTATTTGAATCTTTGACACATATTTTTAACGAATTTATGTCCAATAAAACAAATTTTCAGCCATTATGACAACATTTTATACTGGATTTATGTGGGGTATATTCATAATTTTCAAAAATTAAAAAACATTTGATGACATATTATTTAAAGACAACTAATGGTTGTTTTATCTATATTGATCCTATGAAACATGTTTTTTCACATTAAAATCAATAAATTGTGCTGTTATTTATTTTAGGTAAACCATCCATCAGATTTATTAGGGGTCTATAACCACATGGAATTAATTAAAATATGGGTTTATTATAATACTTAACAACAATTTGACATTTTTTCTAGTTTTTCACATTTTTATGCATGTAGATTTCTAATTACATAAATAAAGATAACCATTTTTTAATTTTAATCAAATCATAATTTAGTTTGATGCACAACATGTTCATAAATATCTAAATGTATACAACCGAAAATTTATTTTGTTTGAAGGAAAATATGTGGTCATATTCAAGGATAAAACCCTCAGATGTCCATTTTCAATTTTTTAAATACAATAAAACTGTATCATCTATCATTATGAATAAACTATATGTCATATTGCCATGTAGTCTCTTTATACATGTCATAAATTTTCATGAAAATCCAAACTCATTTCATAAGATTTAATGAAATTTAATATTATTATAAAGGCCAAATGAATATTCTGATGATACTAAGAAATTATGTTATTAGATAGACTTTTAAAAGGTTCGTATAGGTCGAAAATGACATGAATTTCATTTTCATTTTTTTTTATTTCAATTCGATATTTTTTTCTCAGTTTTTCACACACGTTTTCGAGGACTTTTACAATTTAAAGAGAATAAAATTATAAAAATGGGAGATTAATAGTTATTGATAAAGAAAAGAAATCCTTATAATCATAAATAATCATTGAGTGTGTTCTAAAACAACAATATTTGGGAAAATAACTTGAAGCTACAAAAATCAGTTGTAGTAGTAGAATGATTTACTAGGTAATGCTTCCTTCTGAATCAAGAAACTATAGCTTATCCCCAAATGTGATATGATTTGGCAGTACTATTCATATCCAATAAACAATATATTAAATCTAAACCTGAATAACTCTTATAAAAAATCTCACATATATGAGAATAAAAATCCATAGTTATATGATTTTATTCTATAAAACCATAATATTAGATTTCATATTTAAGATCAATATATTTCACTCAATCCCCATGATGCCTCAGACCCAATTGTTGTGATAACTCCATTATGTGTCCCAACCAATATAGACCACTCAATGTGGAATGATCTCCATAGGTTCTATTAGGATATGTTTTCATATAATCCCTCCCCATAATCTATAGAATAATATTCCCCCTATTACTCAAATTTGAGTTCACTGAGAATACATCTGAAACTACCAAAAAATTTCCTTAATGATATTGTAAATTTATCATAAAAAATATTGAATTTAACTTAACTAAAATATATAAATTATTGTTATTTGTCAAAACATAGATCTAGTATATATCATTTGGTAATATGAATAGCAATCATCCACAAATGGAAGTGGTGGTTGACCCATTGTCACCAGGGTAACCGCTAATTGATTATGTTTTCATAGTTAATAGGGGTAAATGTATGGATTTTAGAATCCATCCTCTTCCAGCTCTATTAAATAAAATTTTAATTAGGGAAAATGAAATTAAAATTTAATTACAAACATAATTAAACGTTATAGTATGACATCAAATCAAATATTATAATTAAAAAGGAAGATAGAAATTAGTAGGATTATTACATACACCTTTAATGATTCATTTTTTCATACAATAGTTCTTGGGGAAATACATCACCATGTAAGGGTCTCCTATGGGTTTGAAATTAAAATTTTCAACAGTCTCATTCCATCAAAAACACATTGATCTATGTAATACTACACTGATGATGTTTAAATATCATATCTCATTAGAAATATAATTTCATATTTTTTTAAAACATATTATTCATTACAGTTTTAATTGTTAAAATAAAATATATTTATTAAATTAAATGACCACAATTTGAATAAAAACCTCAAACACCCAAACCTTCTCTCCTTCGATATTATTCATTTATATATCATTTCATTAGTTCTTAAAAAATTTAATATAAATAAATAAAAGGGAAATAGGATATAAAATGAAAACACATTGCATGATAATAGAAATGTGAATAGGGATAGTGTTATTATTAAATGTAGTAGAAGACGAAGTCGATAATCGTTAGAAGGAAAAACATTATAAGAAATAAATAATATTTGGAAACAAAAAATAAGAACGAATATACATATGTAGATGAATAAGATGAACAAGACCCAAATATAGTTTCAAAATATAGAGTTGAAAAATGAGGAAAACCAGGAAAATAATACTGAAATAAGACGGACTGAAATGGGATGTCTAAGTAGAACAAAAAATATTAGTAAAAGACGAAGTAAGAACAAAACAAAACATAAAAGAAACAAGAAAATTAAAAAGTAGTGGTATAGGAATAATAATAACATTAGTGTTAGTTGATGAAAATGTGAAACTCAAAACATAGATATCATGAATAAAATTTCAAATCACCAATAAGAGATAATGATAAAATTTTAAATCGAAATATATTCATTGAATGTGAATTTGGGGAAAAATTGGAAGTGACAGATAAAGTAGAATAAAAATCATTGAATATAGAGGTTCTATAAGGTAGTCAATAGATTGATAAAATATTATATAAAAATAAATTGTGAAAATATAAAATATAATAGAAAAATCAGAAGATACCGTAAATGACTATGTTGTAATGAATGATCAAAATATAATGAAAATTCCAATAATGAAACTAAAACAAAAGTATAAGAACGAATTGATTTAAATGACCTGGGAAAACTAAAATCAAAGTAAAATATATTAAACCATAATCCAAAATAATAATGAGAAGTAATATGTAAAAACCATTAGTGAATGTATCCCCAAAGTGGAAATAGAAGGTGAAAGAGAATTCAAAATTAAAAACTAACAAGTAGAATCCAAAATAGAGGTTTGGAATTATGAGAAACATTATATTAGATAGATATAATAATAAAAATCATGGTATTACACTAAAGTAAGACAATATATGTGCAATAATAAAATAAATTTGATGAATTATAAAGGATAATTATAGTGGTAAAATGAATAACTAGTGTCATAAGTTAATCTAAAATAAATAATACATAAGTAAAATCCAAGTTTGGAGCAAATTAAATATCTATAATAACAGAAATTATAATAGAAAACTAGAGGAAATCATATAAGAAGAAATAAAAAATGTATCTATTATAAAAATAAAACTAAGATAAATAATAGAAACAAAATTAAAAAAACTAGAGGTTTAAAAAAATGATTGAATCCAAAATCAAAAATCAATATGTATAAGAATAATAAAGAAGTAGAAAAGTAAAACCATAGAGGATAATTAATTAAAATGACAAATTCAAATGTAGATGATAAATGTATCAGATGAAAAAACAATAAATGGATATATAACTAGAAGTGAATGATTAATGAATTAGAATATGCAATTTTCATGCGGATAATTCATATCCAATAAAAATATAATTAATATGTGAAATAATTTTTGAAAAAAAATTAATAATAAAATTTTTAATATAAATATAAGAAAAATAAAATAAATTAAAATAAAATAAATAATCTATAAGCTTGAAACCGGAATATTGAAATGGAAGTAAATGGAGAAGATAAGAAATGTATGAAATAAAATTAGTACAATACATAAATAATAATTATTGAAAAAAATGTGAAATAATTTGAAATAAAACAAAACGAAAATAAAAATTCCAAAATTCTGAAGTGGAAAAGTTAAGAATCCAAAAATAGAAGTTTTATCTGAAATAGGATTAATTCTAGAAGTATTATCAAAATATGTATTAGAAGTAGAGGATAAAAAATAAATTTATAAAAAATGATAATTGATACTAAGGAAGAAGTAATGGAATATGAAAAACCAAATATTAGTGATAAAATAAAAATAAGAAACATTAGTAATAACTAGAGAGTAATAGCATAAATAATAAGATGAAGTAAAATAAGTAAAAATATAAGTAATAAGAAATACCTAGAAATATAAGAAAATGGAAACAGTTCAAAACATATAAAATGATCTTAGATTGCCATGATTTCATTGGAATGTTATTTTGAAATAATTATAGAAATGTAGGAAGCTCAAAATTTGAGATTTTTTATTAGGACTAGAATATTTGATGCATGTTTTTAAAGTCTGATGTCCAATAAAATTGTGTTTCCATTCATTCTGATCACATTTCAAATTACTCTGATGTTATATCTATTTATATATGTCAAAAATTAATCAATAATCGATTTCATATAATATTATGACAACTTTAGGTTTTATTCTTTATGTTAATCCTTTAATGAATTATTTTTGACTTTTAAAACAATAAAACGCACTACTATACATTTCTAAAAAAATACATGTTTGATTGTAAAATTTCAAGAATTTAATGATGGAAAATTCCAATTATTTAACATAATTATGATGGTTTTAGCTAGTTTTTCACCCTTGGATGCAAGTATTTTGACATTTAAATCAATAAAAATGTACTTTTGGTCATTTTGAACAAACCAAAGTCATATTAATGTTTCATCTATTCCGAAATATCAAAAACTAAATGATGGATATTTTTCATTTATTTAGTGACAATATAAGTTTTTTTGATGGGTTATAACCCTCATATAGATTATTTTCAAATATTTTAGATCTGATAAAACTGTGGGTTTGGTCATTGTTATCACCCCACATGTTTGATTGATCTACAATCAATTCAAAAATCTTATAAATTTTCATGGAATTATGACATCCTATAAGTCCCCAATCTTAAAAATTACATAATCATGATTTTGATCAAAAATTTACATTCTATCACATTTAGGATCTTTTTAGGTTTAGCGATTTAGAAAATCAGGATATAACTATTACATTATATCTAAAATATTACATACTAGACACTTATAATCTATCAAATTTGTTTCACAAAAATAAAATGCCTTAAAAACATGAATTATTTTCTTGAAAAAAATATTCTTTATCTCTTCCTTTCTTTTATCATTCCTTATACCTTGTGAAAAAACATTTCAAAAATATGGGATTTTCATAAAAAACTCTATAAGGGTTATAAAATAAGCATTAAAATTGTTAGTCCATGAATATTTAAATCTTATGAAAATATTTTCACAAAATAATACTTTTCACGATAAAATATAAACTACATAGCTTATATCATGTAATCATAAGATTCCTAGAAAATATGATAGAAATCATAACACATAAAGGTAACTTGTGGACTCTATATCATACTTATATTATAGTGTTCATAGATACATTTGGAAAAACCTTCATTGTTACATTTTGAATACCTATCACAATATATTACTTAAATCTATTAGGAGAAAAATTATCATTTATCTTTATCACATTTCCCAATGCATTGGAGAGCTATCACAAGCTCATCCTCCCTAGATTTATCATGGAAACACTCATATTTGGTTTATCATGTAACTACCCATCAAAATTCCAGGTACTATTACATAATAATAACACAAAAAATACTGAAATTATCAACATTTAACTCATAAATCACAAAAAATCAATTCATGATATTGAAATATTCATTCCATTCCCAAAACCATTTAAAACATTTAATAAATATATTTTTTAATCTAATTTCCCATTAAAGTTTTAATCTTTTAAAAGATATTAACATTTAAAAACATTAATGTCCATATAAATAAATACTTAAATACATTTTGAAAACATAGTCATTAATGAGAATTATTTGGAAGAATAAATCATTAAAACTTTTAAAATGATATTTTAGTTAAAGAGTCTCATACCAGTTGAGAAAAACTTGAATAAAAATAATTAAAGAATTAAATAAAACAGAACTTTAAATATAATTAGAATATAGAAATTTGTGATATAAAAAGTCAAAAGGGTTGTATATAATCCATGTAGGATATTAAAGGTGCACAATATCATAATATGCCTCAATAAAAGGAGATTGAGACTATTCCCTTACAATGATCGTATCATTGTATTATGGATAAATCAAGCCATAATTATGTGTTAAAAATATAAATACAACCAATATAAGTGGGTATTAAGTGTAAAAAAAATCAAAGGTCATTCACTCATATTCTTGAAAAATCAAAACCAATGACATAGATATTTAACTCAATGGATAGAGATTGCAATAAGATTTCCCTTACAAAGATAATTTTTTTAATAAAATAGATTGATTATGTGCATTCACAATAAATACACTTAAATCAAGTATAAATACAAGATATGATATCAAAATTTATTTCTCATATAATCATAGGACAACATAATCAAGAAGAGGAAGAATAACCCAATTATTAGAAATTATTTTATTATTTTCCGTTAAAAAGTTCATATAAATGACGTAAGATTTTATCAATGGGGTGATTATTTGTAGAAAAAGTATATACACACAAAGGGAAATGGAAATTACCAAATATATAAATAAACAGTGATTCAACCAATAATATTGGAAAAATATAATCAATTAAGTATGTGTAATACCCAGTGAGAGTAAATTGAGTTTAGAACATTCTTTACCACGATCATTTTGTTAATCAGTTAGATTTATTAAGTGTATTAACTGTGAATCCCCATATGAAAATTATAAACACATGATAAGATATCAAAATTAATTTCTCACAAACTCATAATATAACATAGTCATGAAGTACATGATCAACCCAAATAATAGAAATTGTGTTAAGAATTTCCCTTACCTAGAGTCTGACTAGTCACGTTTATTATTTTTGTTCTTGAATAAAAAATAGGTAAATTTATACTTTATTCATAATATTTTCCAATATTATTATTTATTTTATATTATTTATCATCATGTTATAATAATTACATAATTAATTATCTTCATATCGATCGGTTTATAGATATTCGGTACTTGTGTCGAAAATGAACATGTATGATGTAATTTTTCTATGTCCTAAAAATTACATCATCTCCAAAATATTATTCATGATTTAAATATCATATAAATACTTTATATATCTACTTATATTTTCCATATTATTTTCTTATGAGAAATGAAATGCACTTTTCATGGAGATGGTATGTCGTACGTACGCATGAAAGCTACATTAATTTAATTATCATATTAAAAGAATAAAAATCAAATGATATAAATGTATATTATAATACCAGTATAATATTTATGTCATGTCAGTATCATAGGTTTAATAAAACCATTATCTATACATTACACGTGTATCATGAATGAGTCAGATCACTTTGAGTGGGCAGTAGCCCACACTTCCTCAAATGAAATTATCATATTTACACATAATGGAAGGCATAAAGGCAGGTTGTAAAAAAATTACATAAGTATAGAGAATATATAAATATAATATATATCATATATAAATAAAATTTTATCATAATGGAAACCACGAGAGGTGGAAGGGTAAAATTGAACAATCATCATTTCATGATACATTAGATGGCCGTACACGGAAACAATATAATTGTATCCATTAGATGGATATGTGTGTATGTGTAGTTCAAATAAATCTTATAAAATATACTAGTATATTGAGGATATTGGTGTTCTTATTTAATCAGGTAATAATAAAATAATAGGGTGTGTATAAGGAAAATAAAGTAATGGAACTTGATAGAAGGCGTTACCTCTAAATAGGGTAACATATTTTGGTTTGAACAAAAAGGATTTCTTAAATTTTCTTTATCCACAATGTAAGGCTTCTAGGATGAACATAGGGATTTTGGGAGATTATTTTTGTATAATTTGGATGATCCATGGGTATTAAGATATTTGAGTAAGTGGTAGAGGTGGTGGCCTTTTATAAGAGGGGGGAGGGGAACTTTACGAATGTCTTGAAATATTAATTTATTATAAATTCAATTTAAAATAGAAATGGACCAAAACTCATTTAATTCAAATATAAAATGATTTTGGATCGAATAACCATAATCCAACAATATTTAACCATGTTTTGAATATTTTTATTTTTAGCTTTTTTGTTTAAACATTATTTTACTCTTTTAATCTTATAGTGATATCATGTTATTTACACAAAATGGGTTAATTTAATTTTGATATCATGTCAAACGACCACAAAAATGTCATTTATGACTTATTTGGACTTATCTTAACTATTTTGACAAATATTATATTTTTAGGAGTTTAATATCATTTAATAAACTATTTTATATTTTAAATAATGAATCATGTCAATTTTGGACACTATTCATACTTGTAATTTTAAAAAATTTATAAAAAATATATCTTTTCAAAAAAAGTATTAAATGTATAAAAAAATTTCATATTATCCTATAGAATTTGTGGATAACATTAATTATGTAAAATAATATATATTTCAATATTTATAATTTCCTTTATATGAATCACTTTTTAATGAAACAATCAATGCATCATCATTGTCAAAAAATTAAATTTATTTATTTAGTATCTAAAAATTATAAATAAAATATAATGATGTAATAAATATATTTAGATTTAAAATTTCTATTTATAGTCGAATATATGAGTTATATAACCCCATATAATATTGTTTTAGTAAGAAGATACATGTTTATGTTATATTTCTCTTGACATTTAATTAATTATTAAAACATGTCATTATCACTCCCAAGTGGATACCAAATGAAAAACATTCGGCCTAAGGATGATCATGGTCGATAATAACACATAAAATAGTATTAGGAAACGTTTTAATGTAGTTTTATATTATTATAATATTAATTGTTACCCTAATTTACTAGATTTACCCTTTAACCCTATTAAATAAATATAATTAATGAAGATGCTATTCAAAATGTCAAAAAATAAAACGTCACTATTAAAATAATTTGAACCATATATTTCCAAATATGGAATCTATTTTTCTAAATTCAAAACACTGAATTGGTTGAAATTATTTTAAAATTAATTCTCGTTGTCAAAACCAGAAATCAAGTTTTTATGAAGTAAAAACATCCAAAAGATTGACATGAGTTTATGTTCAATTTCAATGTTAAATTACTTATAATTAACAAAATTTATTAAATGATAAAAAATATATTCCATTTATACTTTAAATCCAGTATATAATTTGAGTTAACTCTATAAATTATCTTGATGGAAATAGTTGTTCTCAATTAATATTTAGCGTATGTTTTCTCTTCGTCAAAACATGATAGTTATCAAAAAAATATTAAAAATTAATTAAATGTAAATTGTGATGTCTTTTTTCTAAATAAGAAGATAATTTGGTCAAATAAGACATATAAAGGTGTTAAAAACTAAATTTTAAAATGGTTTACCATCAAAAGGCAGTAAAAATGCATTTTTTGAAAACTACTTCTTTTATCTGAAAAAAATGAATTTTTTCATAAATAATATCTATAAAATATATAAAATGAATATAAAACATTAAATTGAATATATATCATATATTTTTCATTAAATAAAATTACATAAAGAGTGATATGATTTTATAAACATAATTATTCTCTTTCTAAATATGTTTTCATAAAAACACATCCTTATATTCAATTGGTTTTCATATCAATTTGTAAAAAACTTGATGACCAGTGAATCATTATTTAAACATGTGTAAACCAAATTTTCATAATTCAGTTGACACTATTCATTCCCTCCATTCTAATGGTTAGGCTATAATTGTAACATTTAAATAATAATATATAGTTTTTCATTTAATCTCGATGTATCATATCATATATGCTATTGAATATAGTGTTTCTTTCTTAAAACTCTGGATGTTACATCATTCCACCATTTTGGAAATTGCAACCTCATAATTTTAATAATTTGCATGTTAACTTCATTAAAAACCCACATCAAAGAAAGGGTTAATAAAACTACAACATTAAAAGAATGGAATAAAGATAAGTACAAAGGTCACCTGAGATAACATATATTAGTGGCCCATGTAGGAAAACATGGATATGGAAGAAAATCTAATTGTCATGTTCTGATGGAGAGCGATAAAAAATTATTAAGAGAAAGTTAATAACCAAAAAACCATAAAATTTTCATTGATTAAGAATTCATTGATTTCCAAGTTGTAAAAATAAATAGGAAATGTTTTTTATGATCCTTTTCATAAATTTGAAGAATTTTTTTACTATATAGAATAAGAACATAAGGAAACATACTTACTTGTCAAGTATAGTTTCATTCTTTAATAAATATCTACCACAAACTCTTCTTTTCTCCAAATGATGAGTATTCAATTTGACTTGGTCATATCTGGAGTGCTTGAATCATCTTCTAGAGAATATCAAAATCTACAAAAGATGAACTATATATTTTACTTGTCTTTAGAATTTAACACAAATCCAAAATAGTTAGTACAATATCATATAATCTGTTAAAATAATAATCCTTTATAAAAAAAATACTACTCCTAATCTCCAAAATTTAACAAAAAATAACAAAAGTTCAACAGAGACCATTGAAAAAAAATTCCCTTAAAATTATTCAAAATAATCCAAACAATTATTGAAACCCAAAATTCTGAAGGATTTTATCACGAAATCTTCCATGATAAATAATAACATTTATCTCTAAATAACATCGACTACTCTTAAATTCTCGCACATAAAAGTAATTAACATAATCATATATTCTCTATGATAACTTAATCATTTCCACAAATAACCCAATTCTTCATATGTCCATAATAAAAGAATATATTCTTCCAAAAAATTTCAACCATTACTCCTCAAATGAAATCCCATATTATTCAATTTTACTTAGGCATTTAGTGTTCCCAAAAGAGTGAATGTATTCCAAAATAACATTTATCACATAGTCAAAAAATCAGTTTACTATACTTTGGATATCCATATGATAAAAAATAAGTTCACAAAATCAATTAATTCTTGATCTATAAAATCATTAAACTGAAAATAATAATTCATACTAGATAGGGACTTCATGTAGTCTAGTGGTAGAAGATAAATTTTTGTCGCTCTTCGATTGTGGGTTTGATTCCTACAAATTTTTCTAACATGATGGGTTGTCACATGGTCTCTATGTTGTCGATTTTCAAAAATAATATAATTTTATAACATTACCAAAAAGTTGATAAAATCCTCAAATATAACCATAAAATATTTTAAACTCAAAGGTTATCTCATACCTCACATTTTTCATCCGAAAAATTAATAACAAATAATTTCCACAAAGGCGAATTCCTTCTAAATTACTATTAGTAACCTTAATATTTTGATCATAAATCAAGAAATGGGGTTTATAATAAATTGAAATTATGATCAACCTTAAAATAATAAACCCATTATGTTATCCCTAACCCTTAATAATACATAATAATCTCTAATTTTGTCTAAACCTTTCCTTTGGTACCCACTATAAGGCCCCAGCCTCATAAAGTACAAAATCTTGATTTTGATCAAGAGTTTACACTCTTTCACATTGAGGATATTTTAAAATTTATAGTTTTATAGAATTGGGTCATAACTATAAAATTAAATCTCAAATAGTACAAAGTATACACTTATACTCTATCAAATTTTTTCACAACAATAAAATGACTAAAAAACAAAAATTCTTTTCTTGATAAAAATATTCTTAATTATTATTTTCTCTTACACTTCTTTATACCCTATGAATAATATTTCAAAAACATTAAATGAGAATAAAAAGATCAGTATGGGTTATAATATAAAGAATAAAATCATTAGTATATGAACATTTAAAACACATTAAATAATTTTCTCAAAAAATCATAATTTTCACCCATAAAACATAAACTACTTAGATTACATCATGTAATCAGAAGATTTTTATAAAACATTATAGATATAATAAAATATAATGGTATGTTCTGGAATCCATATAATACATACATTTTATCATTCTTATCTACATAGGGATTGACCTTCATGGTTACGTTTGGAATACCAAAAACAGTATATTCCATAAGTCTCCTTGGAGAAACTTTATCGTTTACCTCTTTCATGATACCACATGCATTTGAGAGATATCACGGGCTCACCCACCATATAATTATCACAAAAAACATTTATTTTGTTTATCACATAACCACTAGTCAAATTTCAAAGTACCATTACATAATCATAAAACATAAAAGATTGAAATTATCAACATTTCACTCATCAATCCCCAGAAATCAATTCAATATATTGAAATATTCAATACATTTCCAAGCCCATTTTTAATAGTTAATAAAGAGATTACTTAACCATGGTGTCCCATACCACATTGAATGTTTTAAAATAAATTAATTTTTAAAAACATTAATGTACATATAAATTAATAATTCAAATCATTTTAAAACATCAACATTAATGAGAAGGATTTATAATAATAAATATTTAAAACATTTAAGAACAGATTTTAGTTAAAGAGTCTCGTAACACTTGAGAAAAAATTAAATAAAAATAATTAAAAACAATAGCATCAGAAAATATTAAATATAATTAGAATATATAAATTCATGCAATAAAATGTCATAAGAGTGTTATATACACCTTATATGATATCAAAGGTGAACAGTATCGAGATATGCCTCAATGAAATGAGACTGAGATGTAGTTCCTTACAATGATCGTATCATTACATTAAGGATAAATCAATGATATACGTATGTGTAAAAAATATAAACACACCCAATATAGGTGGATATTAATTATAGAACAATCAGAGGTCATTTAGACATATCTTTGGAAAAACCGAACTAATGACATAGATATTTTACTCAATAAATGGAGATTGATAAAAGATCAACATTACAAAGATCATTTAGTTAATAAAATTTATTGATTAAGGGTATTAAAAATAAATACACATAAATCATGTATAAATATAATATTTTATATCAAAATTTATTTCTCACATAATCATAGCATGACATAATCAAGAAGTTGAAGATTAACCTGAAGAATAGAAATTGGGTTTAGATGTTCCCTTACAATGTTCATATAAATGGCGTAAGAATTTATCAATGGGGGTGATTATGTGTATAAATATTATATCCACACAAAGTGAAATGGAAATTACAACATAAATAAATTCAAAAGTGATTATATACATAATATTGGTATAATATAATCAACTAAGTATGAATAAATCCCTATGAGTGGAAATTGAGTTTAGAAATTCCATTAACATGATCATTTTTTAGGTAAAATAGATCGATTATGTGTATTCAATATAAATACAAATAATGAAATTATAAATAAAATATAATATATAAAAAATCATTTCTCACTTAATCATATCATGACATAGTCAAGAAGAAGAAGATCAACCCAATGAATTGAAATTAGGTTAAGAAGTTCCCTTACCTTGAGTTTGACTTGTCTCATTTGTTCATTAGATTCCAAAATAATAAAATTAAGATAATTTATACATTCTTTAGAACCATTTTCATGTTATTATTCATTTTATATTTATTTTTTTATTGTTATAAAAATTACATAATAATTTAAGTTCATATCGGTCTGTTTGTCAATATTCATACTTGAGTCGAAAATGAACATGTTTTATGAAAATTGTCAATGTTGTCAAAATTCCATCATATCCAAATTATTAATCATGATTTAAATATCATATATATATATAGTATATATGTACTTATAATTTCTATAATATTTGGAGATAATTAATGAAATGCACCATTCATGGAGATGGTAAGTCTTACGTACACATGAACGCTACTTTTATTTCATTTATGATATTAAAATAATAATAAAAAAATTATATAAACATAAATTATAATACAAGTAATATATTTATGAAATTAATGTATCACATGTTTAATAAAACAATCCTTTATACATTCCATTTATATCATGAACAAGTCATTTAACTTTGAGGGGGCAGTAGTCCACACATCCACAAATGAAATTATCGTATTTACACATCATGTAAATCATAAAGATATATTATAAATAAAATTAAAGAATTATAGATACAATATAAATATAATATATATCATATATAAAATGATTCCATCATAATGGAAACCATGATATGTAGTAGGGTAAAATTGAACAATCGTCGTTTCATGAGAAATTAGTTCGCCATATATATAAACAGTATGTTTGTATCCATTTGATGGAGGTGTGTGTAAGTGTAGTTCAAATTATTCTCATAAAAAATCCTATTATATTTTGGATACTTGTTTTTTATTTAATAAAATAATAATAATACCATAAGGACTAGAGAATGAAAATAGGGGATAGTAAATTGAGAGAATACATTACCTCTAAATAAGGTAACTTATTTTGAATTTAACTAAAGGGGTTTCTTAAGTTGTCTTCTACCAAAGTGAAGGATTATTAGAGGAAATTATTGATTTTAGGATCTTATTTGAGTAGAATTTGGAAGATCCAAGGGGATTATGAGGTGTAGTTAAGTGGGTAGTGTTGGTGGCCTTTTCGAAGAGGGTGGAGGAGCAATTTAGGAAAGTCTTGAAATATTAATTTACTTTAATTTGAATTTAGATTTCAAATGGTCCAAATCTAGTATACTCAAAAGATTAGATGATTTTGGTTTGAATACCCACCAACCAATTATTTTTATACATGTTTTGAATAATTTCTTATCCTTATATTTTTTGTTTAACCCTTATTTTACCCTTTTAATATTAAATGGATATCATGTTATTTAAACATTGTGGGTGAATTTCATTTCAATATCTTGTCAAAATACCCACAAATAATTAATTTATTACTTATTTGGACTTATCATAACAATATTTATGAATATTTGTTTTTTAGGAATTAAAAAACATTAAATAAACTATTTTATATTTTATGTTATGAATTATGTGAAATTTGGACACTATTCATAGTTGACTTTTTTAAAAATTCATAAACCCTTGTTTCCTTAAATAAAGAAAAATTGAATCAATCATAACATATCATATTAATATATAGAATCCGTGGATGAAATTAATTATTTCAAATAATATATATTTTAATATTCATAATATCATTTATTTGTAACATTTATTAATGAAGCAATCACTACATCATCATTATGTCATAATTAAAATTTCTTATTTTATTTATAAAAATTATAAATAAAATCTCATGATGTAGGAAATATTTTTATATTTATAATGACTATTTATAGTCTATGATATCAGTTATATAACCCCATATAAATTTTTTTTAGTAACAAGATACATGTTTATGTTATATTTCTCCTTACTTTAAATTAATTATTATAACATGTCATTATCACTCTCAAATGGATTCCAAATTCAACAATATCAGCATAAGGATTCTCATGGTTGGGAATAACTCATTAAATAATATTAGGACTTCATTTAGGTTAGTTTTATATTATTATAAAATTAATTTTTACCTGTATTTACCAAATTTTCCATTTAACCATGGAAAATAAAAATAATTTCTAAAGTTACCATTCATAATGTTAAAAAATAAAATGTCCCTATTCACACAAATTGGTAATGATGATTCCTAATCTGGAATGAATTTTTCCAAATTCAAAATATAGAATTATAGGAAACTAATTGAAAATTAATTACCGTTGTCCAAGCCAGGAAGAATGTTATTATGAAGTAAAAACTATCAAAATATTAACATGTGTTTATGTCCATTTTCAATGTGAAATTACATATATTGAACAATATTAGGATAAATTACAAAAATATATTCTATTTATTCTTTAAAAACAGTAAATAATATTATTTAACCATATAAATTATCTCGATATAAAAAGTTGTTTTCAATATTATTCATCAAAACATGACAGTTATCAGAAAAATAAGAAAATTCGAGATTGTAAATTTTTATGTCCTCCGTCTAAATAAGAAGATAATTTTTAAATAGAACATATAAAAGTGTCAAAGAAAAAAATTTAAAAAATGGTTCTTCATCAAAAGACTGTAAAATTTAATTTTTAGAAAAATACTTTTTTTATCTGAAAAATTGAAATTGATCTTATATAATTTCTAGAAAACATATAATAGAAATTTAAAAAATTAAATAGAATATATATAATATTTTTTTTTTCATTTAATAAAAATCCATAAAGAGTTATATGAATTTATAAACAAAATTATTCTTTTTTTTTTAATAGGTTTTTATACGAACACATTCTTTATATTCAATTTTTTTTTCAATTTATAAATATTTTTTACCAATGAATCATTATTTAAACATGTGTCAACCATATTTTCATAATTCAGTTGACACTATTCAGTCCCTCCATTCCAATATTTAGGTTACAACGTTAACATTCAAATATTAATATTTACATTTTTATTTAAGCTCGATGTAGCATATAATTAATGCTATGGAATATAGTGTTTATTTCTTAAAACTAAGGATGTTACACCTCCTTTTCTTAGTTTTAACACCATTTAAAAATAATTGATGTGTGGATGGTTCGTATTGATCTAAAATAACTCAAATTTCTTTTTGACAATATTTTATTCTATTTTGAGCTTATTAGATCAATTTTCATTCCATTTTTATTATATTTTTAATGTAATAAGAATAATTCTATAAAATTGGAATACTAACATTTTAATATAATGAATTGGTATAACTGTTATGAATAAGAATCAGAGTTTGTTTGAAAATCAATCCATATTCTATGAGTGTGTGCATCAACCAAAACTATATTTATTTATAGTACACGGTAAACAACATAAATGTGGTACCCAAGCATTAAAATACAATGCATAGTGTTTGATGATATCAACTTATGGTGTATGGAATACATATAATAACATAGAAAAAAGAAAAACAATATTTTAGCTAACATATGCATAGATATTAAATATTTTATGAATAATTAATACATTATAAATAAAAAGAAAAATAATAATCAATTTAACTCATAAGGTACTAAAATAATAATTGAAAAAAATATATTAAAACGCAAAATCATTTAAAAATTGAAAAAAATTAGACAAGGAGAATAAAATAGAATTGATAAGAATGAAATATTAATACTATGAAAAATAAAATAAGAAAAAAAATTTAAAAAAAGATGGGGAAATAATAAAAGTTAAGAAATCATAATAGGAATAAAAAATTTATTGAAAATGAAACATAGTAATGTTGACAACATAAATAACCTAAAATGTTTCTTGTTTTTGAAATGTTTTTTCTCTTAGTAACATGAAGAAGGTAGAGGTTGTGTTTTGTGGCGGGGTTACTTGAAACAGATCAGGTGTTTCCTTCCCATGGTGAGTTAGTGTGTATAAGTCACTGTGCTTAATTTATTCTGAATGGGTTCATGTTAATAAAGATACATATTTGTTTAACTACAATCTAAATAAAAAATTACAGTCACTGATAGTGTAGCATCAGGGAGGAAGTGGGCATACTGCTAATGCAAGAAAAAGGATGTTGATGTGGAGTGAAACACGGCTCGAATCACCAAAGAGGAATATTGCACTCTCCAAATTGTGCCATCCAAAATACACTATGTAAAATCCACTATGTGGTTCAATGGTTACTGGAACAATCCATGGCGCTAAAACACCCCATTAATAATAATTCCTACAATATTTATGAAAAATAAAATCCAATTAGTATTATCATCCCCAGAAGTGGAATGTTTTATTGTGTGATCACTACTAAAAAATGGACCTATCCCCACGGTTTTGGGAATACTGTGGGTATATGCATTTTTTGATAGACTATTCCCTTGGTTTCCCCAAACCATGGGAATAGGCTACCCTATACCCATGGTTTTCTCCAAACCGTGGGTATAGGATATCCAAAATTGCATATACCTAGAGTTTGCCAAATTCCGTGGGGATAGGGTGACATATACCCACAATTTTCCACAAAAATGTTGGTATAGTCATCGGATAAAAAAACCTATACCCACGGTTTTGAAAAACGGTGGGTATAGGTTTCCCGCGTGTGCTTGGGAATTTTATTTTTTCCGCTGGAACAAAAAATATTCAAGGGAGTTTATACCCACGTTTTTTTACTCTATACCCACAGTTTAAATAAATATATTTAATAATATATATATATACATACATATATGCGGTGATGGGGTAGTGGTAAAGCCGCTTGTGAACAGAGAAGTGGTTGTGAGATCGAATCCCACAGGACGCTATTTTGTAAAATATGTTATACCCATGGTGAAAAAACCTATATTCATGGTTTTTCCAAACTGTGGTTATAGGTCATGGACCTATACCGACGCCACTAAGGACTACGGTTCCCCAAATCGTAGGTATATCCTATACCCACAGTTTTGGGGTCTATACCCATGGTTTTGGACCGTGGGAATAGGATCATTTTCTAGTAGTGGATGCTTCTTAATAGAATTAGAAGTTAAAACTTCATCTAGGGTGTGAAATGTTCATGAATTAGTTTTTCTATCCATTCCACAACCTATGAAATATACATCTAAATAACTTCTAAAAATTTACTCTAATACAAATTCATAGATAATTTGATGTTAAAAGATAGGATTCTATACTGAAATAATATTATATTACCTAGCGAGTATCAATGGGTATCACTAATCACCACAATATTCCGCTATCTTGGACATTTTTATTATTCCTCTTGGTGACCTTGTCTATAAAAATAACCAAAAGTGACTTCATCTACATGGTTCATATCTAGATCAACATGCCCTATATCCCATCTTATAATATGTATATTTTCCCCTCCAATACTCAAACAAAAGTCCACTGGGAATTCTTTTAAAACCCTTAGAAACGGACCTCCAGGCTATTTGAAAGTTAACATAAAGACAAAATTCTGGTTAAATGTATTGTGATTCTTAAAAATGTATTTGGAAGATACTTTTTTCTAAAAATGAATAATAATCAACCTCCAATAGCAGTGGTGGTTAATTTGATGTTATTAGCATAACTAATAATTACTCATGTAATCATAGACTAGAGGGTACAATGTAAAGATATATCATTCAATCCTACTTCAACATTATTAAATTTAATTTTAAATAAGAATAAATTAATTAAAAATATATTAAAAATTAAATAAAAATTACATTATGATCTCAAATGAAACATCAAAACACACATGAAAACTAAAAAGATAGATGTTTGTAAATCATATTTCTGATGATTTGTCTTTTCTTGATAGTGCTATGGGGACCACATCACCGTGTAAGGTCCAAATAAGGATATGAATCTAAAAAAATCATATTTTTTCCATAATAAACACATTACACTATGTAATACTACAAAATTGATTTATAAAAATTATATACCATTTGCAAAAAAATTGTTCATTATAAATTTGATAATTAAAATAAATTAAATTTTGTAATTTAAATAAATTTTAATTAAATAAAAACAAAAAAATCCATAAAAACTCTTCTCTCAAGTTGGTCATTTATATATATCAGTGCATTGGAGTGATTGAGAAGACAATGTAGAAGAAAAAAAGTAAAAGGAATGAAAATAATAGAAATAGAAAACACAACACATAAAAAATAAAATATACAAAGCTTTTGTATCAGTAGAAAATGAAATTAATGAGTAAAATGATATGGATTAAAAGGAATAAATTAGAATAAATATACATGATTTAGAAACAAAAAATGAAAAATATATACATGTAGATAAGCATAAAATGAACTACATAAAAATGAAGATGGAAATTATAGATCGCGAAAAGGTGCAAAAGTAATATTTAATTTTTGAAAGAAGAATTCAAAGTAGAATGGGAAGTTTAAGTAGACATAAAAATATTGTAAAATGATGAATAATCAATATAAGGAAAAACGAAATTATATACATATGCAGAATCATATGACGAACAAGATGAAAATATAGTTTCAAAAGATGGAGTAAGAGAAATAGTTGAAGTTTTAAGGGAACTTTAATAGAAGAAGTGGAATTGGAAGTAAACATATACATAAAAAGATAATAAAAACATGAATAATAATTATAAAAAAATGAGACACAACTATATTTTGATGAATTTAAAATAAAAAAAATTATACAAAAAAATGTAAAATCCAAACTGAAAACATAGATATCATAAATCAAAACTCATATCACCAAGAAGATATTGAGTTAAAATTTGGAATATGAAAATAATGATCAAATCTGAAATTATGGGAAAAGTGGAAGTAGTAGATGAAGTATTTTCTAAAATAAATAAATATGAATGAAGTGTGATAAGGTAGTTGAGTGATTTAAAAAAACCAAAAATTTGACAAAACAATATGAAGGTAGAATATAAAAGAAATGAGAAGTTGGAAGAAATATATCTGTCAAAAAAAATAAAATTTTCAAGAATATTTTGATGTAGAAAAAAAATTGAAGAATAATTTTATGTTAAAATAAAAGGATAAATAGAATCAAATTTCAAATAAAAAACCATAATCACGAAGAAGAAAGAGAGGTAATATTTCAAATCAAATTCTAAATATAGAAACAAAATATAAAATAGATGATGAAATAGAATTTGAAATCCAAAATTTTAAAAGTATAATTTCAAAAGATTATTGTATGTAGATTACTAAATATATAAGTTTAATATAATAATAAATAAAATACATACACAAAAGGAAGAAAATAATTTTATAAGAAAAAAAATTTAAAAACATTAGGGAAAATAATTTTATAGGTAAAGGGATTAAAAAAAGTTATAATTTAATCCATAATATAGATGATGGAAATTAGATGAAAAATAAACAGTTGATGAAAATGAAAATTCAATATAACTTCATGTTGAAGAAAAAACCTAGAAGAAAACATAGAAGAAGAAAAAAAGAACACAAAAAAATATTTTCTTGAAAAAAATATAAGTAAAAGAAAATTTTGGAAGTAAATACCCAAATTTGAGAGGATAGAGAATAATTATGATGTCAAAAATAAAATTCTGAAGAAAAAATTATTGTAAAATATAATTTCAAATGTAGAAGTTAGAAGAATAAAAATAAAAAAATCATTAAACTGAAGAAGAACTATGACTGAATGTTGAACCAAAATTCATAGGAATAATCCAATATAATAATTCATAGGAAATATAAATAAAAATAATTGGATAATGGAATTTTATATTAGAAAACAATAAGTACTAACATAAACAAAAGTATAAAACTGAGAAAAATCAAAATAATTATAATCAAATTCAAAAATATTGAATCTCATAGTGTGAATTTATAAGTATAAGGAGAGGTATGTGTAGGACAATATATAACTGAAACTAAATTATAAGAATAAAGAAAGAAAAATAATAAATAAAATTTGAATTAAAGTTTAAAAATAAAATTAAAAATAAAAACAAAATTCTAAAATGGAAAATGATAAATGGTAACATTCTATAAGTAATAGACTATTATAAATTTCGTAAGAAACCAGAAGTGGATGTTGAATCTGATGTAAAATTAGAAAATTGAATCTAGAGTAATAAAATAATGTAATGATGATGGTGGGGAATAAGTTATGGTACATGAATAAAAAATATCTATGTTGATGTGAAAACCTGAAACATTATACAAAATAAGTTCAATATGAATTAGAGGTAGAAACTGAAGATAGAGTCATAGAAGAGTAGAAATTTGATACTAGGGATGAAATAAAGTTATATATAGAATAAATTAAGGTTTTTTAACGAAAATAAAAAATATAATCCATAAAACTAACCATATGACCATTAAGAATAAGTTTGAAGTAAAATAACCAAAAATAGATTTCTTAAGTATTTCCTAGTAAAAAATTATAATAAAAAAGGTTCAAAACCTAGCAAATGATCTCAAAATAGTATGAAACAATTTTAGAATGATTATGAAAAAAATTTATATAGTAATAGATGGTCTGTAAATATTATGTTCCTGGAGATCATAATATGAGGTTCTTAATTTGGTTTTGAATATTGAACGCATGTTTTAGATAATTATATTTTTAGATAATCTATTTTATTAAGTCATTTCAGCAAATTGACATGTTGGGTTGATATATATATTATTCATACATATCAAAAATTAATCAAACACCAATTTCATTTTATTTCATGACAATTCATAACATTTTCATTCTATTAACTCTTTGTTGTATGTTTTTTTACTTTTAAATCATTAAAAGTGTTCATTTGTTCATTTTGAGAAATACCTCTATCAAATTAAAGTGGGTCTATTGAAACATGTTAAAAAAATAAAAAACATTAATTTTAATAGTATTTAACAATAATTAATGTCCTTTTATAATCATTCACACTTTGAAACATGTTTTCAGACATTTAAATCAAAATAACATATTTTAGGTCATTTCAAACAAACCAAAACTCAGATTGACATGAAGTCTATTTAATCATGTAAAAAATTAATCGATCAACATATTTTCCATTAATTGAATGATAATATGCATTAATGTTCTAGTATATATGAACAAAAGTTTTTTCAAATGAATTAAATGTATTAAATATGAGTTTCTAGTCATTATGACTTCCCACATATTGAATTGACATACTGTCTATTTGTAAATTCCTAAATTTTCATGAAAATGTAATCCCCTTGTTTCAGTTTTAACCCACCTTAATAAGAATACAAATTCTAAATGACCCTTTTAATAATTCAAAGAAATTCATGTGCTATATTGATGTTTGGTTTGTCCATTCTTATTGTAAATGAATCAAATATTATGTTACTATGTTTTCAAGCCAATACAAGCCCATTTACACATTTTTGTTGTTGTTATTTTCAAGTGTTCTTCAATTTAATAATAATTGTAATAGAAAAGAGAAACATATGAATTTAAGTTATAAAACATTACACCAGTATTATTATAATTAATTAATGTTTGAGTGAAAACCGTTCAAAAATCAGTTAGTGTGCTCTTAATCCACCAAAATTGGGTATAATAGCATCTGAATTCTACAATCATCTTTATAAGTAAAATGATTTAAATAATGATGCCTCTTATAATGTCATGAAGCCAAATATTCCCCTATTAAGTGGAACTTTCTTGATATAATTTTCAATCAATTCTAGAAAATATATTATCTATAAGATATTATCTCTTAAGAATATTACGAGATCCAGATGAATAGAGAATTACAAGTTAGAAGATATGATTTTGTAAAGAATTAGATTTATATTACATAGAGATAATGAAATAAATTCTCCCCTAAAACCACAATGCCTCTATCCTAGGGGTTCTGAAAATTTTTTTAGGTGGGCTAGCCAGTATAGATCACTAAAAGAAGCATCATCGCTATAGGTCCTATCAAAATCAGTTGTCCAACTAACCCTCCTCATAATTAGTATAATTGTGTTTCAAAAAACACTGGAACCCAAGATCACTAGAAAAGTACATGCAACCCCAACAACAAAAATATAGGATATTGAAATTTTTTGTAAAGAAATAACAAAAAATTAACCCAACTAAAATGAAAAGTGTATTTTGATTCATTAAAAAATGATATGCAAGATATAATTTTGGAATTGAATTGAAACTATCATCCAATAGTGTCAGAGGTTTCCCCTACATCATCAGTGTAACCAGGAATATATAATTTCATTATAGCTGATAGGGGTGGTTTAAATCTACATCAATCTATCCTCCTTCATTGTTATTGAATTTAATTTTAATTAATTTGAATTAAATTGAAAATATTAGTAAAAATTATTATGATATCAAATGAAATATTAAATAAATGATAAAAACAAAATGAAATAAGGTTAGTAATAATTTATTAGATGATTCATCGTTTCACGATATAGATCCTGAGGAACCACCTCTACATTCAACGACATCCTAAGGGTCTAAAAATAAACATTTATAAATTTCATTACTATAAGAAAAAAAAGTTATCTAACAAATAATACTTATATTATTTTAAAATACTCTATCTCATTTTCAAAATATTTTCATTTTTCATTCAAAATCATTTTTTCATTATATTGTTCATAATTAAAAACAAAATAATTTTAATAATTTTAATAATTATCATTTAACTAAAATAACCCTAAGAACTTAAAACTATTATTCATTCAAGGTAATCAATTATACGTAATGATAAGAGTGTTAAAAGAAAGAAAATATTGAAGAAAGAAATTAAAGGAAAATAATAATCATAATTTGAAAATAGAAGGAAGAAAAATGGAAATGGATATAGAGATAGTGTTAGTAGAAAATGAATTAGATAAGTTGAATTATAATGGTTAAAAAGAAAAAATTAAAACAAATACATAAGATATAGAAAAAAAATTGAATAAATATATACATATTCATAAGAATAAGTTGAACTAGATGGAAATACAATTTACAAACTAATACTAGGTTAAATATAACAAGTAGTGGGAAATGATTAAAATAATAAGTGAAAGTGTAAGTCAAAGAAAATAGAGAAACATTAATAAAATACGAATCATAAACAGAATAAAAAAACCAGCATATCCAAATGTAGAGGTAAAATAAAATATTATAATACTTGAAAATATTAAATTAAAAGTGAAATTGAAAATATATATATCATAAATACAAAATCAAATATGGATTAAAAGTGAAACTCAAAACATATATATAATAAATAAATAATAAAATCACTTATAAAAGATTAATCTAAAATGAGAAACCTGAAAATAATGATTGAATGTTGAAGTGGGGGAAATGAGTAATTAAAATATAAAGTAGAATCCAAAATCTATAAACAAGAAATATTTACGAGAAGGAATTAGAGAGATTAAGAAAAAAAATAAGAAACAACAAAAATGTACGAACAGAATCACAATGTATAATATATAGGAAAAATCAAGAGACATAAATGAATAAGTATTAATACATGATCAAAAGTAAAAGATAAATTGTGTGTATAAACACAAAAATGGAACAATTAATATCAAAATAAAAAATCAAGAAATTTAAATTATTAATCATGAAAAGGAATTATAATGATATGTATGAGAATAAATAGTTGAAACAAATTATATAGAATAAAAAAACCAAGAATAAAATAAAAAATAAATGAAAAATTAAAAACATTACTGAAAAAAACCAAAATCCAAATATAGAAATGTTGCAAATCCAAAATTAATAGTTTATTTTAATATAGGGAAGAATCTATAATTAGTAGTTGTGTATGAATTAGAAGATGAAACTATAATATACAATCATAACAGAAGTTACTGTCATTGATTAGGTATAAATAATGCTGGAGGAAATATGAAATTTAAAAAATAATGACAAAAAAGATACACAAATTAAAAAAATAAAAAAATTAATTTATATCATAAGCTAATGAAAAATAGCTAAATTTAGAATTTATAAAGAATACTAATAAATAGAAGAAAATTAAAATGTAACAAAACGTATAAAATGATCTTGTATAATTATGAAATCACTAGGAAATTATTCCTGAAGAATTTATGTCATTTACGAATAAATAACCCACCAATCTGAAATGATGTGAGCTTATAATATAAGGGCGTTTATTAAATGTTGACTCTTTGATGCATGATTATAAAGAATTTAATGTGAAATAAAACTATTTACCATTCATTCTGACTATACTTCATGTTATGTTGACATGAGTTCTTTTCAAATGTGTTAAAATTTAATCATAGATATATTTCATGCAATTTCATAATAATTTTACGTCGTTTTCAACATATTAACCCTGCAATGCATGTTTTTTGACTTCAAAATAAATATGAACGCGCTTTTTTCATTTTAATAAGACTGCATATTTTTTAAAGACCCTGAAATTCTATGTAAATAATATTTATTTAAATATATGGGAATTCTATGAGTCCTCGAAAATTGACATCACGTGATTCAGAGGCCCGGTGTTCCTAGAATCAATTTATGAACTTTACATTAGGTACAGTCAGCAAACGTAAGAGATGGTTTTTCTAACTTTTGAACCGGTTCCCAGAATTGAAATCTGAGGGCATCGTTGAACTCGCAGTGCCGGTATTCACTTAAAGACACTTCCACCTCAACGAAATTTTGTCGAGGGTGGAAGTTAGTTTTTGTGTTTTTCATGGAAATAAAAAAATAAAATAAACACATATTTTATTTCATTTTATTGTAACGACTATCCCATGTGGATATTTTAGGTGGAGACCACCAGACCTAAACCTCCCATGAGAGGTTATGGTGGTAGGGTCTACCCTAATTAACCTCCCATGAGAGTTTATGGTGGTAGGGACCACCCACGTTTAAAACCTCTTGAACTCTCTATTAAGTGGAGAGAAACCTCTTGAGCTCCCCACTAAACGGTGCCACCACACCCTTATTTAATTGTGCCAACCCTTGGTATCCATCAATTTGAATTTTATTCCAACACAAGCCATTTATTGTTGACAATTATTTAGGCCAACATTGATTTCCATAAAATTAAATAAATAAACATATTTTATTTGGTTGGTTATTCATTTGTTGGAAAAGTATTGGAAACAGAGGATTGGGATAACTTTGGAGAAAGCTCTCCAATAAAGAATGTTCTCCAATGAAGAATGCTCATCCAATGAAGAATGCCGACCTCCATCGACCTTCTTCCTTGGGACTTCATTCGACGTGGGATGTCCTCATATACGGTGTATCAACTATTGTTATACCTTCTTACACCAACTTTATCAGTGAACGAGGTTGGGGTTTATTCCTAAATTTTTATCACTTTCCATATACTCTATTCTTTTCTTGTGCGGGATGGGAACAAACATTGCAGAAGATTATGGTTTGACATTCATCGTTCATGGTCCGTTCATTGTAAATTGCTTGCTACCAACTAAATGCGGAGGGTGTGGGCCAAACAAACATGGCCCGACCCCTCTGTCATTCTTCATTATTGTGCTCTTCGAAATGGAGGAAGGCGATGAAGGTGAAGAAGGCAAAGACACCGCCACCCACGGCCTCAGCGACCACGCCGCCCCCGCAGTGCTCCGCCCTCCTGGTTGAACCGGCCCCATTCCCCGGCTCCGCACCCCGGCTGAGCCGACCTGTGACGCTTTGTCCTCCCGGCTGAACTGACCTCGCGCCCCGGTCAAGCCACCCCGTGGTGCTCCACCCTTCCAGCCCAACAGGCCCTGCGCTCCGGGCTAAGCCCCCATGGCTCGTTGCGCAAGTGTTCCCTCCTAGCCTCCCTGGCTCACACCACCCACCGACCCTCCTAGCCACCCCTTCTCACTCCGCCCGCCAGCCCTCCGATTCTCCAACCCGCGGCCGGACCGCTGCCCCATGGCCGGTCCGCGGACCCACGGTCAGTCCGCCGCTCTCGCGGCCGGTCTGCACCCTCATGGTACCATACGGGCTGGGCCGCACTTCGGGTTGGGTCGGTCCGACCGGGTCAGACTAGACCCTGGCGCACTACAACCCATTTACTTTTTTTAGACATAACATTGGTACCAGACGTCCATTGGAATAACCATCAGCGGTACTAAAATTATTGGAACGAGACAATCTCTTTAAGTATACCCAACTGGTGTTTTGGGTATAGTTGAGGTACGATCGTGTTGGATCGTGCATGAATCCAACCGGGCCCCCATGACTAAAGCGCTAATAACTCACAGACCTGTTGTCCAATTGACGAGCCCTCTATTTTGTTGAGACCCCTATGACATGGCAGTCCTTTAAGATACTTCTTTGTGGGTCTTTGTGGAAGATGGAGTATCGACCAGTAGTTTGTGGAGCAGATCCTCTTAGAGATGAGCGAGCATAGTGAGGGAACATAGTGGTCGGCTTAGACATGACGACTTCTTACTTTTTCTAATTTGAGTGATTCAATAGGCCCAATGGGGAGCACCTTGGTGACGCGGAAGTCCCACGGTACTCGACAGGAGGAGTACCTCAGCAGGCCAAGTAGGGATTGCCTTGGTGACGTGGCAGACCCAAGGTGGGGAGCACCTTGGTGATGTGGCAAACCCACGGTACTTGATAGGATGAGTACGTCTGTAGTCCAAGGTTATTGGGAAGTTCCTCTGTGTGATGCGGAAGTCCCACTATACTCGAAAGAGGAGGAGTTCTTCAGCAGTCGAGGTGTTCGATGTTGTGACTGGGAATGTTACTTGATACTATCCCTAGAATAAATCCAGGTGTGAGTTGATTTAGTATCTCTATGTTTTCCCCGGGATTGGGATGTATTACTTGATAACATAGGTATATGTATCAGCATATACCAATGTATGGTTATCTTTTGATTTATACATTGTGGTTTATCCTGGTGGATTTTGTGAGACCTTGAGGGTCTTAGGGTACCTATTGAGTATCGTTATACTCACCCCTCCATGGGCTATACCTGCACCTTGTTGTGTTGGATGTATACGACATATAATGCTGACTGAGGCCGATAGTACTCGAACTGGATGGTGCCCATAGGTGAACCATACGACGAGTCGATACGCGGAGGAGATGGACGGACGTGGAGTGCTGAGGAGGCGATCATTACCTACCCTTCAAGTAGGAAACTCAGAGGATGATCCAGTAATTGTCTTTATATTACTTCAGTTGTATTGAATCTATGTTGTACTTGTACATTCTAGTTGGGCTTGTATTCTTGAACCTTTTTATTTAATGTACTCACATTTTTACATTATGGTTTACATTAATTCATATCTTTTGGTGTGTTTGGTTGTGTGTGTTTACAAGTTATAAAGTAAATTCCTTCCCAGTTTTTGGGAATACGCCTTTGGTGCTAGTTTCCAGCCCCTATCCAATAGAAGACGGACTTGGGGTAGTCACAACATGGGCCCCAGGGGACGAGTCATCAAAAATTGGTATCAGAGGAGTCGGTACTACTATAGAAATAGGAATAAGATATTTTATGTTTAGCAATATTGTTAAGGGTAATCAGTGCAGTTTTCTATTTAGGGAGTCCATTGTTGGTGTGTCGGCCGACGTATCCATACATGAGGACCCTGGAAACTAATTTCTGACATAGTTCACGAAAACACTGATTGCATGTGTGTTTTTATGTGTGTTCATTGTGAACACATTGATTCATCCTACTAGGTAAGCTCAACAGGTATAACATATTGACAGTGGAACACCTGTTTCTTTTCAAGATTCCTTCACAAAGACAACCAGCTATAGTTCCGTGTTTTTATGCCCTAATAGCCAACTGTGCGATGAGGCCTCGGTGTAGGTCCCTTTTCTAGTAGAGGCACTAGCGGATGAACCAGCTATACCACTCTCTGTGGGGCCACTGATTCCAACAGCCCCAGCAGCAGATGGTGCATGCCACGTGAGAACATTGCATGAGTTCTAGTTCCAGAGGCCACCCAGGTTCAGGGGAGAGAGGGACCCACATGCGGCCGAGGATTGGCTGGAGGCTATAGTGGGAGTCTTCTGACTGGTAGGGACACCAGCTGAATTTAAGGAGATACATGAATATAGCCTTATATATTCAGCAGTAGGCAGATGATGGAGCTTGATGTTCTATGTTCTTGATGAGGTGACACTTCTCTGGGCAGACTTCAAGATCCTATTTCAGGCAGGGTTTATTCCAGGGACTCTTCGTAGAGTGTGCATTCAGGAGCTAAATCATTTGCAGTAGGGTAGCATGACTGTAGCTCAGTACTCAGCGAGGTTTACTGAACTCTCATGCTACTCCACAGATATAGTGTGGGACCCATTCTTCAGGGCTCGAACCTTCGAGCATGGTCTCAGGTCAGAGATCAGGGCTTTGATGATCTCACTTAGCATCCCGACGCAGGCGGGGGTGATTGAGAGATCCCACTTGGTGGAATGTTTTCTTGCTGGGAAGTCACCAGTAGTGAGGCCCACCATAGTCATCACATAGCGGAGTCTTCTGTAGCTGGCAGCAGATAGTCGACACAGATGACCAAGAGGACCAAACCTAAAGGTGGATGACCACATGACTATGGATTGGTTGTGCGGGGCACCCGTGGTGGAACTAGTTATTCCAGGATCAGGCAATGATTCTCATGCTACGGGTAGGGTCACATGGGTCATGACTATTAACCATGTCATAAGGATGATCAACAGGTGGTCGAAAGACATCCCAGGCAGAAACAGAGGTTCGATCGAGGTGGTCTGCAAGGAGCAGGTTGACTTGACAGAGGAGTTGGTCGTGCAGCTGGCGGTGGACGATGATAGGAGACATTACCGCCACCACCACCAGTAGGTCCACCCTGACCACATGGAGGAGGTGAATAGGGGGGAGCTTAGCTCTAAGAAGTTGTGGCCTATGATCATGACACTCTGGAGATGATTTGTGGTATGATCGGTGTCTAATCCACCTTAGTTTCATTACTTATAGACACGTGTTTCATTCATTCATTCATTTTATATGCCCTCATTCAGAGCTCAAAGATTCTGATGGATTTTTTTGGCTCAATCCTTATGGATAGATACATCTATGATAGTGGATTCGACGATTATGCACTAGTGCCAGCAGTACGAGCTTACTCTAAGAGGCGAGAGCTTCAGCTC